>JAENPR010000523.1:0-445516 GCA_018135685.1 Themeda triandra
GACCGCCCTGTCAAGGAGTCCATGCATACACTCCTCTTCTAGCGAGCTTGCAATGTGCCAAGTGCGACCAGACACGTGGGCCATGACAGGTGGCTATCCAGTGGTGTTGTGGACCAAGGAAGACAGGCTTATCTTTGTTTGCTAATGACGAAAATGATACGGCTACGTGAGATCAAATGCCAGGGTCTCCGGCATGGGCACAGCAAGGCCCAAAGACAGGAAGCCTACAAGGCCGCACGTTGCTTTTTCTAGTACTCATAGATAATCATGAATATACAAGGTATCACATAGAACAAGAGCAAAAGCTTAAGTCTTGAACTTTGTGAGATCAAGCAGAAAAATTAACAGGGAATCTAACAGATTTTGTATAAAACCAATGAAACGCTACTTTACCTCTGCAGTATGCTCATAACCTCCTACTGTTGTGAATTTATCTTCAGCAAGCTTTTTTGTATGTTCAATCATCTGTCGCCCTGTGTGACCAAAATACTTCAGTGGAAGCAACTCAACACTGAAATTGCTAGTAAACCGTACAATGAATTTCTTAATTATGTTAAACTAAGGCTTACCATAGCTGGTCACGCTTGAAGAAATCTCTAAGCAAGGTAACTGACCAACAGTTGCTCCAGTGAAACCATAAACTGAGTTTGCACTTATCTGAAAGATAAGCAATTCAACAATGTCATTATTCAAGTAGTTCAAATTTGAATCAATGTTTTGATGGAATAAAGGGGGAAAGATATGGAAGTACTTTCAGTGCAAGCTGACGACCATCAAGAACAGCTCTTTCGAGTGGATCCTTTTGCTTCCTGAACAAATAATTGGCGAGTTTAACATGGGATATCTAGCACCGCATGAATATCTAGCTTTGCAAGTGTGGAAGATCTTTAATACAGCCTCTGTTCTAACTTGTAGGTCGTTTTTGGATTTTCTAGGTACAAAAGCCTAGATATACACTATGTCTAGACCCATAGTTAAAAACTATGTATCTAGAAAAAGCAAAAAAGACTTGCAATTTGTCAAGAAAAGCTAAAATGACTTAGAATTTGAAATGGAGGGAGTACAATTTTCTTACAGATGCATTGAGAAAATACCTTTAAATCTGCTTTTGCCCTTTTCCGAGCTGCTAATAATTCTTCAAGGATCTCCGGAAGTATACCTGATATTGTGTTCACAATCTTAGTTAGAAAACACATCTTCTGTTCAGAACACCTATTATTAAGACAGGATGCAAGTACCTTTCTGTAGTTCTGGTTTCACAAATATTTCACCAGATGGGGTTTTATTGAGGCTTTCTGGAGGTAAGTTGAGTTTACGGGCTTCCTCAGGGGGCACCTCCAAAATTAAATAGAAACTAGTAAATTGTCATCCATTACAGAGACCAAAGGTCTTTTTAGAGCATGCAGCAATAATTGGAACTATATAAGCATCAGAAATTCACAGAAAAATTACCAAAGTACAGTAGCAAAGGTTATATGCCATCATGATGGATGGGTACAAAGCAAAATCCAAAGTTGCGATGGGCTTCTCATAAAATCCAGCCCTTGCCTCCAAAACCTAAAAATTGAAGACAGATTACAGCAAATCCTTATAGTACAAAAGAAATAAAACTAAATTGTTAATTGCATGATCTGATGACAATAATCCTTGTTGGCTGAGATATTTAGGAGTCAAAGCTCCATGGGTATTACGAGTAGTGGGTGCTAGCATCAACTTTAGCATATGCTGTCTACTTTAGAATATGCTGTGTGGCTTTCTTAACAGCCAAGTTTGCTACACTATATGTATCCCCAACCTGCCATGGTTTGTGGCAAGGCTAATAGAATGGAAATGTAGCCCCAAATCTGTGATTTCTTCCAACATGATCAATTCAGAAGGTTGGAGGGAAAACTGATGAAAATTTCTAGCCTCCCAGATGGAAAGATTGGTGGCATAAACAAAAGCATGTTTCTAGAGTGGAAACCCCTGCATATGTATTTAACTTCCGCATGTATCAAGAACAAATTTTGCAATAAGTGTGGATAGCTTAACTAGTCATCTAGATTTTCTTTAGCTTGGAATGACAAATGATTATACCCTCAGTTCAGGGCAAGCAACGCAAAGATAGTTTCAGTGTAGAAAGCAAACTAAAAGTTTGTAATGGAAAAATAGAAATATCCTAATAGTAACTGCAATAGCTGTGGACAGGAAATGACAAATGGACTACAAATGTGCAGATAATGTCCTTCAACTTACAGTTGCACCCTCAAAGGTATCTTGCCCAGACCCTTGACCCTTGATATTTGGAATAACAAGGTTTTTCTGTTTTGCTTTCCTGAGTAGTTGCGAGAGGACCTGTGGTACAAATGAGACTATTTTTAGGGTACTAGAGTGCGATATTTTCAATAGTATGACTGGCTTATTCTCACCTTAATACTTTGTCCCTTGAAAGTAGAAACGAAATGGGAACACCAGTGACCCTCGCCATTTCCACATAATTGTAGATATACATCAATTTATCTAACAGTCTTTGAGGAAGATAAGCATCCTGTTTTTACAAAGGCAAAAGTCAAAACTGGTTTGATGTAGGCTCCAAAACAAATGCTACCAATCAGCTTACACATTTTTCTCGAACAAGTAGGAGAGAAATCAGCTGATACAGTGAAATCAATAATAGCACTGTTTCATGCTATCTTGTAACTAGCTACTGGCAGACCAACAGGCCAGTAGAAAATATAGAGAACACATAAATATACTTAACTATTTTCCAAAGCCCTAGTGTTGCTGAGAAATTTCCAAAATGAAAAATTGGTGCTCAAACATTGACATTGTAGTTGTTAATGTAAAAAGTGATTTTTTTTTTTTAACGCAATGGCAGGGAGCTCTGCCTTTCCATTAAGGAAAGAGAGTTTATCTACAAGCAAAGACACTCAAAGGGAGTGTTTAAGGCCCTTGAAACAGGAACAGAGGGAAACACACTCCCCAAAGGGGAAAACTACCCGTAGACATAAGCGTATGCTCTCTTCCTTTGCTCTATGTCCTCTTTTATTCTTGATGTGTAGAGCAATATGTAAGTATTCATTTAGTGGCCACAGCTTACCAACATACAGTGTAAAATATCACCAGTTCAGTAACAATTTAAAACAAAAGGGAATATTTAGTTGACCTTCAAGCAATAAACTGCCAGCCGCCTTCGTGTCTCTGAGTTTCCATTTTGAAGATCAGATATAATTGAATGATGAACATCTTCTTTCTGTGCAAAAATTCAATAATTAGGAAAGAAAAGGAAAGGTTCTCAAAAGAAGGAAAGAATATTAGAATCAATCATTGTTAGTAAATAGTAGCAAAAAATGATATTATGGATACAAATAAATCCATCTACATAGGTAACTTTGCAAAAGAACATCAATTTTCCAGAAGACTGCAGACATGCCATGCAATCAGCAATATAGATTCAACACTATCAACAGCAACGATAGAAACCACAGCAAACTCTTCTATCCCAAGGCAAAACTAACATTGGTCAAAACAAATAAGAGTTCAAACAGAAAGGCATCAAAATGATTATGAGTACAATGACTGACAGCAACATAGAGCACTTGAGATGTTTGAACTTACTTGCTCCCCAAGGAAGTGTGCTGATACAGAGTTCAATGAATAAGAACTCAGCTTGTAGTCCCGTTGCATAGCCTGCATTATAGATAGTGAAGAAAAATAAGCATATGAAATAATCTCATGAAAACAACAATGATTTAATTGTCAAGAAAAAGTAGACCACAACCTGCAGGAGATCAAATTGCACTCTTCCTTCAATAGTAACATCCTTACTTTCACGCACGCCATATTGCCTGGATAAGTATAACGACCTCCTCATTATTTTTCTTTTTGGATGAAAAAAAACTTGAAAAAACTTTCATTTTCATTCCTACTTTTACATGATGGATTTCATTTCAAGTGGCAAGTCAAGAAAGTCCAAAGTATTAACATTCAGTAAATAAGAGACAAAAAATGGAAAGAATTGTGATGCATAAACTGTAAAGAGTTGGGAACTGAGGATTGTGAAAACCCTGGACATGATCTAGATCCAGAGGAGCCTAAGATCTCTATGGATCACAAATTTCAACCATTGTGCTAAGAAACAGAAATACAGTGGTACAATGATGCAGAAAATATGACTAACCTTAGAAACTGAATAAAATGTACCATAAGATCTAAAAAATGAGTGACTTTTCTCCTTTAAGACAAATGAGCAAGATTTTTATGCCAGCTATTTCAGAATCAGAAAAATAGATGCATCGCTAGAATCAAATAAAGCATAATAATGAAAACATGAGATCCACATTCAAACAAACAATAAAACTAAACAGCATAGTGCTTCAATGATAAACTAGCCCCCACCCACCCCCAAAAGGAATAGGAAATTGTATAAATGTGACTATAAAGGGACTACAGAATATAGAATAAATACTTTATTGACTAAGACAATTGGATGATAAAGGAAAAGTAATAAATATTATATGCATAGAGGTACAAGAAATGACCTCGAAGAAAAGGTCGTATCACGGACACGAACACGACTATTTTTATTCGGCCAAGTATTGGGAACTCTGATATCTTGAGAACCTCAGCCCTCTGCAAATGTGTAATCAAATTGTACTAAATATGGCTGATTGTCAAGTTGGTCTAAAAGAATCTTAGTACTCTACAGATGTTACTGTACCTCAATAAGATAAGGCATGTCAAATTTGCAAATATTGTATCCGATTATGATATCAGGATCCACTTCACGTATGAAATCCTGCAAATTATTTACAAATAGCTATTAGATTATGTTTTGGTCAAGTCCTTTGTCTACAATCAGAACCTGCATTTAACTTCTCTCCTTTTGAGGAATAAGTGTGCTTTAACTTTTTTCCTTTTGAGGAATAATGATTTTTATTTAAGCAAAAAACAAATGTTAACCACATATAGCAAGTAAAAAAGGTAACAAATACAAAATGTAGATACAAGAGGCAAAGAGAATGAATCCAATACTGGGTCATGAAGAAAATACCATGGATAAAAGCACTATAAATTCGTTTTTTAGAAAAGATAAAGGCTAACCATACATCACATTCAACTGAATTTGACAACTCCAAAGACAGCAGCACATACCCTCCATGCAAGAAGAATATCTCTCTCTGTATCAAATGACATAACATCAACTCCCACAATAGGAGAGCATGATTTAAGAGTCATGACATTCCGTACAAAAGGTTGGCCTTCTCCTTGATGTGTTACCAAGTTAGCTATCTATTTAAATTCAAAGGAACAAGTAAAAAAATTGTAAACATAAAAGACCTGTATTGAATTAAATGGTACCAAGTATCAGATACATGAATAATGAACTCAACCTGAATAACAGGATCATGAGTTGGTTCTGGGAAATGACCTTTGCGACCAGCACATTCAATATCAAAACTTAATATGCGAAACGGGCCATCTTAGAATATTCTCCTTCAGCAGCATGGCTTACCAGATCTGAGTATCTGTTAGTTGTGTTAAGAATAGACATAACTGAACACCACAGTTTAGTAAATAGATGAAGCATTCAATTAAGTATAGAAGGATACAGGCAATCGAGCTCTAGCTGACAATAGGACATGACACGGGCTGCTTTCCTGTATTTCCCAGCAGGAAGTTCAATCCAGTTGCCACCAACAATATTGCAATCAATCATGAAACGAAGGGCAAAAAGAATGTTGCTTTCATATGTCAGGAAACTCTTTGAACCAAGGCCTTCAATCGTTATGCCCCTTTCCAGGATACCTACAATGTGCAAACATATGCCATTTAAGCCAGCAAAGAGGGGGGAAGAGGAATAAAGTAAAGACCGTAAAATCGCATGGTAATACATTGCCATGGAACAAAAAAAATATTCTGTAGGTTATCCATTAAATAAAGAAAAGATAGTAAGGTCAATCTACAAGACTTTAACAATAATAGCTGTATTGTGTCTTAAGGGTGCCACTAACCACGACAGCTAGCAACCATAGTAGGCAAAGCGACTACTATCTTGAGGAAAGGCTGAGATTGCTGCGTTTGGTAATGCATAATTGTCTGCTTCTGCACAAGCTCAACTCTCTTCACGAACCTTGGAACATTGCTGCTTCTATTTGACTCCTTCATCCTCCCCTGCAGTACACAGTTTGAAGAAACCATAAGGAAACCATGTACTGCAAAGTGCCCTGTTTCCTCAGAAGCTCAGTTTAATGTATGATAGTAAGTACAAACCTCTAGTGTTTGGTGAAAGCGTGATATATCATCAGGACCCATCCCTGAAGGACAGCCAATATAGAAATATGGCTCAAATCCATGCACCTGACAGCATATGCTGTGACCTACAAATGTAACAGGGATAGCATCAGAGGTCAGCAAAAACCATATGACAATAATAATTCATAGAGTACTCGAGATATTACCTTCTCTGGTAACACCAAAAATCCTGAGTATGGCTGCCGAACCAGATGAGTTGGGGAGCAATTGTCTGTGGCTCTCACCAATAACATAATCTATTTCCAACTGCTGAAAAGCTAGAATACCCGATACAAACAGAAGAGTAGCAAATGTAAGATGAAGCCAAATAACCTAAATATATTCATACAAGTTCAAATTAAAACAAAACTAGGTGACTATCTATTTAAGTAGCAAGAAACATTGAATCTGAATGAGCATTCAGCATGTACAAGTGGACTGTTAAGCTAAGTCCTGAGTTTAAACTTTTAAGGCTCATAACTCACAAGTGAATCAGAAAGTGATAAACATATATGAATATAATACATGTAAGTTTGATAGAAAATAGGTCCAATTCATAAATTAATTCAGAAGTACCAACATTTGGAAATACTATGTGATTTTATGTTCTTCTGTATCATGAATGATTATAATATCAATCTCAGATTGGCAGGTGACACAATCAGAATTTTGAGCTAGGACTATGAAAGTGTACAAGACCAAAAACTAGATGTCTATGAGATACTTCTAGGAAGCAGGAGTTGCACTCATCTTTAGAAGTTAAAACCCTTAACACTTCATTTGAAATTTACATCTATAATTCATCGATTGCTGCTAGTTGCGTCACACATTTTCAGTAGAACAAGTGCCCCAGACACTGAAAAGGTGCCTTTCTTCCTGTCATAAACTACGCAGGGATCCAGAAATGGTGAACAGTAAACTTCGCTAGTCCAAAATTATAATTGCCTGTTTTTTGCCCAAAATTTCACCGAAAGGGACATGGTCCAAAGTTCCTGAACACTACAAATCCCAAGAGAAACCACATATCTGCACAAAATTTTCCCGAGCCCCAGACCGCATTAAGGCAACATGACTAACACAGCATTTCCTTTCCCAAAACATGAGAACCCTATCTAAATGACAGTCGGTTGACAGCAATTCATCCTCAATCCGCCAAAGCAGTACTGAATCCAAACCCCACGCGGCCTGCCATACCCCCAACCAACCGATCTCGGGACACTGAATGAATCCACTAGGACCCGGACCAGGAGAGGGAGAGAAAAGGGGGGTCCGGGGGTCGTACCGACGGCGCAGGAGCACCCGGCGGCGGCGAGGTCGGCGGGGAGCGCGGGGCGCCTCCAGCGCGCGAGGCGGGACGCGAGGGCCTCGTCGCGCTGGAGCATGAGCAGCGCCGCCTCGTCCTCCGCCAGGATGGCCTCGTCCAGGAACACGTCCTCGTCCATCATGTCCTCCTCCTCCGCCGCGGGAGGCGGCGCCTGCGGCGCGCCGGGGACGGGGATGGGGCTCGGGTTGGCCCTCTTCCCGGAGGGAGCGGGCGGCGGGGACCGCCCCGCCGCTTGCCGCCGCGCCCGCCGCCTGAGCTCATCGCCGGGTTGGGAGGGGGAGGCGGGAAGTGCGGGGAGTGAAATTGGGGTTCCCGCCATTGCTGGGGTAGGGTTTAATACGAGAGAGAGGCGGAGATAGAGGAATACGCCTCCCCTGTAGTGGTTACGTAAATTGCTCAGACGTTAATTTTGGTCGTATTTCTTTTATTTTTGCGAGGAATTTTTTTTGGTCGTATTTCAGGGGCATCTAACGTGTATAGAGTGATAGTGAGACATGTTGGTAGTCAGTCTACTTTTACATGGATCCGACTCTATTTTAAGTGGTAATGGGAGAGGAGTAATAACTAAGAAGATGCTACAACATCTATCCAATAATCTAAAAAGATGTATATTGGTAGCCCCATTACCACTTTAGTGTCTGTTCATTTGATCTGAAACCTAAGAGCAGTCCCAATGCAGACTCTACCATGGAGTCTATCCTTATTAATTGCAGTGCCACGTAGACACTTTGCTGACATGGCAGGCAATTTAATGAGGAAAGAGAGTAAAAAAACAAGAAACGACGTCTAAATACGACTCCGAGTCGTCGTACGCTTCGAGGCACTCGACTCGACTTCGTACTCGCGATGGGGCAGGTAGAGTCGAGTCTTCAGATCCGGTACGCGCGCCGCGATTCCTCCCGCACGAGCAAGGGAATTAGAAAGGATTAAGGGTGCGCTTGAGTATATGCCGGAACGTTTCAATTTACTAGTTAAGTGCCCGTGCGTTGCTACGAGTATGCAATTTATGGGGAAAATAGATATTCTGGCCAGGTCGTGTGAGGGTGTGAATGTTGATTCAGAATTTTCCATCTTGGTGTCCAGGATGATGAATCAATGCAGTTCTCCCATGCTTTAGAACAAGTAAACTAAAAAACTCACACATCTCTTTGTAACTAACAATACAAAGGAATACGATTTGAAACACAGACTACTACAGTGCTGTTGTTAACTTTTACATATGTATTCTTAGAAAGAAAAATTGATCTCCTCTAAGATACAAAGCTAAAATCAAACCAACAATGATGAAGTCAAATAAGTGGACAATGAGTCAATACTAAATGAGAAAGCTAAAACCAAAGTTCAGATGGGTGGACAATCCTACAAATGGAGGTAAGAGTATCTGTAAATCTTGTCTTCAACAGATGGATATAACATGAAAAGGTAGTTCTCCCTACAGGAAATAGACACAATTTAAAGACAAAATCTGCAATTCAGGCTCACATGTCTGAATACACATTTACTCCAAATCAGGTACCAAAACATGATGCACTCATATGGATATATTTTCTTTACCTTAGTTGAGTCAAAAAAATGACAACTTCACAATTTGTTCTAATCAATAACTTGACGAAAAGATAACATACGTTGTACCATTGATGCCTAAAAGATCAAATTCTGAATCTAACAATGATTTCAAATTGCAATCGTGGTTTCAGAACCCAATCAACACCCTCATAAGCATACATTCAACATACTTGGACATTACCAAAATAGTATTAAGATCTTGGACTTCCGGCGAGTTCTCAAATACAATTTTTCAATGAAAAAAATAGGCCATAATGGCTCCGACATTCAAACTTGACCTTTTACCGGCAATTTGTCAAGGATGTGTGGTACAACTATTATCAGTGATCGTATATGCATACATGAATCAGTACTTAACATAAAAAGGTCAATTCAACTTCACAACGGTTCTTTTTGTTACATTATATATGTGATAGGCATATATTCATCATTTAAATAACAACCAATCAGAAGTTCAAACCTGATGTTTGCATCCTATAATAGTAAAATTTTCCCAGGCTTTAACATGGACATCTGGCGCTAATTGAAAAAGAAATGTCATCATGGGATGTAGTAAGATATACAAAGAATGGACAGACAGCATAATAGGAGGAAGTGAGTGTCGCTACAAACACGAAACTGAAAATTCTGGGGAGAATGAAAAGCTTGATACATAAAACTTGAGCTATAGGAAAGATACAAATGCTAGGGGTACTGAAATCCATATCAGCACCCAAAAATTGAGCTACTGAAATCTTAAAGTGTTGTTACTACAATTTTTTTCTGATCTTACTGAAGGCATGGCTAGAATTAAACATCACCACCGATAGGTGAGGTATCTGTCAGATTAGTATACCCACTAAAGCAATTTGTTCTGCAAAATAATAATATTTCAGATTTATTTTGCGGCAACAAAAGAACATCAATCAACTGCTCGATTGAATCAATTGTTTAGCAGATTATTTATTAACAGATAAGTGACGAACTCCCACGCCTAGCAGGGAGCCCAGGCCTCCATGGTCGTCCGTCGTTGTGGCAAGGTCGTCGACGAGAGAACAATGGGGAGCCAGATCGATCGGACAAAGAAATCGTTGACCTCCAGTCGTCTCACCGTCGACGGTGGTGCGGCACGCGTCGTTCGCCAGGTGCCCCCGCGGCAGCCGCGCATGGATCGGATGGTTGGCGGCTCAGAGCAGTTACGTAAGAGTGGCGTCCTCGAGGACAACCTCGACGTCGGAAGAGGCCGCGCCGGATCGTGGGCTTCTGGTTCGGGGCGGACGGCTGCGGCGCTGCGCTGGATCGCCGTGCGTAATGCCGCCGCAACGCCCGCCGCAGTCGCCCGTGGCATGAGCAGGAAGGACCCCGAATGTGTGGGAGCCAATGTCGTCGCAACGACGTGCAGGGGCAGGAGGCGGCGAGGGAGTTGTGCGCGGGCAGCAGTTCCGAGAGCAGGCGGCGCTCGACGTCGAGGATGGCAGGGGCGGGGGCGGGTGCCGATGGGGACTCCCTCGCCGCCGCTTCCACGACCGCCGGCTGCGCGGCCCCCTCCACCACCGCGCGCGGCCCCCTCCAAAGACCGCGATATGGTCCTCGACGCGCCTCCCTCGTCGGCCCCTGGATCCCGAGGCGGCGGACGGCAACCCACCACCGCCGGGGCGCGAGCGCGCGGCAGCACCGGCCGCGGGCGGGCGGGCGCGCTGACCGCCGGCGCGTAGGGTGGAGGCGCACGGCAGTCGCTGCTGCTCCTTCCCCACCTCGCCCCCACCCCGTTCCCCCATCGATGGCGCGAGGATTATCCCGCGTGGTGGCCCGGCGTGGCCGGCGGCGCTCGGCTTCCACTCCCCACGCGACGAGCGGCGGACCGCTCCCTCCCCCAGGTCCGGCGGCCACGGTCCACGGTCCCGTGGCCCGAGCGGCCACGGGCGGGATGGACTCGCCGGTCGGCGGCGCTCCCTCTCCCGACTGCCTCCCCTGCGCCCGCGACGGTGAGGAGCATGGCGGCCCCGACCCTCCCCGCGCCCGCGACGCCTCTTCCTCACCTGCGACTACGCGACGTCGACTACCCCGAAGGGCGGCGCGAGTTCCCCTGTCGTGGGGTCTGGGGGCAGCGATTCCCCGTCGATGGAGCCATGGAGGACGGTTCCGCGTCCGAGGGGAGCGGGGGTTAGCGTAGGACGGGGGATTAGCGCGAGGGGTGGTCATTAGTTTAGCGGTGACGGGGGACGGGGGAGGGGGTTACGGAGCGGGATTACGGAGGGGGAGGATTAGTGCGGAGGCAGCGAAAGCGCGGTGGATACGATATCATTTGGGGGTTTTTAGTAGTAAGATAGCTTGAATCATCGTTTCTCCAAACAATGGAGTCTAAGAAACGTTTCTCCAAGAATCATCGTGGAACTCTTCTGATTTTTACACTATTGATCGAAACAACAAAGGCTGGTTTCACATGAGAATCATTTCAGTTTCTCCATAGTACGTATGTGCTGAGAATTATATTTTGTTTAGTTGTAATCCCTTTTGGTGCAACAAGTAAAAATGGGTTGTATTTAAGTTGTTCTTTGCCCACAAAAAAGTTTGTTTTTAAATAATTTTTTATTTATATGATTTTTAAAGAATATATATATTCTCATTGATCAGAATCTACTATACTAGACAAATGACATCACAAAGTGATTCTGATTAATCATCCGAAACGTTTCTTGGAAGAATCTAGAGATAAAACATTTCTATGAGAATCTAAATCCCTACCAAATGCAACCTAACTCCCCTACAAGTCAAAATATCTCTCAACCCCCGCAAATCTCTTTGATTTTTGTATCAATTGAACAAGACCCATTTTTTACACTCCTAGATATAATATAAGGAAATAGTGAGGTGACATGAACCAATGGGCTTGCTTTTGCGGTGCCCGACAACGGCCCGTCCGCTTTGCATCACACGGGCGTACGACGGAAGTGGGACGGACTCACACTTGTTTAGCTTCTTTTTGGCCCATAGGGCCATAGAGATGTGCAAATTGAGCATGAAAGCCTAGAAAGATACGGGGCTCTGGCTGACATTCTTCGCCCAAACTTTACCATTGTGTACGTGTCGCTGAACGGTCCTGCGATTACGTGCCCAATTCCATTTGAGCGAGCGTTCACTCATTTTGTTTCTAGCGAACGATCGGACCACGGAAACACTTTCTTTTTTTTTCTGGTTTCCATTTCCGTCGGCCGAACACACGCACCCCACATACGGTAAAGCACTCGCTTAGTCTGCCAGGACAAATTGCATGCTGATGTCATTATAAAAAAACCAAATATTTTTTCTAAATGCTATAATTTTTAAACAGTGTATCCTTTTTAATTTCGTTTTCACCGATGTGTTTCTACGTGGAGACAAACAAAACTAGATCCCACTTAAATATGTTTTGAACAATGTTTTTATTCACTTTTTTTTTACCATTGTTATTGTCTATATAAGTTCTCTTTCTATATTGTAGTATCTAAGTTACTGGTAAAAATTACGTGCGTAAGTAAGATTTTCTAACTTTGCATATGTGTTTTGACATGATAAGTCATATATATAAGTTAGATTTTCTAACTTTGCAACGTGTTTGATTACATAAGTTATAAGTTCTAAGTTAGATTTAAGTTACGATTTGATTAAGTTTGACTACTAACTTAAAAATATAAGTTATATTGTAAAACTTAGTTTGATCTCTAACTTGCATGGATAAAAGATGTTTTAACTTATAACTGTTAAGTTTGACATTTAAGAGCATCTCCAACAGGTTCTATTTAGGTTGCCATCCATTGGAATTTGGCAAAACAATGAAATTTTCATCTCCAAGCGGTTCCAAATGGCTTGCCAAATTATACCAAGTTGCCAAACTTCCGGCGCGCGCGCATAGATGCGCACGCGCCCGAGCGCGCATCGCACCCTCTCCGCTCGCGATTCCAGTTCCCGCGATCATGGAAATTTCAGAGGCCCTTCCAGCGTCGCGCTGCCACTCGAGTCCTTCAATGGTGAGGCCGGGATGATGCGATCCCGACGGCGGGTGCGGGATGGGGAGGGCGCCGCCGGATCCACAGGGCGATGGGGAGGGGGCGCCGCTGCCGGTCCTGGGGAAGAGGCGCCGCCGCCATTTGAAGCAGGAGGGCGTCGCCGAGGGGGAAGCGAGCCACGGCCGGTGGGGCGAGGCCAGCCGCCGCCGGTGGGGTCGAGTCCCCGGCCAGCATCTCATGCTCGACCGCATGGAGGGGCCCATGGCTGCCGTCGGGTGGGGAACAGCGCCATGCGCGCGAGGCGAGGGAGGGCGATGTGGCCGCCGTGCCCTGCCGCCGCCTTCGGGAGGGAAGAAGGCGTCGCGGCTGGAGCCGGCCACCACCGAGAGGGCGCCGTGGGAGAACAGGGCAGGGCAACCGCCGCCGTCGCGGGGGAAGACGCCTGTGGGGTTGCGCCGAGCGCCATGGGGGCCGTCGGAGCGGGACCTCATCCTCGCGCGCAGAGGGCCACCGTCGCCGGGTCGGCGAGAGCCATCGGAGGGAGGCGCGCCGGCCGGGATGAGGCCGGCCGCGGCCGCTGACCGTGGAGGCGGCGCCGCCGCCGGCGTTGAGCGCCGCCGCGGGTGGTGGGGGCGGGGAGGCTTCTCGGCGTCCCCGGTGGGCGGCGTTCGTCTTCTTGCTGGACTCTGCTCTTCTCCGCGGCGCCACGTCGCCGGAGGCAGAGAGAATCGGCTTCTTCCATCTCCTCCGCCTCAAGAACTCCCCGTCATCCATCTTCTCGCCGGCGTGCAAGTGGAGGTGGCGGAAGAATACCGGTCAACAGAATCACTCGGTGGGCCTCCTCTATTTTTGTGATTTGGCAAGTCTAAATAGAGAACTGTTGGAGATGACACATTTTTCACTTGGCAAAATGTTTTACCAAGTTGCTAAAACACGGTATTTGACAAGTGAAATTTGAGGAACTGTTGGAGATGCTCTAACTTACAGCTGTTAACTTTGGCTTCTAAGTTTCATCCTTAAAAAAAAAGAAATAAAAAAATGTCGGCGCAAAAAGAAAAAGTGAAAGATAAAAAAAAGAGAAAGAGAGTGTTGGGAGCGCATGTAAGCAGAGGTTGCCAAATGGGAAAACCGGTGGGATCTTATTATTTTCTAGAAGGGAACGTATGCATGCGAGATGTTACCAAATAGGGAAAGTGGTGGGAACTCATTATTTCCTAAAGTAGAAACACCGCTCTTTGTCTGATCGTTCGCTACTTCCGATTCTAATGAATGTTCGCCGATTAGTCGTGCCCGATTACGTGCCCTCTTCAGGCTTGCAAGATAGTAAGAGCACATGCAGGAAGGACGTTTTATTAGGAAGTCTTTGAGATGTTAGGTGCCAAGAAGAGCCACATTATTTATTGACCCTGACGAAGATGGTGATGCTCTGGTTGACCAAACGGAGTGTAATCACGAGTATTTCACTCTGGCATGTAACGCGTGTGCTTAAAAGAGAGATATTGATGATGCATCATTTGAACACATCATCATGAAATCTAATCCTTTCAGAACACCAATATATATAGTTGCTTAAATAAGATTAATTAATTAGTACTTTTTTTGTTAGCATATTATGCACCTGGAGCACATATAAGCATCTTATCTTATCTTCCATACATGTACATGTTAGCACCGAGAGAAAACAAAAAATACAGAGACACAGCCCCCCTTTTTTTTGTCTCCTAGTTAAAAAAAAAAGTCATTCACCTGCACCCCGACTCCCTGAGCACCGCGATTGTACACCTCTTCCATCCGTTTCCGTACGTGAGCTTGGAATTCGATCTCAAACCTCGTTCCTAATCGTCGCACAGAGGCCGCACCAAACACGAGAACAGGCGGCCCAAGATCTGCTCCCTGATGGCTCCACAGAAGCGCCCCATGCCGCTGCCGCAGCCTGCAGCCGCCGCCGACGGCTGCTGTCCCAGGTCGACGTCCACGAACTCGCCGGCCTCGTCCTCCTGGTGTGCTCCCAGCCGCAGCGGTTGCGCCGTGGTGGCCGCCGGTTCTGACATCGACGATGATCTCGTTCGTCGGTCGAGGACGATCGAAGAGCAACAACGCTGCCCTTTATTTCGTCAGTAGCTCGATCTTCTCTCTGGCTAATTTGCAATCGAAGACGTACGACGCGCGTCGATGCGGCTGCAGCTACCTGCCTGATTTGCTGATTATAAATCATGAACAAGAGGGTCATATTATATAGACAACTACATCAATGTACGTAGTACGACTCCGATCGCGATAAGCTGCCGGATTACGAAGCGGATTAACGCACGAATTTACAGGCACGTACCAGTGCATGCAGAGTGTACCACACCACGCAGGCCACCACTGTTCCTAGTCGGTTTCGACATGTGGCGGATTACGAAACGGACTCGACGATTTCTACTCGCCAACTCCGAGAAGGAAACGGCGACGAGGATAATTGAACCCCTACTCAAAATTTGGGCGCTGCTAGTGAAAACGCAATCCGGCCCAGCGGTTCGATCGGTGCGGCGGTGCCACAGTATACAGTATCAGTTCAGGCGAATCAGTAAATCACAATGCTGGGCCTGCATCGAAACTCGATCTATCGAACAGATCGAATATTATCCATTTTGTTGTGGGTCGTGGGTCGTGTAGTTTGGACACCTCGGCGCATGTATCTCAACACGTACCACTTTCTAGCACACTGCACAAACGTATCTTAAATGATATGCCACGTAAGCATTTCATCAAATGATGAAAGAATATTTAGGTATGACAAGAAAAGAACCAAATTAATTAAGAAATCGCAAAACCATCGATCAATGATGTTTGTGAAAGCAATGTCGTTCTTGTTTCTGGAGGTTGATGACATTATTCATCTTTTGTTTGTCGCGCGGTGCGTGCTCTTTATATATGTTTCCCTTTGCCTTAATCCTCAACGCTATCGCCTTTCTAAAGAAACCCTCAAGGTGACATAAATAGAGTCGGCATTGCAACTTTTCTTCCTCAATATCCACTTGTGATCAATCTCAAGATTTATCGGATAAGTAACATAAATTGCTTTCTTTCTTAATACAATCTATCTATACTATAATGAATTCTTCCAAAGGAGTGGGAAGCTGGATCTCACCCCGGCCCCACAGCCCAAGCTTCCCACCCTCCTCACCTCCTCACCCACGCCCTCACCTCCTCACCCACGCCCTTTGGACTCCCTCACACGCCCATCCGTACGTGATTACAGGGGTGCCATCCCACAGCGCAAATTAAAATTCAAAACTAACCCCTCCACGCGCGGCGGCCTCTCATTCCCCTAATCACGCCCCCCTAATCATCATGCGCCCCCTAATCTCGGGGAGAAAAACGGAGACAACTCTTCGCGTCCACGACGAGGCGCGGCGGCAGGCAGGAACTTGCGGCAACCTCTCCTCCGTGGCCGGACCTTCGCGTCCATGGCGACGGGGCGGCAGGCAGGAAGTCGCGGCAGCCCCTCCTCCGTCACCGGACGACGGGGCGGCAGACAGGAAGTCCGGCCCGGATCGGTGACTGCCAGCCCCTCGCAGCAACGACATGGCAACGATGGGCGTAGGTGTTGCCGTAGACGAATGAAGGTATATCGTGTATTCTCTCATGCCGCTGCCTGCAATTTGCTTCGAGTTCTCCTGCTTCGTTTGACCCATGAGCGAACCCGATTGTTGTTACGTGTGCTCTTTTAGAATGGTGATCTTGTTCCGTTTAGGTCAACAAATCGAGCTGTCTAGGCTTGTAGCAGGTCGAGTTAGATCTCCCACCGATTTGTAATTCCTATCCTGATCGTATCAAGCTTTCGTGTGGTTGTATCTCAACGTGCATGGTCCTGTAGCACGTAGAGAGGCTCACTCAATTGTCATTGTCTTCCTTGCTATATACATGTATACACCAGAAAGTGTAGGTCTTGTATTCTCTGAAATTCAAATCGTCAACTAATTCAAAGGTAACGTGTGTACAGTGACATCAACATCGACGGCGAGTTGCTGGTGGCGGGCAGGTGCCGCGGCGGGCAGTAAGACCGGGTCGTCTCCTACCACGACAGCGTCGGCGCCGTCTCCTACGACGGCGCGGTGGTGGACAGGAAGGCCGGAGCAGATTGTCGAGCTGATAGATCCTTGCTGCTACTCACAATACCTACGTCGGGACATACACGCGATGTGCTAAGCGACATTACCAATGTCACACGTATGATTTTAATAAGTGATTTGTTTTCCTAATTTTGTAATCTAAAGTATCGTCCAAATGCCGTGGACAAATGCCCTCTTTAGATGAGGCCTCAAGGAGGCGGGAGGAAACCAACTTGCGCCAATGCAATCGTCAAGCTGAGATGACCAACGAGGCCGCTGCATTGCGGCATAGACGCGGAGGAGGACGTGTGCCTCGGTAGGGCGCTCGCGCAGGAGCTGCTTATGGAGGAGCCGGGCAAACAGGCCACGTTCGTCATCTTCGGGCCGGGCGAGGCCGCGCTGGCCGACCTCTTCATGTTAGTTTCCTGCTCCCTATCACCCCTCCTCGATCTTGTCTTGCTAGGCTTCTTTCCCTATGTGCTGATGACTTCCCTGTCGTGTGCTTGGTTGACAAAGCATGGCCGCCTGTGCGCAGTCAAGGTGTTCGATTTATTGCCTACGTTGTATTTAGGGTTTGGTTTGTGGGTTAGCCGGTGCTTTGGGTTCCTATCGTGCGTGGTTTATCTGTTGCATATTAATTAGCTTCTCCATGTAACAACTGCAAGCAACTACGAAACATAAAGATTGGATTTTTTCAGATAGCAGAAAGATTGGTAATTGTTTGTTAAGTTTATTAAAAATATGATCATGCTTTATCCTTGGTTTTTTGGTTGGCACTATCGAGTGGGCGAGATGAATGTGGGACGGATGGGACACGTGTCCAAGCAGATGTCGGGGCAACCAGTTCAGATGAACTTAGACGGCAGCAGGGTGCTACAAGTTGCTTCATGCCACTCTGGTATGTTTACTCTTTTCATTAATAAACAGACCTTTTCACTACGTATCGTTCTTTTTATTTGAGGTAATATGATTTCATAGATTGTACAGGTCACAGTGTTATATTGGATACCATGTGTTGTGATACCGGCGCCTAATGCGGAAGCGATTTCTTATATCTACCTAGGCGAGAGGCTCAAGAGAGATCACGCATCACACCACACCAGAGACTCGATATTTGGTAACGTGGTTTGGCCACGCCTACGTCCCCGGGACATGCTTACGGGCGCTCCTCCCCGAACCGCGACACCGGCCGCCCGGGGCACCGGCCAAATCGCCAGCGCCCCCACGAGCCTGTCACTACGTGGTGTTGCCTCTCTCAATGAGTTGGGTTACAACTGCAGCCGGGTTACAAGAGCCAACACCTAGCTCACATAACCCTGTACTGCTAATTACAACACAAGTCCATTGTAACCCCATTAGTACAAATAAATATTCGACACATTTCTAACACCATGTCAATGTCCCAAATGACTTCTGCGACCATATGATTATTTAGTAGAGATTGAGCAGGTAGTGTATATGCATGCAGCAAAAATAAATGGTTCTTGATTGCTTGGCCCACACAGTAGTCCATGATAGTCATCAGATACTCAAATTCAAATCATAGTTAGATGAATGCAGAAATCTTCTGTAGTACATTATTTACTCTTTCTTTTTTCTCTTGCAGCAAGAGTCAGGTTACAAGTATCTAACTTACGGTAACTGCTATATGCAGGAATGACCTAATAGAATTATTTCAGAGAAACAATCTCAGTCATTTCTTAGCTTCTCAGTTCCGGGCTATGGTGGTTTCAGTATTAGTTCTCCAAAGTCTTGGCTTCTCAGGTCAGGCTATAAGCGAATGAAATTGTACAGTTTGAGGATTGGATTAATGGTGGCAACAAAGTTGAAGATGAGGTTCAGGCCTATCTACAGGTATCTCTAACTTCCTTTTTCACTCTGTTTTCATTTTCCTAAAAGTTTTACTATGCATTTTACAACTGGCTGCAAGTTTGGATGTATATATGCAATAAAGAATTTGTTCTTAGATTGGGCTATAAGAGATTGGAAAATTGTAGGGACAGAAAATTGGTTAAATGGCTTGCTCTTTGCATATATATGCACATGATATGTTGTAGGTTGCTAGCTATTTCCAAATTTAGCCTTCTCATTGATATGATATCAAGTTCAGTCATGAGGCAGAGTGTGTTAATGAAAAAAAGAGAGCCTCATGTGAGTACCAAAAAGGTTCCTGCATACTTAAAATGATGTGTTGCTTTACAGCATACTCATTTAGGCATCGTCACTTACATGCTTCTCAATCATTGGCAACCGTTAAGTTGTTACTCCCATCCCCTATTTAACTGGGATTTCAATTTAGGCAACTTTCATTATAGTGCACACAGTTGAATTCAAGCTGCACACAGCTGTTATTCACATCTTGCCTCGGTGGCAGCCTGCCGGTGGCGGTCATGCTTTGCCTCAACGCCAGTCATGGTGTAGCTAAGCTCAACAGACAGTCATGGTGTAGTTCAACTCAGCATGTCTGTTGTTGCTGCAACTGCAAGTTTGCAGCTCTACAAGCTGAATCAGATTGATTTGAATTTCAAGAAGTCGAGGCCAAAGATGATACTATTCAAATTTCAATTACCATTAACAATGTCAATCATTAGAAAAAGGTGTCCCCTTTGACCTCTTCAAATTTTCTGAGCTACTGTGTTGATCAGTAGCTAACTTACCATTAGCTGCCAGTCACTTCTTCTAATTTGTATAGGAGTAACTTATATTTTATAATGTTTTGCAGAGTGACAGCTTGGGTAACCACACATCTCAATGACATTCATTCACATTTGTTTGAACTAAGACTAATTTGTCTTTCTTCTTTGCAGTGATCAGCTTCCCATCTCAATTGTAGGCACTGCAGAGAAGCCTGAGAAAGATGAGAACATGAAGACTGGAGTTTTTCCCTTTAAGATAGAGAGGAGTGTACTTAGAAACGGCAAGGATAGAAGACGCGTTAGCTCACAATATAGATATATTATTTGCATGAGTGTTTTTCAAACTAAACTAAAAGAGATTATAGTTTGGTTGTTTTCATGTGCATCTGAGATGAATCCGTTATGCTAGCACGAGCATTATACTAGTGATACATAATGCTCTTTTCAAGAGAAAAAATCTATCAGCTTAATCTTTACACAGACGTTTATAGAAGTTTGTGCCGGGGCCTGTAGGACCGTTGTAGAATGTTTTACTTTCTGTGAATAAATCAATTCTTAAAGTTATCTGAAGTCAAAATTTTAAAGTCAGACTGAATTTTAGAAAAGAGCATCAAGATTTATGACACTACATTAGTATCAATATGTAACATAAATTATATTTTCTTATATTTTCATAATGTGCTCATTTCATGTTACAAATATTTGTATATTTTATATAAATGTAGTCAAACATAAAAATGTGCGACTCAAGACAACTTTAGGAATTGGTTTATTCAGGAAAGAAAAAAAATCTTCGACTTGTACTAGTAGGAAGTGCGTATAAACAGGTATGCATTTTACATTCCATTTCACGGTATAGCCGTGCTGTTTTTTTTTTAAATACAATCCATTTTAAGAGCCCTGTCCCAATATGTTTCTATTAGTTTCATTTTTATTTTGTCGCTATCTATGGCTCTGAAGTCCGAACACGAACTTTCATGCGCCCTGTAAAAGCAAGTTCTAGGGCCCTCGCGCGAATGCCACTAGAATTGCAAGTCTCAAGCCAAGCACCACCAAGATGATGACGAGGATCACGATCGCCACACAGCCACTTCACAGCGGCTCCGTATAGCGAGGCAATGTAGCTGCCTCGTAAATGAGATATGCCACGTAAGCAATGTAGCTGCGACAAGGAAAAAAACAAATTAATTAAGAAATCTCAAAAACCTCGATCAATGATGTTTGTGAAAGCAATGTTCTGTTCTTGAGGTTGATGACATTATTCATCTTTTGCTTGTCGCTGTGCGTGCTCTTTATATATGTATTTCTTTGCCTTAATCCTCAAGGTTCTCGCCTTTCTCTAAAGAAACCCTCAAGGTTCTCACCTTTCTAAAAGAACCCTGAAAGCTCTCCACTGCACCCCCTCCATGATCTCTCTCTCTAAGATAGCATTCATGCATGGCACCGCGCATGAATTTATTTCTAATCAGTTAAGGTCCTGTTTAGTAGGGCTCCTCCCCGGCTCTAGCCCAGCAGCCCTATAGCCCCTCCGAATTCGAAGGAGCCGTGCTAAATAATCTAGGTGGAGCCGTCTTTAACTCCTTTGAAGAGATGCCCTTCCAAACACATATAAGTTTCATGTACATGGCTGCAGCACGAGCAGCACGCGACGTGGGCCGCCCAGGCTCAGCAGAGATGCCAATTCCTTTGGTAGGAAGAACTTGTTGAAGTCACTCTTTTTTCTATTATTATCCAAAATAGAGTCAGCATTGCCACTTTTTCCCTCCATATCCACTTGTGATCAATCTCAAGATTTATTGGATAAGTAATATAAATTGTTTTCTTTCTTAATATAATGATACATAATGCTCCTGCGTATCCGAGAGAAAAAAAATATCTGATTAATCTTTACATAGACATTTATAGAAGTTTGTGCCGGGGCATGTAGGAGCTTTGTAGAATGTTTTACTTGCTGTCAATAAATGAATTCTTAAAGTTATCTGTTGTCAATTTTTTTAAAGTTTGACTGAATTTTTAGAAAAGTGCATCAACATAAATTATATTTTCATAATGTGCTCACTTCATGTCACAAATATTTTTTGTTTTTTATATAAATGTATTCAAACATAAAAAAAGGGCAACTTAAGACAACTTTAGGAATTGATTTATTCAGGAAGAAAAGTAACGGGCAAAAAAAGTCTTCGATCGACTAGTACTAGTGGGAAGTGCGTATAAACTGGTTTGCATTTTGCATTCCATTTCACGATATAGCCGTGCAGTTAAAAAAGAATTACAATCGTTTTTAAGAGCCCTGTCCCCATATGTTTCTATTAGTTTCATTTTATTTTGTCGCTATCTGTGGCACCGAAGTCCGAACACCAACTTTCATGCGCGCGCCATGTAGGAGTAAAAGCAAAGGTCTAGCTAGGTCCCTCGTACGAATGCCACATGAATTGCTATTCTCAAGCCAAGCACCACCAAGACGATGACGAGGATCACGATCGCCACAACCACATCACAGCGTCTCACTATAGCGAGGCAGTCGTCGTCGCCGCCTATGTCCGTCAGATTATCGTCAGACGGTCTCACCAGCGGCGGCGGCTGCACGGTGGAGGTGCCTAGCTGCTGTCGTTGCTGTCCCAGTCCCAACTCGACGTCCGTGAACTCGCCCTCCTCGCGCACTCCTGACGACGACATCGGCGGCGCGGTGGAGGCGGGATGACGCCGGTGCCCGAGCTCGAGGTCGACGTCCACGACGAATTCGCCAGCCTGGTACCACTGTTCCGGCATCGGCGGCGCCGACGGTGGCGGTGACGACGTTGTTTCCGAGGCCCGGGCGGAGGCGGCAGCGTCGAGCGCGGCGACGCACCGTGGTGACGACATGGCGCCCTGATCTTTCGGTTCGTTGATGCTGCTGACACAGGACGAGGACGACGTGATTACTGGGTTGGTTTGGTTTTGGTGGGCCGCTGCTGAAGTGCTGATGTGCGTGTATATAGAGGCACCGGAGGAGGCTTCGCGATTCCGGATGGGCTGCAGGCGGAGTCCGACTCCGATAGTGGGCTGAATTCGATGCCCGACTCCAATGCGTGCAAATTTGGGGGTTCCCTGGATTTGCACGGAATCCACGACGCCTTTCGTTTTTCAGGGAAAACCGAACGTGGTGGTGCTACTTGTAGTTTATAAAAAACAAACAGTGTAATAGTATTACTTTTATTTGTTTGGATATCACGTGGTGGTGCTACTATAATAACAACCGAAGAAGTGTCATATCGCTAGCTCAAAGAATTAGTATATGCCTTTTTTATTTTATATGTTTTAAATTAGTATATAGAAAGAATGTAGTGTTAACATGTATGGAATATTCTCACCGTTCTAGACTTGAATCAAGTAAATATTATTTAAGTTTAACTAAGCTTATAGAAACAGTGAACATTTATGTCTCAAACTAAATATTTATTTTATATCATGAATAATAACTTTTTGTATATATTTGGTCAAGTGTAAAATTATTTGACTCCTGAAGGATGATAATTGCATATTTTTAGGACATTGGAGTTTGTTTTAAAATTATTAATTTTAAGCATATTATGCATCAAGAAAATGCAATGATTGTCCGTCTATTTTTTCGCCTTTTGCACGGTACACACTTTGACGTCCCACACGCCAACGTATAACATTGATCATCTTCCCAGTGGCAACACAACACTCTCTCTTCCCTCTGTAGTTATCAACATTACCGACATCATTGTCTTCTCAACTCAAATGCTCACATGGCCACGCCTGCCCTATCCCCTTTCCCCAAGCTCGGGTGGGCTTAAGAGAAGGGGTTTGGGAGAGAAAGGCCGGCCAAGCGGTTGAGATGGATGGAGGGCAATTAGGGGAACCAGTGGGGCTGGAGGTGGCCGGACGAGGTCGATGGCAGGGGTGGTTTGGGGGGTGGGGGTGGGGGTGGGGGGGGTGGGGTGGTTGAGGGAGGAAGCAGCCGCCGTGGTTTGCGGGAGAGGGCGCGGCGGAGACGAAGGAAACCACGGCCACACATGTTAGTAAGCAGGGTGGAGGCAGCCACTGGCTCCTCTCTTAATGAAACTAGGTGGTTCCCCGCGCGTTGTTGCGGAAATTTCTAAATAATAAACATATGTTGCTGCAAAAATCTAAGGAGTGATTTTAGTTCGACAAAAGTTAAAAGAATCGGCTTTGATTATAGAACATGTTAAGTATCATTTGTTCCAAAATTGAAATCGCATGGGAAGGAGTACATGTATATGTTTGCTTTAAAAATGTAAAGGGATATCATATTCTTGGATGTTTGTAGTACCTGGGATCACCACGGTCAGGCACATAGGGATGGTTGAATAGTCTTGGTTGGAGTGGCAATGTTAATTACCTGTGAATGCATGGGAACGACATTTGGAGTGGCAACGTTATATTTGAGGCAAATTGCTCTTTGATGGCTCCAAAAAGTGGATGACATGGCTTAGCAGAGGTTAGAGAAATATGTTAGTGGGAGAGTTTAAGATACAAGTGAGTGGTTCGCTCGTGAAAAAAAAAAAGAGGGAGCCACTGGCTGGACTGGAGGCGAGGAGGAAGAGCCGCACGCCGAGTATCCTTCAGAAAATGTCCTTAAGAAAATGCGCGTCAAGTGTCGTCCTCCAGAAAATTTCCGTGAAGTATACCCTGATCTATTTTATTCTGTCACCCTATATTCCGCGGACACCGTTTAGATTGGAAGGACGAGACGAGATCTACCGGAAGCCTGAGGTACCGAGTCAAGGCGTCCACGCACAGCGCATGTCGTCCGTTCCCCACGGATCGCAACTGTTTCTCGACTTGCGCGGGTGGTTGCAGACAGCACACGTAAAACTTGCCATCTAATTTCCTTTCAGCCCTGACCTTATACACCGCTTGCCTCTAGTTCTTGTTCCAGTTGTGCTCCGACGATACGCCGCCGAGAGCCCAGCGCCCAAGCGAATGGCGCAAGTCCTCGCGCAAGAGTGGGACAAGGACAAGCCCGCGCTCAGCTGGGCATTGTCCATCTCCGACACGGTGCTTGAACTCCACCGGGAAGACGACGGCCGCGACAAGAAGCACATAAATCGGGTGCGCGACCTCTTCCGCGACGCGCTCTCCCGCGGTGCCGAGCCGCGCATCGTCCTCGTGTGGTACTTCATGGAGATGGGTCACCGGGACACCGCCGGCGCCCGGGCGTGCTTCGAGGAGTGGCAGCGCTCACACGGCTGCGGCGGTGGCGGCGCAGGCGACGCCGATCTGTGGTGCAACTACGCCTTGTTCGAGTGCCAATACGGGACGCGCGCGCGAACGCGGGCCGTCGCGGAGGCCGCCGTCGCGGCGTGCCCGCGCGACCCCAAGGTGTTCGCCATGTACGCGTGTGTGGAGCTGCGCATGGGACGCGATCGCCGCGCGCGCGACATTGTCAGGCGCGCGCACGACGTCTTCGCCGAGGACGAGGACACGGTGAAATGGATCGAGAACGATGTGGATTGGCACCGAAGGTACCTCCGTGACGGGAGGCCGACGATTGGTGATATCTTCAGGGGCCTCTTCTTCAATCACTGTGGCCGTGGCGCCGGCTCAGCATATTAGCATGGGTCTGTTCGCTGTTGTGCACGCAGGCTCGTGACACTATAGTATGTGTTCAAGTACTTGCATTGGGAGCAGCTGCATCTTTTGTTCTACGTATTTACATCTATAATTTTCTTTTGTGTGCGTTAATAATATGATAGCCTGCATGACACATAAACAGTGTTGAACTTGCACAGCACTTGGACATTCATATTTCATAACATACGGTTTGCTTCATATCGGTAAATTGTCCGACAAAACTCACTGGTATTTATTACACGGAAATAGCAGGACAGGCAAATTGTGGCATACAAATATTAGCATCGTCGAAAGAAATTCCGGAGGAGGAGAGGTGTGTTGGATGAGCTCTCCCTCCCCAGCCCCCAGCGGCGGCGCGGCGCCGAGGCTCCCCTCCCACCCCGTCCTCCGCTCGCCATGGCCTCCCCTTCTCCCCACTCCACCTCACCCCCCTCCGCTGCTGTTGCCGCTCCCTGCAACGGTGCCGCTCCCCGTCCGCTCCGGCGCCCGCGGGCCGCCAAGCTCCCAGCGACGCTCCGTCGGCGTGCGGCGAAACCAGTCTGGGCGCGCTCCACGTCGCGTGCCTTCGGTCCAGAACCCGGTGGCGCCCGCAGGACCCGAAGGCGTCATCTCGCCCACCTGCGGCAGCTAGCTCGCTGCCGTGGGACTCCCACCTGCTCCCGGATTTCGGTTGGCCGTCCTCTGCCTCTCCAGGTGTGACCTTTCGTGATCTCGCCCTCGCTACTTTGTACTGTGATTCCCTTGCTGCTCCAAGCTTCAGCTCTGCCAATGCCGTGCCTTTCTGGATCTCGTACCTTGGTACTCTCACGGAGATTCCCACCCACATGGTGTCAAATGCGCTGAACTTTTCCTTCTCCCCTCCTCCGGCCAGATTCGCGGTCGAGCGCGCCGCGCCGCGAATCTTCCGCGCGGCCGCTCTCGGCCAGAATGCGGCCAATTTCATCGTCGCCCTAGGCAGCTGCAGGCTCGGCGACCTCCGCCTCTCTCTCTTCTCCTCTCTCGGCGAGGCTGTCGCCTCCACCGCCGCCGGCGACGACGGTGCCAGGATTTTGAATTCAGGGGGTTCCTTTTGGCGGGATGGGCCTTGCTCAGCACCTGGGCCGTCCGGTCCTGACTCTCTTGGGCCGGATGTGTCGTTCCTTTCGGAGCAGGATACTCTAAGCCCGGATGAGCCCGTCCACCTCCTAGTGGGCCAGCCTCCGGCTGGGCCTCACTCTGGGCCGTTGAAGGACAAGCGTCTTCTGATAGACGCCACCCTGGTCAACGACCCAGAGGGACACGCCTCGCTCCACGACGCCGCCCCCCACCTTACCAGTACCCCCTCCTCTCGGTCCTTCCCCAATCCTCTCTCTTCTGCTCCGCCCCTCACCGTCCTTGGGGGTGACGCCCCGCATGGCGCCGACCCAACCACCCCCGCCGTCGTCACCACCGGAGGTGCTACAGTGGGCGACGCCTCCGACGCCACCCACGTCCCTCATCCCGCTCCGCGAGGTACGCCTAGCCACGACCTTCTCATACCCCCGGCTGACGCCGCTCCTAGGTCCTCTAGCGCCGCTCCGCGGCATGGCAAGCATGGCGAGGGCGGCCATAGCTCGTACCTCCAAGCCCTCCTCTCCCCTGCCTCCCCCCTTTAAATAGGGCGTCTCGCTCTCGTCTCCGCCGTGGCAAGTCGCTTCCTCCTCTCAGCAACCAGTGCTTTAGGTGCCTCTCCACTGATCACCGGGTCTCGGACTGCCGGGATCCCATGGTCTGTCGTGCCTGCCTCCGCTCCGGGCACCGGAGCTACGCGTGCTCAATGGCCGGCTCCCAGCACTCAGCCCGCCGCTCCCCGCCCCGCCGCACGGTCGCTCCGGCTCTGGCTCCCAGCTGGACCGGCGCGGCCCGCGGCGCCTGGCAGTCGCCGCCGCTCGGGCGTCTCTCGCGTTCCAGGGCGCCATCTCCGCCCCCGGCTCGCGGCTCCCGGTCCCGCTCTCCGCCTGCGGATCGCCGTGAGCGGAGCCGCTCCCCCACGGTTGCTTCTTCGGGGACCTGCGTTCTGGTGCGGACGGGGGGCGCTCTGGCCTCACTCGGGAGCCCACCCCGTACCCTGTTGGCGGCGGGGGCTTCGGCTCTCCCCTCCTAGCCATTGGCTCCTCCTCCTCCGTTCGTGGCTTCGTGGAGGTGCACATGCCCCCGGTGGACATGGAGGCCAGCCGTCGCCTCGCCTTCGCCTACATCGAGCCCCCGCGCGCCGACCCCGGCATGTTCATCCGCCTCGCTCTGGAGCGCCACGGCGACCCCCCATTTACTCTGGCTGCCTCCTCCCGCGGTGCCATGGTCGTCTGTTTCCGTCACCCCTTTTATAGGGAGGTAGCCATGCGTCACTCTCCTTTCAGGTTGGGGGACACCATGCTCATCCTTGAGCGTCATGAGGAGGCCGACCACCGCTTCATCCACGAGTACCGCTACCTCGTCGAGGTGGCGGCTTTCGACTTCCCGCTCGAGCACTGGACCCGGGAGCACATCATCATCGCGTTCCGCTCCGTTGGGAACGTGTGCTGCGTGGACCCTGACCGCCTCCGCGACAGCGACTTTTCCTCCATCCGCGTGCTCTTGCTGATGGAGGACGTCGAGGACGTCCCGGACCGCCTCCACCTTTGCAACTTTGAGTCGGGCCTGGCTGCGGAGGTCCGCCTCCGCATCGTCGACTTTTGGGCCCACCCCATCGGCGCGCCGCCGCCGGCGGAGCATGTCTTCCGGGGCCCCGGCGACGACAACGGCACCGGCGGTGCGGGGCGCGCGCGCCCGCGGGCAGCCCGCAGCCGGCTGCCGTTCGGTCCCCGGCTCGGCCGGCCGGGGTCCTCGGTGGTCGGCCGCCGGCTCTTCGGCTCGGTCCGGGGGCGCCAGCGTGACACGGTCGGGCTCGGCCCGCGCCTGTACCCTGCGGTCCCCTTCTGGGTGGCCTTCTCCTCGGCTTGGTGCGCCCTCTTCTGCTTGGCTCCGGTTGGGTCGCCTCCGGCCATCTCGGTGGTCGACCTGGCCACTCCGGATCGCCCTCCTACCCCGCCGCCGGCTCCGATGCCGGTCCTGGAGATCATCGACGAGCCTCCTATCTCCGCTCCTCGCTCTGGCATCCCTACTCTCGAGGATCTGATTGCAGAGGAGGAGCACGAGGTCACCGTGCGTCCCTGCCGCGCCCAGCGCAAGCGTGCGGCGGACAGTGCCTCCAAGATTCGCCGGAGCCGCCGTCTCGCGGTGAAGGAGAACCCCTTCTACGAGGATGCTGTCTCCAAGGCTTCGCGGTTCCAGGCGGCCAAGCTTGATCTCTCCCGCTGCTCCACCGACATGATCGACGCCCTCGAGAGCTCGGGCATCCTGGCGCGCCCCCCACCAGCACGCGTCCCGTCTGCTCGTCTGCGCCGTCTGGCGCGCGCCTGCGGCCTTGACCTGTCCGTGGGCGTGTCCCTGGGTGCTTCCTCGGTGGCCTGATGCTGCACCGTCACCTTAGGCAGCCGGCTCTGTCCTGTGTCTTCGGCTGCCTCTCGCCATTAGGGCGCTTCACTTTTCTTCCTGTGGTTGTGTCAGAGCTCCGGGGTGGCTCTTGTGCTGTTTTCACCCCCCTACCTTGTGTGGTGTCTCTGTCAGGGTTCAATGGTGGCCCTTGTAATGTTCACCTGTTGTTCGTGATAATTGATTCCAGTTCGTGCTATCTGGTGCCCCCTTTCATTTATGCATAAGTCCATCTCCCTGCTCTCCTGGAATGTTCGTGGCCTCGGCCAGTCCGACAGGTGTGACGATGTGCTAGCTGAACTCATCAACGCTTCCCCCTCCATCGTGGGGCTTCAGGAAACTAAACTCACCTCTCTTCCCCCCGCCAAAGCACGCACTTTTCTTCCTTCGCGCCTTTCTTCTCATGTGGCCAAAGACTCCCATGGCGCATCGGGTGGCATGGTTTTGGCATGGGACTCCGCGGCTTTCAACCTCGTTCAATCTTCCTGCAGCTCCTACTCTGTCACTGCTCGGCTCTCCTTCAAGGACGACGGCAGCCTCTTCTCTTGCACCTGCGTTTATGTTCCAGCTATCCACGCCGACAAGCCGGCTTTTCTCAGGGATCTTGAGCTTGTCGCCCCTCCTGACGACCACCCGTGGGCAGTCTTCGGTGATTTCAATCTGATCCGTTCCCCTGATGAGAAAAATACGGACTCTTTCCATGCCGATGAGGCCCGCTGGTTCAACGACACCATCCACACTCTGGGACTTATTGAGATCCCGCTCCTCGGCCGTCAATACACTTGGTCCAGCCGCCGCGATTCTCCGACTCTGGTGCGTCTCGACCGCATGTTTGTCAACGGCGCCTGGGACCTTCTGTTCCCCAACACCACCCTGGCCGCTCGGACGCGTCTTGCCTCGGATCATGTCCCCCTCCTAGCCTCTATCTCCACTCATCTTCCTCGCTCGCAATGCTTCCGTTTTGAAAATTTCTGGATCTCGCAGCCAGGCTTCAGCCAGATGGTGCTCGCTGCTTGGCGTGACGCCGGCATTCCCGCCCAGGCCTCCCTCTGCTCCCGCATCAAGGCATGCCGCCGCGCCTGCCGCGCTTGGGCCAAGCGGACACGCGCGCCGGACGTGACCGTGTCCAACCTGGAAGCGCTAGTGGACTCCTTGGATCTCCTGGAGGAGTGCCGTCCCCTCCATGAGACTGAACTCGCCTTGCGTGCCCAGGCGACAGATGCGCTCCAACTAGCCCGTCGCGCCAAGTTGGCCTACTGGCGCCAACGCTTCTCGGTCAAGATGGCCTTTGAATGGGACGAGAACTCCAGGTTCTTTCACGCCTCTGCCTCTGGGCGCAAGAGGAAGAACTCCATCCAGGAGCTCGTTGATGAGACCGGGGACTCCCACTCTACTCATGCCGCCAAAGCTACCGTTCTCCACAACTTCTATGCTGGTCTGCTCGGGGAACCCATCTCCACTGCTTGGGGCTTTGAGCTTGGCGAGCTCTACCCCACCATGGCTGTCTCGGATGAGAGCCTAACCGCGCCTTTCACCCTCTCTGAGCTCACCACTGCTCTCTTTGCCATGAACACCAACTCCAGTCCGGGCCCGGACGGTTTTGGCCCCAGCTTCTACAGAACATACTGGAGCAGCGTCAAACATGCCCTCCTTGCTTTCGCCCATGGATTTCAGGCCGGGTCCCTTGATCTAGATGGCCTCAACCGCGCCTTCCTGATCCTCCTTCCCAAGAAACCCGGAGCTAATACACCAGACGCTTTCCGGCCCATCTCCTTGCAAAATTGCCCGATGAAGCTCGTCACGAAGATGCTAGCGAACCGCCTCCGCCCCCACATCCCCTCCCTGATCGATCCTGATCAAACAGGCTTCGTTCACGGGAGAAACATCGTGGAGAACTTCGTGTATGCAGCCGACCTCCTCAGCTGTTGCCACAAGCGGCAGGCATCGACTGTCGTCCTCAAGCTAGACTTCAGGAAAGCATTTGATTCCATCTCCTGGGACAGTTTGGACTCTATCCTGAACGCAAGAGGGTTCTGTCCCCGTTGGCGCGCTTGGATCGCCAGCACTTTATACACAGGTAAAACCTCCATCTTGCTGAACGGCCTCCCTGGTCGGTGGTTTCAGTGCCGTCGTGGTGTGCGTCAAGGGGACCCTATCTCTCCATATCTCTTCATTATCGTCGCCGACGTCCTCCAGAAACTCCTTCTCAAAGCTTCAGCTGATGGCCTCATCCACCACCCGCTGTCTGCAGACCTGCCTTGCCCTGTTCTCCAGTACGCGGACGATACCCTCATCCTTATTAAGGGCGAGATGGAGGCGGTCTCCCATCTTAAAAAGCTCCTTGACAGCTTCTCGGAAGCCACCGGTCTTCACATAAATTTCCACAAAACCGTCTTCATCCCCATGAACATAGATGCTCCGGTTGCTCGTTCTATGGCATCCACTCTTGGATGCAGCATCTCCTCCTTCCCCCAGCCGTACCTCGGTTTGCCTTTGTCTCCGCACAAGCTTAAGGTCTCAGACTACCAACCGCTGATCGCCTCCTTCGATCGCTATCTTTCTGGCTGGAAAGCGAAACTTCTTAGCAGCGGCGGGCGAGTAGTTCTCTTGAATGCAGTCCTTGGCAGCCTCTCTATTCACTACATGCTGGGGCTTCTGCTGCCTAAGACGGTTGTGGAACGCATCGACTCCCGGCGCCGTGCTTTTCTTTGGACTGGTGACGACAAATGCCATGGCTCCCAATGTCTCATCGCCTGGGAACGGGTCTGTCTCTCCAAGGACGCGGGTGGCCTTGGCGTCAAAGAGATCTCTACACAAAATCACTGTCTCCTCATGAAACTTGTCTGTAAACTTCTTGGCCCTGAGGTTCTTCCCTAGAAGTCGTGGGCTGCCTTCCATGGCCCGACAGATCTCTCCAGCGGACAGCCAGTGTCTTTCCTTGATCGCATCATCCATGAAGAGCTCCCCCGCCTGCAACACATCACTACTGTCCGCGTCGGCGACGGGCGCTCCACTTCCTTTTGGCTTGACTCCTGGTTGGGCTCTTCCAGCCTCGCGTCCCGGTTCCCTTCCCTGTTCTCTCACTGTCTCCGGCTGCACATCTCGGTGTGCAATGCGCTTCACCTCGGCTTGACCGCGGAGGGGCTTATGCGTGATCGTCTTACTAATCAGGCTTCCGCTGATTTGCTGCAACTCCTTGACGAGCTTAGTCCGGTCACGCTGCGAGTGCCCGGATGACGGCGGCTCCGACTTCCCTCTTCGCCGGCCTTCACCAGTAGGGGCGCCTACCAGGCCCTCAGCTCTGACGAAGTCCCCCTTGCATTCCCCAAGAGACTTTGGCGCTGCGCTCTCCCCGGGAAAGTCAAGTTCTTCGGTTGGCTTCTTCACTTTGACAGGACCAACTCCAGGGCGAACTTATTCAGAAAAAACATCATGACGATGGAAGAATCTCTCTGTCCGGCCGGCTGTAACATTACCGAGACTAATGATCACATTTTCGTCTCCTGCGCTAGGGCGCGCAGGGTGTGGGATGCTATTGACATTTTGGTTTCAGAAGGGGATCACCAACGCCCAGACTTCATCGGTCAGCACCTGAATCTCCCATCAAACGTCCGGCTGGAGGTCATGCTTGTCATCCTCTGGCATATCTGGAAAAGCAGGAATGCACTCGTCTTCGACTCAAAAGACTCCCAACCACGCGATGTTCTTCGAGGGGTCTGCTCGGACCTAAATGTCTGGGCTTGCAGGTTTAGGAGCAGGAAAAGTTCAGTTCTATCTTGGATTGCTTACATTCGTGACTGCGCTGCAGCATTGTAACCTGTTCTCCCCCCCCCCTGTTTTTCTTTCTTTGCGCCTCCCCTGTTCTCTTAAAGCACTTTGGTATGCCTGGCTTTTACTATGTAAAACTTGCGCTTTGCGCCTTCGTTCAATAAAGTAGGTGGGAGAATCCCCCCGAATTGTTCGAAAAAAAAAATATTAGCATCGTCGTTACATTCTGGGAAGAAGCAAATTGTGTGGCATACGATCAAATATTAGCATCATATCGTTACATTCTTCATCACCACAAAGGTTGAGGCATATTTAACTTGTGAAGTATAATTTTTTAGTTTAATCCCGCGCGCGCGAAGAGACCTATTCTGGCCCGCTGCCTCTCGCCCGCCATATCTTCCCTCGACGCTACACATTCCCGCGACGGCGCGACAAAAAACTTCCCGAGTCCGGCTTGCGATCGCGGCCAGGGCGGCGCTCAAGGGCGATCGAGCGGCGAGGGCGGCGCTCCAGGGCGATCGTTGGGCGATCGAGGGTAGCAGGCTAGCAGCACATATCCATGTCTAAATAAACTTTGAGTATGTAGACAGGGATGATCTAAAGAAGATACATATAATTGGCCTACGACGAAACCTAAAACCGCATCAGATGTCATAGTAGATGACCTCACCAACCAAAAATCAGAAGAGAAAAGAAGTTACTATCTAATCACAAGTTTCAATAATTCTTGCTCTCTGAGTCTACAAACTTTGAACTACGACATTTAAAACCTCATATTCACAACACTCTAAACTTCATTGCTTCTAGACCTAAAATCACTACTGCACATATCTTTTTCCAGGCGGTAAATAGCGTTTACGGAGGCGGGTATCGAGTACACTTGTGCATAAAATTCTTCATAGAGGATGGTTTTCACAGGAAAGTTAAGAAAAGATACAATAAACACAAGAGTTTGAACTTAATTTAAATAAAAAATATCATGCAATCAATAAGAAAAAAATTAGAAAAAAATAAAATTTAGAGTCATGACTTCATAAGATACATTGTGTAAGAGTTGCCATAGTTAATGGTAAGGCTTCAAACTAATTGCATATTTAAACAATACAAAGATTCTTGTAAAAAACAGTACAAAGATGTCATGCAAAATAAAATATAAATATGAATAAAAAGTATGATATGCCAACTTACAAGAACATATTAATAAATTTATATAACTAGATATAGAGTGAGTATCTATATGTCTATTATGTCAAAAATAGATAAGGAGATAATATACAATTTAATATATGTAATTTTTTATTAGTCACATATATTAAACAATAAAAAAAATACTTGTAGCGAACTGATCATAGATCAGTTAGTTGGGTCCTCTTGGCAGACCCTGATTTTAGGTCCTCGGCTTGGCACGCATGCTCATATTTTTCTAGATTTATTCTTTGATTTAATAGTGCTATGCTTTTATTGGTAGGCGACGTTCCTCTTAAGAACAAGACGCCTATGGAGACTTCACCACGAATTTGAGGCGCTTAAGGTGACTTCGCGAATTTCAAGATGTGTCAGCTTAGTCTTTCAGAGGCGCCATACGGATTGGTTTTTTCGTATGTGTATTAGTAGGTGTTAGTGTACGTGCGTGTTGTGGACGTCTAAATTGTATTGTGTAGTTATAAAAGAATTTATATATCCTAAAATTCGAACTTGTGCTCTCGCACATGGGTTGATGGACTAGTGTATATAGCCTAGTCTAAGTCTAGCTTGACCTTCCATTGGTTCAGCTACTTGTTGTATTTAATTTGCTTTCGTCACTTGCATTGATTTGGTTAAGACCACGTCCCGTTGTTGGTTTTCTTTTTACACCATCTTGTCCATTTGCAACCATGGATGCAGGTTGCCTGCTGTCATATCAACTACTCCAACCATTTGTCCGGTGTCTTCCCTATCTCCCCTAAATTGAGTTCCCCATGAACTCCAAATGCACCACCATGAGCATTGTTAACAAGAAATCCACAATCTAAATCATCATTACCTCCCCTAATTCATTTGTGCAAATAAGGAAAACAAATGTATGTATCTGTATACAATTCTTTCTAATTAATTTGTGCAAATAAGGAAAACAAATGTATGTATCTGTATACAATTCCTGGATAACTATCAACACCAAGCAATGTTTATTTATCTCAGAATTTGCATAAACACTAGTACATTCAATTAAGCAAAGCAGAGCAAGCTAGGATTTGCATTTTTTTACCTAATCTAGCTTAAAAGCGTCTGGTCCTGCAGAAGCTATTTGATCATTTTCACCTGCAAGAAAAGGATTCCCTTAATATGGTGAAAGGAAACATTAAAGTAGCATATGCTAACTTATCATTGAACATGACTGGAATGTTCAATGAGGACAAATGGACTGCATGACTGTTGGACTCATGAAAAAATTGCTTGCAAATGTTAACACAATTTATGAATCTATATCTCGGTAATAAGGAACAACTTATCTATAGGTAATGAGGCACAACTCAGTGAAGACAAATGGACTGCCTGTCTGTTGTACAAATCAGTGAATAATGCAGTTGCCCAATACAAATTCAGTGCCAGTTGCTCAAATTTAGTGTTCTAGGACCACTACAGATGCATAAATAAATTGCCTAAAACCTAGAACATTCAGATTGTGCAACTGGGAGGATGACCGCCAGCATGGAACCCTGCCCCTGGTGCATACACTTGTGATTAGATCAGATCGAAATACAAATTGCCAAATAGATTAAGCTAGAGTTTGTCTGGTGCCAATTCGCCTTGACTCGGGGAAATAGGCAGTAAATTTAGTAGCAGGAGCGAGTGCGAACCTGTAAGCACATGCAAATGAATGGCAGTAGATCAATGCATGGCAGCACCAGGAGGAGCAACAACAAACCTGCAGACCACACACAAATCAAGTGGGATGGATGGTTATCTGAGATCGAATAACTCAGCAGTCGCCACCCAGGAGCCAGATCCAGTCGCCACCTCCCAATGGTCCCGTTAGCCTCCCAGGCCTGGATCCGAGAGAGAGAGAGAGAGAGAGAGAGAGAGAGAGAGAGAGAGAGGAGAGAAGCTCAAGCTCACCGGAACCCTAATCCAAGAGGAGGGCCCACCTCGTCGAGGCCGCCATGGCATAGGATCTGTGCTATCACCGCACCGGACTTGCCGCACCAGGGCCCGTTTGTGCCAGCGCCACCGCCTGTACGATACCTGTACATACGGATGGATGAACCAATGTGCGGCTGAAGGCCCGTGCGTGCGTAGCACATGACTATAGAAGGCGTTTTCACAAAAATGACTCCAAATAATAAATATTTAAGGCATTTTCATGAAAATGTCTCTATAAACAATAGTTAAGTAAAGGAAATTGAGGTCAGAATTGGAGTGTAATCTTAGAGCATCTCCAAGACTACCCTATTCTTTACTTGGCAAATCTCGGATTTTGCCAAGTGCAAAACTCATTTGCCAAGTGAAAAAAAGAAGGCTTCTCCAACAGTAAGCTATTTGGACTAGGCAAATTCGGACTATTTTGTAATTCCTGTAAAAATTCGGAGGGTCACTTGGCAAATTTGCACCCCAAAGCAAAGATGCTTGTCGTCTACCACGCCTCCTGCCTCCTCCCGCATCCTCCCCGTTGACCCACACCACCACCCCGGAGGTGGAGCAGCACGGCGGACCGGCGGCGGGCCGCGCTGGAGCAGCGGCGGCGCAGTGGCGGTGGGGCAGCGCGGGCCGACGGGCGGCGGGGGAGCGGGGAGCAGCGGCGGCGTTGCAGCGCGGGCGGACGGGCGGCGGGCCACGCGCGCGGAGCAGCGCGGGCCGCCGCGGTCGGGGCACCGGCAGCGGGCGCGCGCGCGGAGCAGCGGCGGGGCAGTGGCGGCGGGGCAGCGCGGGCCGACGGGCGGCGGGGGAGCGCGGGGAGCAGCGCGGCGTTGCAGCGCGGGCGGACCGGGCGGCGGCCGCCGCGCGGAGCGGCGCGGGCCGCCGGCGGCGGGGGGTGGCGGCGGGCGCGCGCGGACGGGCGGCGGGGCACCGGCGGCGAGCAGCGCGGGCGGACCGGCGGCGGGGCAGCCGCGGAGCAGAGCAGCGGTGGGGCAGCGCGTGGGACCGGGCTTTGCCAAACCGGATGGAACGAGCGCATATATGCGCCGTTTGCCCCTCTTTTGCCAAGCATCCTATTTTGCCAAGTGCATATAGGGTAGTGTTGGAGGAGCTTTTTCCATGTTTTGCCAAAAATTAGGATTTGCCAAGTGCATATAGGGTAGTGTTGGAGTTGCTCTTAGCATTGTAATCTAAGTCTCCCCCTCTCACTTTGTAATCGATGTAAAACTGTGCAAGGCTCTGGCCTTCCACCAGCTCGGGGTTTTCCCCCTTGCACCCTGTGGAATGGAAATTGCAGGTGAAGGTCTGTTGACCCCCCCCCCCCCCGAAGTTCTCTCAAAAAAAAAATGAGGTAAATTTTTAAAAATGCCTTTAACTAAATGACAAGTCGTTGTAGTGGCAGATCCAGATTTATTGATTGTTTTCCTATGCTGTTTTTTTACGTAACATAGGGGGCGGGTGGACACCGGAGAAGTTTGGATGCGGACATAAAACCTGAGGCAGAAGAGGCGGAAGAAAATTTAGGTAGGAAAGAAATTTTCACGATTAAGGATTAGGTAAAGATAATATAGATTCAGTGCAGCTAAAGGATACAGTCACCTCGAGAGGGAGTTCGATCATTCTATTTCCAGAGGACTATTCCAGGAGATCAAGGATAGTGGTTAGGATAATGTCAATTCTCTTTTATAATTTGTAAAATTCCTAGATCATGCCACTTGTGTGCTCATGAGCTTGCAAATTATGGGGTGAGTTGGGACCCGGGTCTGTACCAATTCTAGACTGACCCCCTCCCCGAGTTTGTATCTAGTTTGTGTTCTCGTGATCGTGCTGAGTTCCAGTCGATTAATATAAGCTCATGAGTTCAGGGACAGTTTCAAAAAAAAAAAGATAATATAGATTATATATTAAATAGATAAAACCACTTCAGCCTATCGAGCATACACGCTACGACTTGAGGAAAGGACACAAACTAAAAAGGAAAGGTCCCTCGCCGCGTCGTACGCGTTTTGGTTCCCGCCGCGTTACGCGTCTTGGTTCCCTCATCAGATCGATGACGAAGCGTGGAGCTGGCAGTGCCCGCGGCGAGGTCTCGGGGGAGGAGCTCGGCGCGCCGTCATGGCTGGAGGCCGGCAAGGGATGGCCAGCGGGCTGCCCCACGGAGACGCCCGGCGCCTCAATGAACAAGGACGACCTCGCGATATTGGTGGCCAGGACGGTCACCAAGTTCATCGTCCGGGTGCGTACGTTGTGATTACACCTCTTATTTTGATTTGTGTTGATAACAAAAAAAATCAGCACTAATGCGTGTATGTATAGTAGCTAGTTACTAAATCCGTTCTAACTTCTAAATTATAAGATGCTTTGACTTTGATTTTTTTAGATATATTATGTTTTTTACATATGTCATAGTGTATATTTATGCACATAGCAAATACAATGTATCTAGAAAAGTCAAAATGTCCGTTTCATAAGGCCATCCACAGTGGTGAGTCGACTTTTTAGGAGGGATCGAGAAGACCAGGTGAGTTGCGGTGATCAGTTGATTCCAAAATATCTCGAGTGTGGTGGGTCGACACACGTACAAGGGAACTAGTAGTTCTTTCCATCCCTTCTCTCTTCGTGTTCTTTCCGCATCAATACTATTTTAATCGGTATGAGTCGCGCCTCATGTTGCGTGGTCAATTCAGACACACTCATGCGCATCGGTTTTCTGCATTGGCCTCTCCATCAACTCATGCCAATTAAAATATTCTCATAAGTCGCTTTAGAGATATCACTGGAAAAGCCGTAATTTGGAATGGAAGAAGTATTATAATCAACTTTTCTGTATACAGATAAATAACCGACTCTTTTTCTATATGTCTTAATTTTACAAAATTTATCAGTCACACGTAATTAGTACGTGCTAAGTAATTAAACGTTTTCTTGGTTGCAGGGACTGTTGATCTTATTGTGGTTGTATCTGTTTAATTCCATGAGAGAATACGCCATCAGCTACACTGGGGGACACCTACGATTTAGTACGTTTGCTGCGATTGTTGTTGCCGTACCTATTGCAGAAATCTTTTGCATCGTGAGCCAGGCCTTGGTACCGCCGCCAATATCGTCGTTATCGATGCCATGTAATACTGCCGACGACAGTGAGGTCGTCCCAACGGAGGAGGTGGATGCCGTATTAATTCTTGGATTTTGAGAAGGGAGTCGCCAGCGGCTACACAACGGCCGCGAGGCCGCCGATGCCGGCGGACACCATGACAAGGGCTGCCATGGAGGCTGCGAAGGATGCGGCTGCCTTCAAGGCTGCGCTGGACGTGGCTGCCCCGAGGATCAGGACATGCACGGTACAGGTACGTAAGCGGCTGGATCGATCGTATAATAATATGATATATCTACTATATATGTTCAAATTTTGTTGGTATATATATGTTATTCTTTGGCATGTATATAAATATATAACGGAAAATATTCTTACTGTGAATTAACAGATTTTCATGGTGTGCAGGCACTGTTGGTTTTACTTTGGGTGTATTTTGTCGATCTGATGAGAAGATATATTGGCACCCAAGGTGTGGGGGTACTGCTTTTCACTATGCCTCCTTTGCTTATTTTCGCTGCAGGCGTGACTGTGTTCTTATGCATTCTGATGGAGTGCCGTGGTCAACTCATCCTTCTAATGAAATCGTTACAAAATAGAGCAATGCTGGAAGTAGATTAGGTAGCTAGGATCGTCAGCTCGTAATATGCATGCACATTGCATGCTTTTTTGTTTGCTAGAACTCTGCAGACTAGCTAGGATCTACTCCCTCCTTTTCCAAAATTGTATGTTAAATTGTTTTCCTTTCGGAGATATGTAGATTTTCTAGTATATATGTATCTAGAAATGCTTGGTGCACGACTTCTTCCGCGCCTCCACCTTCACGATCCTCGGCAACGGACGTGCCACCCTCTTTTGGACCGCAAAGTGGATCGACGGCCTGTCAGTGACATCGCGCCCTCCCACCTCCACTATGTCGGCAGAAGAGACATCCGGGGCACAACGGTAGCCGAGGGGTTGCAGCGCGGCCCGACGGGCCGAACCTGGGTGCGACAGATTTCCGGGGGTATATCCATCACAGCCACCAGGGAGTACCTCGACCTGTGCGACCAGGAGCCAGAAACGGTTGACCACATCATTGTCGATTGCTCCCTCTCCCGCCAAGTTTGGTGGGCCGTCCTCACAGCACTTCGAGCAGACACTTCCGGGATTGGAGCCCCGATCAATCGGGCAGTGGTGGGACCTCTAGAGGCCAAGATGGCATGGGGTCAAGTGGGAAGGAGCAGACACCTTGTTCGTCATCGTCGCCTGAGAGATCCGGAAGGAAAGGAACACACTATGCTTCAGAGGCGCTAAGGCCACCTTCAGCCAGATCCTCAACAACATCAAGCACACCGCCGACCTTTGGATCGAAGCTGGGACGCGGAAACTAGAATGTTTTGTGCGTAAGTAATCCGGTATGTATGAAAACCTGGGGTGGGCGGGCTGTGTTTAAAATTTGTATACGCCCCAAAAAAACTTATAAAACTCTCTTCTACTAAATACAATGATGCGCTTTTGCGTATTCGAGAAAAAAAAGTGAGTTTATGCTCAATTAGTTTTGCCACACAGCTCGTTTATCCTGAATTATCAAAGTATCTGGATATGATTCTGATTGTCCTATTTTGCTTTCGAAGTAAAATCTTATTTTTTCTTTTGGCCGTATCTTAGCTAAATCATTACATAAAATCAAATGCATAATCTAGGGAAATGCAGGTTAATTTAATCTTGCATGTCGCGCCATATTTTTTTTTCCAACTAAGCTGTTTTCAGCTATAATGCTCAAATAGTTATGATACAAGTACATTGGTTTGTCTCATATATGATCTCATGCAATGCCACATAATCTTGAGACTACTGAATATCCTATTCATACAATAGGTTTTCTTATTATAGCGCAATTCAATTATCCTTGATTTGTGCAATGATCAAACAATAAGTTATGAATTATATGACAACATTAAATCATATAATCTCAAATAGTTGTCACATAGTCTTAATTTTTCTCGTGAAACAACCACCTCTACTCTCATTTTTCTCTCTTTCGGGTCATCAAAAACCTAACGTGACGTTGCATGTCACTAAAGTGAGAATAGCCAGTACATCGATCCTATGGCAAGGCCACCGCGACCACCATACCTCTACCTATGTTTTATGTTATTGAAAAATACTAGAAATCACATAACAAAGATGAATCCCTTAGCATTAATATTTTACTCTAAAGTCATTGTGCATTCATATTTTACTGTGAACATCAAACAAGATCTCAACTAAAATGAATCCTGACTTTTTATGTGATCAACACTTCTATCTTCTATATCTCAATCAGCAACTTGTCAATAAATGAACAAGGTTTCGAGCAAGTTGTGATGTCGATTGCCAAAAACCCAGACATCTTCACGGCCGCATCCGCCTTGACAAAAAAGGAAATGAGAGGTGGGGACTTAAATTGTTTTGACCCCACTTGTCAATAAACTCCCTGTGCAGCTTCCTCCCTCGCCAACTTGCCGCTATTGACTTGGTCATCTTCAATTTGCTTCGGTGTAGATAAATGGAGAGGCGGAACATGTTTGTTGTGACGTTCTGGCTAGGGATTGAGTTGGCATAGGAAAGTGGAGAGGGAGAATTTGTTTATTGTGGCAATATTGTGGCTGGCGATTCAGATGGAGTGTGTCCTGATACTGCGTGCCCCCGTGGATGCAGTCTTGACAGTGTGCTTGACATGACGTGCCATAGAATGTGCTAGGAATCGGATAGTGGGTGTTTACCATTTCTGGATAGGAGCCCAGGGTTGCTGATAACGGCGTCATGGTTGGTGGAGTCCTAGGTCTCGAGTATGTTGCCAGCGTCAAGGGAGGATGGTCAGCTGGTCAGTGTTGCTCCATCTAGCTTCTTCTGGGTCTTCTTGGTTGGCCCCTTTTCTCGCTAGATTCAGAAGTATACATGGGCATGCTCTACTCGTAGTCTTGGGGGGCTTCCATGTGGCAACACTAAAGTATCATCCCTATGAAGATGAATACAAGTACTCCTAAATTGGGTCAAATATAGTTGTCACAACCTACCCATATGAAGATGAATGCAAATATATTGCTTGATTGGGTCAGGTATAGTCGTCATAATCTACTAGACCCGAGCGTCTAGAACCCATGGTAAGTTTGTGCGCACTACATTTATTTGAACAAGACAACAACTATTTCCAAAAATCCTACTAAATACCAACACGCTTTCAAATTCAGATCCTTCATTTCTTGGTCAAACTGATCTAGGTTGATAGTATGTGGAGTGTTCATGGGTACCTACAAGGCTTAGCAGTTTGGGGAACGTGGTTGGACAAAAGTTAGGACCAAAAGGTGCTCTCGTAGAAAAACACTTTGGTGGCCAGAAACCACATATTAAACAACTATATACATCTATCTTAGACAACTCCTCCAGTGTCTCCTAAAGATAATTTGTTCAACTGCTATTCATCTTTTTTGAAAATGATATTGTAATGTTTTTTTTTTGCATATGTCATACTAACTAGGATGTGTTGGGATGTAGGCCTATCGTTGTACCCTCATCGGCTGAGGAGTAGGTACCCTCTCGAGACAGGGCGAAGGTACCCTCTCCAGGGTGAAGGTTTTGCTCAGATTGTAGTGTCCTAGACAGAAAGGGATGAGTGGAGGAGTGTTCAATCAGTGGTTGGGTTCTATTTATAGAGAAGGTGAGCGGAGAAACTTTTCTACCCAACACTAAAATTACATGTACATCCACAGACTTAGTAGACAACGAGCTTTTCTACATGGTGAGAGGTAGGCACATCCACCCTACATAGCTAATAGGATGTTCGTGGCCCTTCACTGCTCCTGCCTTAAGAAGCATCGGTGAATTTGTCGGTTGCAATTGTTAAAGTTAATAGTAGCAATACAAGATAAGTGTAATAATTTAATTTGTGATTAAAAAGTCAAATGATATTTGGAATACAAATGTACTCAAATGTAGGATACATATATATGCACATATTGAGCGGCAAGCATGGACACCAAAATATATAGGATATGTGTAGATTTTAAGAGTCCGATGATGCTGGGTTCTAACCTTATTTTCTAGTAGCTTAGCAACAAAAACCAACCTAAAGCATGGAAAAAATAGCTGACATAACAACATATTTATCGATGCAAAAAAAGTTTGGAATGAAATACATGGCTTTAGGTAGCCCAATTTACAAGAACAACATAGGAATAATTTGTTGAACTTACATTTCTCTCACCATTCAAATTATCCTTTTGTACTTTCTCTATATTTGTGCATTTTGAACAAATAAACATATTTTTTTCATATGGCATGATCACAATGACATTGTTATAATTGAAGATGAGGCACTCTGTTGTGACTTGTGACTCATAAGTATTTGAGGCAGGCGAAGTAAACTTTTGCTAAACTCAAGGGTATAAAGTATGATTCAAGTATATCTTTGCCTTTTGGTTTGTTTGTAGTTGGTTGCTTCATTTGTAGAATTTTTTTTTCTAGTGTTCTCACAAATAGACATCACTTACTTTGGCAGGTCGCTCAGCAATCATGCCCAAATCCAACTGACTCACCTACTATGTGAAGGATCTCAAGATACTACTGTTTGGTTTCATAGGCCAGTCTACCGGGCGAAGGTGTCAGAGAATTATGAATTTGGCAGAATGGAACTTGTTATCTTAGAATGGTATACTGAAACTACTCGGTCTCACAGAAAATCCAAAAGAATTGCCAAATGAGGTGTCTCTGTTAGCATGGCAACCAAGATTCTTGGCTCAAGCATTCTCACCACTTTGCTAACTGTATCTTGTGCTGCCATATGTGGTCTTCTGTAGAGAGGATGTTGTTGAACATGAAGGAAATGCAAATATTGTTGTCTGAATAAGTGTGTTGCTCATATGTGTTTGTCGTGTTTGTCAAATCTTATTTTCAAAACTGGCTAGTTGTTTCAGTGCTTTCTGTAGTTTTAGTGCCATACTAGTTTGCATTGCAGCATACACCCCTCCAACAAATATGACCAGAATTTTGAAAACAACATTCCTGTTGTGAAAACAACAAGATCAATATAACTTTTATAATGTATATATCACAAAGTATAATGTGTTTTTTATTTCTAGGTATTTGATGGAAGGAGCTGCTGAATTCTTCGAACTAAGTTATGAGTGAGAAGATTTTGTTCAGCAATGTCACGCCTGTTGATTCAGAAGGCCTGCAATTTCTTATGACATACATAGTTTCAGAGAAGCCTTTTGTAAGTTAGGAGTTGCAGGTAACCAAATCATAGGAGTTGATCATAATAGGTGTGGAGTGTGGACCTTTTCTTCCTGCTTCTGCAACTTTTTATTTACTTATTTATTATTATTTTTATAAATTGGGTAAGATGATATATTTATAAGTGAACTTTTTTATCTGGGCCCATGAACTTTTTTTTTGCTCATCTTGGTTTATGAACTTTCCCCTGCCTCTCACCTTGGTCCAGGTACTTTTTTTTGCTCATACGATCCATAAGCTTTTCTCCACTTCTCATATAGGTCACCACATAGGACTCCGCTAAGCTTCGTGACCGCTGGTGTAGAATCATGTGCTCTTTTTTTTTTCAATTTCATAAATTGGACAGAACTTTGAAAAATTGTATAAAATCATAGAAAAATTATAAAAAGTAAAATCTAGTTTTGTTAGACTCAACATGAATAGATCTATGCAATAGATATATAACTTGACAAGTTTTAGTATAAAGTTTTTGTTGTTGCTATAGATCTGTGTTTCTATGTTCAAGTCATGGTGTACCCAACGTTTAATTTGATGTTGAGATTTTTATGGGTGATGGATGACAACAGAACATGGCTAGTATAAAAATATTACATCCCAAAAGTAGTAAATTACTACAATATAAGTAAGTTGTCATTGCAAGAAAGCATCTGATGTAAAGATAAATCCAAAGCTCAACAATTTGTATAACAACATGGTGATGTTAAAGTTCACAATGCATAACAACATCATCGAAATGCAATGGAACCATATTTTCATTTTTACAAATTTTTAATATTTATGAACTATTAAACAAGCATAAAACTTAGGTAAATCAATAACTCAGTTATATGTTCTCCAATGAAGCTTAAAATTTTACCATAGCTCAAGCATACAATGAATAACACACAATAAAAATTACAACACAATTGGAGCACAGGAGCTGCAATTATGAATTAATCATAAAAACAAATAGATTTACATAGATCTACGACTACAACAAAAACTTTAAACCAAAGCATGTCATATTATATATCTATTGCTTAGATTTGTTCATGTTCAGTCTAACAAAACTAGATTTTTTTTATGATTTTTCTGTGATTTTATACAATTTTTGAAGTTTCAGCCAGTTTATGAAATTAAAAAAAAGAGCCCGTGGTGCCACGTCAACGGCCACGTAGGGAACAGAGTCTTATGTGGCGTACTATGGACCTATATAAGAAGTGGAAAAAAGTTTATGGACCTAGATAAGTGAAGAAAAAGTATACCCGGATCTAGATGAAAAGTGGACAAAAGTTCACGGATCTGGATGAGCGAAAAAAAGTTCATTGACATAGATGAGAAGTGGGAAAAAGTTTGAAGACCCATGGCACATTTCACTCTATATTTATTATCTGAGGCATACGACTTGACGCAGCCTTTTTTTCTCTCAGATGAGTTTCAATTCAATCATTGGTCTTTGTTTTAAAGTGTTGGCCCCACCCGAGTACAGAATTGATTTCATTGGTGTATGTTTACAGATGTAGAAATTAAGTTTGATTAAGTCTGCACCATTTACGAGTAACTTATACTTCCCTATATGGCTGTCGAGGATGAGGGTTCATTGAACCAAATCCTTGGGTCTGGAAATAAGCACAGATGAATTTAGGTGATGGAAGTGTTATTCCAGTATATTCATGTTCACATATCTTGAGAAAAAGTAAAAGTTCTTGTACTTTCTGAAGGAGTGAGTGATCCCAGCAAAAGGGCCCATATCTATTTTCTGAAATACGAACATATTTCATCTTCATGTTAAGAGGGAGAGAGAGATATTTCAGAATTCTTGCCTCCAAATCGATCCCCGCCCGGTCATACACTCATCCCACCCCTCGTCATGTCAGCCGCAGCTGAAAAGCAACAGGCAGCAACACACGGGACGGATAGCCGATGAAATCACAAACACAATCCTTTTTTGTTTCATGAGGAAGACTTTTTTAACTTGTTGTTAACTTTTCAGTCAATAAAATTCTAGTAGGGGCTCCTTGCCCCTCCTGTTCCATAAAAAAAAAAGAAAAAGAAATCACGAACACAAGGAATCAATAAAATTCTATAAGCCATCAAGACAAACCGGGACAAAAAAGCACAGGAATTTTTTTAAGATTAAAAGGGCCGAAAACGACCCCCGTCATTTACCATTAAGATAAAGGACCAGGTTTTGGTAGCATTACAGCGCAGCAATGGCATAGCCACTTTACCAGATAGTTCAAACTAAGCCACGGAAACCAACCGAAGTCTAAAGCACAGGAAATCGACGAGCTCCCGCTGTACAAGTTCGTACAACACAGCCCTAGAGGCCCCAACACCGAGCAGCGAGGACCAAGCACAAATGACCCGAGCGAGAGACGACGGGCCATGCCTCATGCGCCGGGCCAGCGAGAATCCCACGAGGCCACGAGGCCAGGCGCTGGGGCCCTGGGGTGGGCGTGGAAGCACCGCCGTCGGCTTCCGGCCCCTCACGCGCGCGGCACGCAGGCATGTCCGGAACCGCCGCCGCTCCCTCCGTTGCATGCTTATGTATGCCCCAAGGCCTCACCGGTCAGCTGGAGAAACCAGCTCCCATCAGCCCCAACAGCACGTCCCAGGGCCCTACCGGTCAGCTGCTCTAACGCACTTCCTTCAGCTCCAAAGGCATGGATGCCTGAGCCCCACCTGCCAGCTAGGGAAATCAAGTTGGAAAACACTAAGAGCATCTTCAACACTGCTACCTAAAATACACTATCTAAAACTATATTTGGTAACTACCTAAAATTTGCTCTCTACTTTAACGGTCCTACCTAAAATTGACTACCTAAATTCATCTGCAGAGTGAATGACATGTGGGGCCATGATGTCATCCTCTTTCTTGTGATTTTGTCCGCGGATGAAGTTGATCCCGGCAAGGGAATCCCATCGGTGGCAGCCGTCTTGCCGAAGAGGTGCACGGGGCCAAGCCAGACCCTAGGGTGGCCACAACGCTGCCTCGGGGGGCCAATTATGCCTTGGTCGACGAGGAGTGTTGCCGTTGGGAAGAGTAGAGGCAACGGATCATCGGGGCATGGTCGATCTTAGCCAGGGGTGCAACGCCATTGGTGACTAGTTGGCTGAACGGACGCGCAAAGTCTGGGCGGCGTCGGGCAACGCCGGCCACACTAGAGAAGGTCGCTGCCAAAGCCATGGCCGCTACCATGGAGGCCGGTCCACCTCAGCCACCATTGGGTAGGAAAGCAGGCCGTCGTGGAGCTTGCCTGGGCCTGGGAATTAACTAGTAGGGTCACCCATGCCGGGGGAGCAGGGGCGCCGCCGCATCGTTGTAGAGAGCGGGGAGTAGGTGAGGGTGCCACCGCTAAGGATCGGGTTGGTGATGAGCGGCCGGGGGGTGGACATGGGTCATTGGGGGCTAGCAGTGGCCACGTCGGTGAGCAGGCGCCTGATCCGCCCTCAACGGACCTGGGGATGGTGGGGGATGGTATTGCGATGACGTGGCGGTGAGCGCAGGCACGACACCAGCGTGCATGCACGAAGCGAAAGAAGCGCATGGGGGAGAGAAAAATAGTTGCCCAATTCTGTTGGCCGAACAAAAGTAGGTAGACGAGGGGAGAATTTTGGTAGGAAACAAAGCTTAGCTGGTTAGTAGGTAGCCTGTTGAAGTGAGGTTTTTGACGTCCACTACCCAAATATATGATAGGTAGCCTATTTAGGTAGCATGTCAGAGATGGTCTAAACGCTCTCTCCGTCCCACGCTGTTTCCCTCCATCGGACCATGCCATTTTCTCACTCATGAGGAATGACGCTCCTGCTTTCCTTTTCCCGGCCATCGCTTTGCTTTTCGTCCACCGACATAGCCCTGATGATGACAGCACAGACGCCCTACCGAGTGCGCCCTTGACCGCTCTTGATCACGCTTGACAACACCAACCCGCAGCGCGTAGCCAAGCACCTTCTTGAACCATTTTGCCAAGCGCCATGTGTTGCCGAGTGTGCGACACTCGGCAAACTAGGTGTTTGCCGAGTATTGGACGTTGCCGAGGGTCTGGGTTGTTTGTCGAGTGTGTAGTTTTGCCGAGTGCGGCACTCGGCAAATTCACTCTTTGCTGAGTGCCTGATATAAGCCACTTGGCAACGCCAGAGACACTCAGCAGAGAAGTTGTCTCCGGTAGTGCAACTAGCACCACTAAGCACATTTGATCAAGCTGGTGTGGCGCCTTTGAGTGTTCGTGCAGTTGAGCACCGTGGGTGGCGCCATTACGGGTGATGAACAATGGCCATAGTGCGCGAGTAGGCAAGTGAGTTGTGTCGCATGTGGGGATTGGGGAATGATTTTGCTAGGAAACGGAAGAGAAGAGGGTGCAACATCGTCTGTGTTGACTGGTTAACACTTTTTAGTTTTTCTTTCAATTCATGTATGGGGCACTTCTTCGGTGACATAATCACAATGTAAAAGAGACTAAAAAATAATATGAAGATGTCGTGCAAAAATGTCTACTATGAAAGTAATATGAAATTTGGACTGTTTATTTCATTCTTGGTGTCGATTCTCTTATAGATCATTGGTTGTGGTCTTGTGTGCAAAAATTAGAGGACAGAAGCAAGAGAATGGAAGCCTACAAAGCTCTGTGTCAAGGCAGACTCACGAGCATGTATTGGAAGGATAAAACAACACAATTAAACAAGGTCAAGGCAATCCATGGGATGTTTTCTTCGGTGCTATCTAAAGGTCTGGCTATTTCTCAAGAAGGTGTGTTGGTTGGCCTAGCTGCATCCTCATTTCCTAAGTCCTTATACTGTGATCAGAGGTTGTTGCATTGAATAACTCCTTGTTTGTTGTGTTGTTAAATATCACTGCATTTCATCTTGAGCTTGAGATTCTTGAGTTTCTACGCCCCGATGTATTACTCAAATTCTGGATAGTGCTTTCGCTAGCATTTGCGGTTTATTAGTGGCTTGGCTCACAAGATCTCACGGTCAATTACTATTATGGTTAAGTTAAATTAGATTATGTCATCAGCTTTGTTGCTTGACTTTTTGATAGAAAAAAGAATTCTTATCTAAGTTTGTTAGATTGTTAAACTAGCATACACGATTTTGTACCTGGTCTGGTATATTATAATGCCTTGCATAATGTTCGCATTCTACCACTTGTGCTAACAGGCTAACTTTGGTGCAATGGATTATATTGTTGTTTTAGGTAATATTTTTTTTGTCAAAAAATAAAATAAATGTTACTATAAATGTTTCTTGTTTTTTTTCTTTCTTAATGCGGACTAATTGTTGGGAACCTACCATAATTGGACTTAAATACCACTCCTACTTATATAGTATTCGTATCCTATTGTAGACTATGTAATTTTTTAAAACATCATAACTCATGGTCCTTGATATTTTATATATGATGCCACTAGATATTTTAATAAAAAATAGAATGATGTATAAAATAAATATTTATGTTGGAAGGTTCTAGAGTGGGGCACACATGTCCTCTCTCTGTAAGCCTCCATAGCCTATAAAAAATGTGTATGTCCTTGACATGTTATTAATATGTGAGAAGGGTAATAGGTAGAAGTGTGCATGGATCGATGTATCTACTCATTGATCTTATCTTCTATAGCCATGACGTTCCAGTAGAGCTAGTTAGATAGATAAATATTTGTTTCTGCACTTTTAAAATTGAGGAAAAAATAATAGCAAAGTTCATTGCACTAATTCGTAGTGTAATTTTTGTTAGGTTTTGCTTATTCTCTACAGGCTTATTTTCTAGCAGCTACTCATAAATCTTTATCATGGTATTGTCACATCCATTTCTTGGGGCATTTTTCTCATTGATTCCTTTGACAACTAGGTCGATCATAAGATTAATAGTTAGAAACTAAACTTGTAACAAATGTTCTCTATTAGCCTATAAGCCAAAATTAGCCTATAACAACTTGTAACTAAACTTTTTAAACAGTGCTTTGTGTGGCCTGGTTCGAAGTTGACCAAAGATTTTTTTTGTTTGTAAATCCTAAAGGATGATCTATTATATATATTGAATGTTTTCTTTCCTCGTGATGGTATATACTGACCATTTTATTTCCTTGTAAATAATACCAAATGTTATATAAACCAATTACAATAGTGGAGGATGAGGGATTTTTGTGGTTCAGGATTTGTTCTTAGGAAATGGTGGGAGCAACTATATAGTAGTAATTGCTGGTCTAGAGTTCATTTTTTCAAAACCATGTAGCACATCTAGAGTTCAATTTTTTATTTAAAAATCCATAAATAGACTACCCAACAAGTATAGCATATGTATTGGAGTTGATGTTAGCTAGGCCAATCTAGGCCTTAAGTTTAGCAACCTCCTTCAATGGTTGGTAGAGAAAGGATCCTAATTATCTATCTATTGTAATCATGGTGATATGAGGCAAGTAATAACAACACCTCTTTCACAATTGGGCATCGAGGACATAAACCTCGTGCCATTGCTGTTCCATGTTTCGAGCTTCGTAGCTCGGGTCTAGCTACCTTGAGGCCTGATTCCCTTGACAACCTAGTATCGAGTCCCATGTGTTCCTCATCGACCACCACTGTGCCACTCAACCCCACGACGCGCGCACTATCACTCACGATCCCTCCCTCGCCATCATCATGTATTGCCTCCGTGATGTCTGCAATGGCCAGGCCATCCCAGCCGATCTAGTGGTTGTTATCAAGTCCTTGGCTGAGACCATCCAAACATTGAAAGAGAGCATCAAAGAGCTCAAATAGAAGCACTGAACTGACAACACCGCTTTGCCGGGCACTATAAGGGCCATGGCACTAGCGAACACCACAATGACTACCCCATTGTTCTTCTAGAACATGGACTTCCCAAGTATGATGGCAAGTCCTCTTCTCTCACGTTCGTCAACCCTTGTGAATCTTATTTCTATCCGCAGCGGATCGCTGATTAGAAGGTATGGATGGCCTCCTACAACATGAAAGATTATGTCGTCAGCCTTCTCGCCATGGCCCCTAGTCTCATGTGCTCTTGTCTCCATGGTGTCTTCCAAGTTGGCCTTCTCACAAAATTAGTGCCCCCCAGCCCCCCCCGAGATGCTCCACTGCTGTTGCCGGTCGTGATGAGGACATGGAACCTATGGATATGGCAATGAAAGTTAAAAGCATGGTGAGCTCTCCTTCCAATGTTTGCATAATTATAAAATTAAGAATTTGTTGCTACCTAATATCGGTATTTCAAGTGTGCTTAGGAACGACGAGAGTGATGATAATAGAGTATGAATATGTCTAATATTCGGTTCATCTCGGCAGCCGACAATGCTTCATTGTGAAGGCCATAACCTAACCACTTGAAGTGTGATCGAGGTCAATGAGCATTCGATGATGAACTTATATTTGATAAAAATACAAATAGATCTAGTCCCACCTCAATAACATGTCAGAAAGGTCTTCAAATCATCAAGACGTACACAGTTGTCATTGTTTCTATATCGAGTGCTACGATGTGGTTTGTGGGATTGTCATTGTTTGAAGCAATCTGCATTTGTTCGTTCCTCTAAATCGAAATCACTAGTTCTAAAAAGGCTTCAATGGGACAGGAACACCGCAGGCTTACAAATCATCCATCCATCTAAGTTTAGTAAAAATGAGAGCAAGGGTGGCTTGGCCGGGAGCTCACCGGTCGGCCACTCGTTTCGCTTTGGGCCTTTTGGCCACCACCATGCAAGGACCGTCACGAATCATGAGCCAAGAGACCGACGGGGAGGTCGCCGGCGTCGCCAACAGCCATGACGACGACAAGGACCACGTCCATGGCACAATCAGACGCCCGGCCGATGTCGATCCGGAGGAAGACGACGACGGAGAGCATGGTGGTGGCCAGGAGCCCTTCTTTCAGTGCCTCGCTGATCAGGAGCAACAACCCCCCGACACGGCGGTGCATTTGCACGACGCCAGGGTCGAATTTCCTTCCGACGACGACGGTGACGGTGATGACGTCCGCTTCTCCTTCGCCACCGCCGACGGTGACCGCCTCCTCGAGGAGAAGGCGGAGCTGGACCTGGACGTGGAGGAAGAGGAGGATGAGGACACGTCCAGGTACGACTACGGCACGTGGATGGCGGCGGAGCCGGTGTCCATCCAGGAGCGCCGCCGCCGGCTGTTTCAGGGAATGGGGCTCTCCAGCAGCAAGGACCTGCTCCGGAGCCGGAACGCGAGGGCGAGCCGGCTTCCGCCTGACATCCCGCGGCACGTGCCCCGGCGACAACAACAGCCGCCCGCGGCCGTTGCCGAGGCGCCGAGTGCAACAACGAGCGCTGCGCCGGCGGTTGCCGCGGCCGTTTCCGAGGTCGCGGAACACCAGCACAACGCTGTCCTGACCCGGTCACGCTCCGACAGCCGGCTCGCCGTCCGCAGAGGCGCCGCAAGGAAGCCGTCATCGTTCCGCCGCGTGAGCTCGCTGCCGCACAAGCTGCAGGGCTCGCCGGTCCACAAGGCTCTGCGCGCGGCTGCCCGGTGTCCGCTACCACGAGCGCCGTCAAAGGACGGAGGAACCGGCGGCAACGCCGGCGACACGGGCTGTGGCTTGAAGAATCCAGACAATGGCAGGGATGTCGTGGCGAATGGCAAGTTGAACAATGCCCGGCGCAGTGCGCCGCTGAACATAGACGACCTCCGGCGGTTCATGGCCCACACGCCGTTCCTGACGCAGCCCGTTCGCCGCAGCCAGAGCCAGCCGGTGCCGGCGGCCAACGGCGACGAGAAACCGGTCGAGAAGAGGAGAACACGGTGGCTGAGGAACATCAAGCTCGTCGCCACTGCCGCCGGGCTTAGAACCGACAAGGAGAAGCAGGACGGCGATGGCGGCGGCGGCAGCAGACCGGCACGGACAGCTTCGATGCCCATGTCCAAGTCGGCGTCGGCACACGCCGCTGTGTCGTCGTCGGCCGCCACGGGGCCCGAGCGGCTCAAGGTGCACCACTACGGCAAGTCCAGCCGGGAGCTGACGGGGCTCTACTTACGGCAGGAGCTGCGCGCGCATGAGGGCTCCATCTGGAGCATCAAGTTCAGCCCCGATGGCCGGTTCCTCGCCAGCGGCGGCGAGGACAGCGTCGTGCGCGTCTGGGATGTCCTGGACGTGGACGCCTCCTCGTCCGCCGTGGCGCAGGAGCTCTCCACCTCCATACCTCCGCAGACGCCGGACAGCGGCAGGTCGGCGGCGGCGGCGGGGGGGCTCGCGGCGCAGTTGTCCAGGAGAGTGAGGAGGGGGAGGAGCAGCAAGGACGCGCTCCCGGAGCACGTCGTCGTGGCGGAGAATGTGTTCTCGCTCGCCGAGCAGCCGTCGTGCTCCTTGGAAGGCCACCAGGACGACGTGCTCGACCTGTCGTGGTCCAAGTCCCAGGTTCGCATGACATTCCATTCTGCCTGCCTGGCATTGTCGCCGCGAGTGCTGAATGCTGAGGGCGCCATTGTTTGTTGTTGCAGCAGCTGCTGTCGTCGTCCATGGACCACACGGTGCGGCTGTGGGACGTGGTCACCAAGACGTGCCTGAGGGTGTTCCCGCACAGTGACTACGGTGAGTTTCCTCTTGCCTGCACTTAGTCTGCAGGTTGCATACGTTTGCATAGCGACTGATCTGATCATGATTGGGGCGCGCCATGAACGCCGCAGTTACCTGCGTGCAGTTCAATCCCGTGGACGACAGCTACTTCATCAGCGGCTCGCTGGACTGCAAGGTGCGCATCTGGAGCGTGCCGGACCGGCAGGTTGTCGACTGGAGCGACCTCAACGACATGGTCACCGCGGCGTGCTACACTCCGGACGGCCAGGTGCGTTGCCTATGCATCATATCATGCTCCCTCGTTTTTGGATTGGACCAAACTAGAAAAGCAAATTCCAACCAAATTCCAAAGTGTTCATGTCAATGATATATACTAGCTGATAGTTTTCGCCTTTTTAAGGCTGCTATTATTGGGTCGCACAAAGGGAGCTGCCGATTCTACAAGACAACAGGTGCTTGCAGAATTCTGATTCATTCAGTCCTACATTGTGCTCAACTGCTAAGGAGTAACTATCATTTCCATGTCAGATTGCAAGCTTAACCAGGAGGCACAAATTGACATGAGCATAACCAAGAAACGCAAGTCGCAGGCCAAAAAGATCACCGGATTCCATGTATGTTCATCACGTTTACAGTTATGTCACAGTGACTTGTTGATTGATTCCACGAGCTCATCTGTAATTGTCGCATCATCTAAATACAAATAAAATGTTGCATTGCTTGTGTAGTTTGCGCCAGGGAACCCGTCGGAGATCCTGGTGACATCGGCGGACTCGCAGATCCGGGTGTTCAACGGCATCAGCGTCCTCCAGAAATTCAAAGGTACGCAGCAATGGCGGCGAGCCCGCACGCCCCAGCCTTCGTTTCCACGCACGAAGGACGCCATGCACAAACTTCGTCAACCCAAACAGGGAACCCGTGTTTCTTCCTGCCAGGCTTCAAGAACACCAGCAGCCAGATCTCGGCGTCCTACACCGCCGACGGCCGCTACGTGGTGTGCGCCAGCGAGGACTCCAACGTCTACGTGTGGCGCCGCGTCCCCGGCAGCGTCGGCGGCGTCGGCAACCCGGGCGGCGTCGGCATCGGCGTCAGGGCCAAGACTTGGCTCACCAGCCGCTCCTACGAGTACTTCTTCTGCCGGGACGTGTCCGTCGCCGTGCCGTGGCCCGGATCGCCGCCGTCCTTCCCGTGCGACGCGTCCTCCGGGGGCGGCAACGGCAAGAGCGACACGCCCAGGAAGCAGCACAGCTCGTCGCGACGCGACGACATGGGCGGCTGTTTGCCACGGGTGATGACGAAATCCGGGCCAATGACGTACCACGGCGGCGGGCAGCTGCCGCAGCCGGAGCTGGCCCGCCGTGAGTCGCAGTCCTCGGCGCGGTGGCACGGTGGCGCGGAGGGCGGCAACGCGTGGGGGATGGTGCTGGTGACCGCGAGCCGTGGCGGCGAGATCCGGGTGTACCAGAACTTCGGCCTGCCTTTGGCCAACCTCTTCCACTAGCTAGCCACCGGACTAAAGTCTCGTTGTCATTGACATTTGCTGCCCGAGGGGCATAGCAGAAATGCAGCGTCGACCCTTTGATTTTGACGGTGTCATGGATGCAAAGCAACACGACGATAGAATTTTGGCAGCGGACTGACTGGTGTAGCAGTGTTGGAGTATTGGTTGTTGCGGATCCGGATTTCAAAGAGAATGAGCTCTGCAGCAAGATGAACTGATGTACAGGCAGATATGCATTTTAGGAAAAGATATATACGAGAAGAATAGAAGTGCGGGACAAATGTGATCACCAATGTTACTGTGTATCAATCAGTGCCATGACGAGCAGATGCCACGAGCTTTGTGTGTAAAGCAAGTTTGGGGTTTTCCTTAGTTCTGAAAATAGGTTGTGTGGGTATGATCAATGGGCAAGATGAATTTCAAAGATTTGACATGACTTAGATCTTGCAATTCACCATAAAGAAAAACTGAAATACAATAGCACACCGACTCCCTTAATCAACACGTGAACCGTGAACACGTGAGCGTGAGGAACAGTAGCGACGTGCAGTTCGTCTTTCTCCTCCGTGGACACTCTTCGTCCTCCTCCTGCACCTCTACCATCCGCCTCCAGACCTCCACGACCGCCCACCTCCCGCCGTGACCGTTTGCCCTAATCCAAATTTGCATGAGAAGAATCACGGCCCAGCTAGGTCTATCCGAGTCCTTCGTCAACTACTCAATCGTGTCCCTGCCACGAACTACCATTACTCCTAGGCCGCCTGACGACCATCTCAACCATGCATGGCATCAACGATGTTTATATCGACGATATCCAAGGGGCAAGCTGCAACATCTTATCCCAATCTGGTCATATTTGTGTGCATTATGGATATTTTAAGTTTCAAAATGTTTTGAGTGACCAAAATACGTATTTTAAATTGGCTTCAATGTTTCTACCTATAGATGGCTTACACTACACATTTTGCCAACTATGTAAGCTTAAATTTTACATGCTTTTAATAACATTTCAAGGGGGAAACCCCTCCGTTTCCATAAACAAATTATGTAAGCTTAAAGCATCTCCACCAGATATCCTATCCAATCTCTTATTCATAAAAAATAGTAATTTCGAGATGAAGATGCCACATCATACCTCCTATCTCACATCTCCTAAATCTATAACTTTAAGAGATATACACCAAAAAAGGTATCTTCTCTCGGAACAAATAAAGGATACGTACTGCAGGATAGTGTGCATCAGCACTAGATTCGATAAGAGCGAACTTCTTCTGGCAGGGAGCCTCAAGTAAGTTTAAATACCATATGTTGAAATGGATAAATTTTTGCATCCCAAAAGCTTATGGAGGTTTTGGGATTATATAAACAAGAAGGATGAATGATGCTCTATGGGTGTGGAGGATGTTAAATGCAAATGAGGATAATATGGTGCACAATTTCTTGAAGCTGAAGTATTTTGAAAATAAAGATTTTGTGCAGTGTAAGAGGAACAAAGGTTCACAATTTTGGTCAGGGGAGATTCCCTTAAAAACTAAATTTTCAAGTTTGTATAACTTGAATAGTGATACTCAGGTAGTGATTAGGGACAGTTGGGAAGGGGATGAATGGAAAATAAAATTCTGGAGAGCTTTAGGGAAAGAGGACTACTTGGAAGGGGAAGGACCTATGCAGATGTTGGATGAGCAAATCCTAATAAATGATGAAAAGATCCGTTCTATTGGATTTTTGAGAAACCAAAGGTTTATTCATCCAGGACCATGTGTTGACACTTGTCTTTTCAGGGGGTGGTTAATTGGAGAATGAAAAGGTCAAGGAAAAGTAAATTTCCAATGAAACTCAAAGTGTTCATGTGGATGATGGGGAAAGATAAACTTCAACTTGGGTAAATCTAAGGAAGAAAAAGTCAAATGGGTGTTGTGAATGATGTCTTTGTGATGTGTAGGAAGTTTGTGATCATGTTTTCTTTTCATGTCATATAGCTAAATCGGTATGGGTTTGTTTTTAAAGAAGCATTGGGGGGGGGGGGGGTGCCGGTTAGTTTGCTAGATTTTTTTGTTGCCTTTAGGGTGTAATGACTATCATATGAAGCTCTTTATGTTTGCAATTATCTTATGGGGGATATGGAACATTCGTAACAAAATGAGGATTGAGCATAGGTTTCCACAATCATCTAATCTCGTGTTTCGGAAACTCTTTGCTCTTCTACAGAAATGGTGCATACTATTGAAGCCAGGGACAGGGTGAGGGAGCCGAGCCTTGTCAGGAGGAACCACGCATGGGAGAACCAGAGATGAGGAATTAGGGCATTGCAGGAGTGGGACTGGTCACTTTGGCTCCCGAACCCGCCGCCACCTTAGCTTTGAACTTCTTGCCATCACACCGAAACCTCAACAATGTCTTGGCATGGCGGACGCCCCTAGGTGATGAGCCTCCGTTGGATCTAGCTAGATCTATTGGCCTTGGGAAAGTAGAAGAGATCAAGAGTAGGAGGGAATGTAGGCAAACTAGAAAGGGAGTGGGAAGAGGCTGAAGCTAAGGCCTAAGGGTCTCATGTAGAAGAGAGGGTACAAATGAGAGACCTTGTTTGGTACTTAGGATTTTTGGATTTGCTTAGTTGGCCATTGGTAGGCCATGATCTTATTGACATATATGCAAACTTTTAAGAGATCCGTCTCTAAAAATAGACAATATATCACTAATCTCACTACCAGAGCCAAACCTTGCCACGCCTCGCTTCACATGAAACAAACTTGTCGCAACACAAAGACCAAACATTGCATAGCCACTCCTGCCACCTCCAGGTTGTCACTGCCCATGGCCTCAACACCACCACCACCAACGCACGACCACCACTGCCACGTGTGTTATTTGTCTGTTTTGGCATCAACCGCTGCCGCACATGTGGGGCCTCCAACAACCATGGTAATGCTATTGTTTGTAGCTTTCATACATCGCCACCAACAAGCGGCCTCGCTGAACCATCACCCCACTACTAACCATCACCCCACTACTAGCTGTGCACCACAGTCAGGGCGGAGCAAGTAAGTTCATTATTTGAATGTTAGTGGGCCAACATGTTGAATTTTCTAAATTTATTGAAATTTAAAAATTTAGTGGAAAATTCATGCTTATAGGGAGAAGAGCATTAGAAATACATTTAGCGATATAAATTCCTAATAAAAAGCATCGAATAACCAAAACATTGCACATACGTCACAATTCTAGGCCACTTGACACCAGACTCAATTAACATAAAAATTTAACACGTCAAAAATAACAATGAATTTTTCTGAAACAAAAAATAGCAATACAATTAGCATAACGGCAATCGTTAAAAAGCATAGAAATAACAATACGCCTTAATTAATGGCATTCACCAAAAAAATCGAAATCAAACAAGGAACAAATAAACACGGCTTCTACTTTAACCTGCGTTGTGTTGCAGTAGCCAGCGGGCCGCTGAAGCGGAGCCACTGGACTCACGGACGGATGGGCGTCGTGCGGAGTCAGGAGACAGCCAGGCCAAGCACAAAGTGGGCTGTATTGGGCTGTGATATGAAGTACTCCTACACCTCATTTTCATTAAGATAGTAACGGAAATACAACATCTCTACTATAATTAGATTCTTGTAAAAGTGGGGGAAACCTGAATCTTACCCCCTAACCCCACAGCCAGGCTTCCCACCCTCCTTCTCACCCATGCCGACGCCCTCACATCCCGTAGTACCGTAGCCGCGGGTTCGATACCCCATATCCACGGAAAAAAAATATTCATCATGTAGTCTTTCTCTTTCCATGTAAAAAATATTCAGCCCTCACAAGCACGGTTCAAATTTGAATCCCCCGCGCCTGCCGCCGTGATCTGTGCGTCTCACTCAATCTTTGCCTCGCTCACGATCCCCGTCTCACGATCCCCGTCATCAATTCAAGACGGCGCGCTCGCGATCTCCGTGAGCGGGGCGACTCGTAGGTGAAGTTTGTCGTCAACGCCGATGGCTTCGGCGGCGGCGGCGGCGCCACGATCTTAGGCCCGCGACGTGCCTCGGCGATACGTATACGAGGGCAGTGGATCGGCCATGGCGGCCCCCCCACACGCGCACGATCGCGTACGGCGGCCACGAGACGAACACCCACGAGCGGAAGTGTTCCACGCGCAAGATCTCCACCCATCAGAGGAACACCCACGAGACGAACACCCTCGAGCGGACGTGTTCCACGCGCAAGATCGACCACAGCGGCTCGCACACAACTGCCCCTCGATCTCCGCGGCGCCGGCAACCCGCAGATCACAGTCCAAATCCCTCGCGCAAGCGGTCTGCCCTGCCCGAACGGCAGTCCAGCCCAAAGCCCTCACCGGTGGCACCATCACACGTCCGCCACGCGTCGCCAGCGAGGCCTCCTCTCGATCTCCGCGGCGTTGGCAACCCGCTGATCACAGTCCAAATCCCACGCGCCGGCGGTCTGCCCTGAACGGCAGTCCAAAGCCCTTAACGGCGGCGCCATCAGAAGTTGATCAGCGGTCTGCCGGTGGCGTCCAAAGCAGGTAGTACAACTGCCGTGAATACAAGTCAGGTGGGCTTGGTCGGCTCGCTCATCGATCTTGCGCCTGCATGTTTATGGCTTCGTGAACTCGGATTAATCTTGCTGCCTTCCAAGTTTGTTTACAAATAGTTGCCTTCAAAATGCATAGTCCAGAGAGTCAAACAAGATTCACATCACAATATCTACCTTATCTGTATTTTCAATGAATGCAGTTGGGCACGCTTAGCATCTGTTTCATATATCTGCTGGCCATCATATGTATGACCGGAATTTTTAGGATAAGCAAAGATACGGTGCATTGTTTTAATAAGCATTTTTTTATTTCTATGGAATTTTCACAGTGAATTTTTTAAGCATTTTAATAAGCGAAGATACAGTGAAATTTTTAAGCATTTTTTAATTCTATGGAATTTTTCACAGTGCCCTTTATACACGATAGGTTATCAAGAGCGAAACATCTGGAAACTTTGAATTTGCACTTTTGACTATCCTCAGATGCACGGATAACCCTGCAAGGTATTTTGCTAATTAAGGCAGTATTTTGCTAAGGCAGCGTCCTCAAGTTACAAAATGCCTCAAGTTCACTGGCCCTTATTTTTCTTATATATTTTAAACAGGGATCTAACTTGAAAACTTTTATCTCATTTTATTATTTACAAATTTTATTTTACTTTTGTATTTTATCGTAGCCTCAGCATGGGCTTATGTGGGAAATTTGAAGGAGCACGGGCCACTAAAACAGTGGCGCGTCATCATTTATATGTTGTAACTTCTTCTAAGACATCTAATAGGTAAAAACATTTTGAATAAAAACAACACATGATTATCTTGTAGTTGTTTCATTTGTTTTTTTTTTGCAGATTATGGATTATAACAGAGTCAAATATAATTGTATGAAATTAAAACTATGAAAAAAATCCTCATTATTTTGTTTTCATGTGCATTCCTAAATAAAACCGTAACGTTAGCATGGGCACTATACTAGTTTCAATAGTAATTCAGACAGGAAGAAGAAAGAATTAGCCAAAAAACCATCTAATGTTGTCCTAACCATCAAGCTTCACCTGATTCAGATGAAACGCCAGAGAACCTTAGGAACAACAAAGTAATATGAGGCTGAAATTGCCAAAAAAACGCTAGCACCTAGCATCACAGTTTGCTAAAGCTAGTTAAGGATTTAACGTCCTATAGAAACAGAAGAGCTTTCCCAAAGAATCTAGTGAATATCCAGTGCCGCCTAGAGACCAAACGGTGACGATGTTATAGCTAGGTCGACTGTGTTATATATGTTGGATGCAAATGTTAAAAAAAAATAAAAGACTAAAGAGTTATCCATAAACACAACTACTAAAAAGGTTTTAGGAGATAGACCCCCCTCCCATGTTAATACAGACGACGAGCACACAAAAGTAGTCCTCTTAAAGTATTCATCTCTATTAATAGAGATGGATGTCTTAAGTCGTCTGTCTTTGAAAACCCTAATTAACAGTTGAAAGCATCTAGGCCCCTTGATGTGGGTTTCGATGATTGATGACAACGTGTATCATGACTAACGTGTGTTTTGCAGAAACAGTGGTTGGTTAGGTCATGGTAATGGAATTCTCGGGCTATATGGTTTTCATGCCCCCTGACGATGGAAATCGTTTCGGTTTTCAAAAGGTTGGCGTGAAGGTCGAAGATAGGATTAGTTCCGTTCATCGATGGTGTTGGGTGACGACGGATTAGTCTTTAGGACTTTGTTTTCCTTTTGGCCGTACTATTAAGGGGGGTGCAAACGGGTAGCTTGACCTAGTTAAGTCTTCGGTTTAGGTGTGGTGCACACTTGTGAAATCTTAGCACTAGGAAGTTACTTGAGGGCCCTGAGATTGGATGAATTCAAGTCGTTCACAAAGATCACTGATTTGGAAGTGAACGGGCTTGTTTTTCTTGCGCCGGACGCACGTTAGTGCGGCGCCGGACGCAGAGCAATGTGGCGCCGGACGCGCCGTGGGGCCGCCGAACGCCGTGCTGTGATGGCCTTGTAGGCCTTGTGCGCCGGACGCGCGACTGTGGTGGTGCCGGACGCGCCCACGGGCCGCCGGACGCACCACAAAATGTCCCCGAGGGGGCATGATCACCGGACGCTAGTGGTGGGGTGGCGTCGGACGCCAGCCGGACGCGTCCGGCGTCCACCACCGGCTTGCCAACAGTCATCTCGCATTTGAATTGATGTGTACGCCGGACGCGCCCGGCGCTCACGATTTGAGCAGAAATTGAGGGTAACAGTTGGATTTTGGCCTTGGGCTATAAATACAACCTCACTCTCTCCTTTTCAGCCCTCTTGCCCATTTGTTCAGCTGTGAGCCATCTTGTGAGAGTAAGAGAGTTGCAAGAGCCTCATGAAGTGAAATGATTTGCGAATCCGTGAGTTCATGAGAGATCAAGAGTAGCTTGTGTGCATCCACCTTTCTCCCTAGGCTTTGCGAGGTCAAGTGAGAGTTTGTGCTTGTTACTCTTGGTGATCGCCATCGCCTAGACGGCTTGGTGGTGATTGGGAGCTTGGTGATCATCCGGCGGAGCTTGTGGATGACCCAACTCATCTTGTGAGCGGTTCTTGGCGATTCACCGCGTCGGAGCGACGAAGAATCAGCCCTAGAGAGCACTTGGTCCTTGCGAGGATCAAGGGGGAGCTACACCCTTGCGCGAGTGCTCCAACGAGGACTTGTGGAGAGTGGCGACTCTCCGATACCTCGGAAAAAAGATCGCCGTGTTCCTTGTCCCCTTACTTTCCGTATTTTCTTTCTAGCAATTACATTCTCGCAATTACTTTCATAGAATTGCCATGCTAGAATAGGATTGGAACTTAGGGTGCAAAATTTTAGTAGGTCGATTGTTTAGGAACACACGTAGGCACCGAGGGGTGAATCATGGGCTAGTAGGTTTAATTCCGCAGTAATTTTTAGAATTAGCCCAATTCCCCCCCGGGCATCTTGATCCTTTCAACAGTGACGGCTTGCCCTCCGTGAAGCCAAAGTGGTAGCCTTGAAAAACCCATATAGCAGTAGTGAAAAAGAACAGTAATACTGAATAGTCACAAAAAAAAGAACAGTAATACTGAACTGAGTTAGGAAATCTTTAGATGAGGTAGGGTTAGTTACTAGTAATAGGCTAAAAAATAGCTCAAATAATCTGAGGTTAGTTACGTAGTTGACTAAAAGCTAGTTAATGGCTTGGCTAAAAAATTGAAGTATTTAACCCACCTATTATTTCTTTGTTGGGTATAGTAGAGCTAATATTTAACTAGCTAGCTATTATCTCTTGAAAAAAGACCTTTACCAACAATGTGCGCGATGCAAATTATATTCCTATAAGCCAATCTGAAACTGTATTTAGTTTATATATTTTCCATATAATGTATAATAATTACAAACCACTTGACCGCATGAACAATCTGATGACCCAAATTGAAGAGAAAAGTGATAAAAAAGTGGAGTAACCTCTTAGATGCCACTTTAAGCTACAAATCGCTCTGGCACCCGTTGACCACAGATCTAGCGCTCACCGCACCCAAGCTTATCTGTCACAGTTAGATATGTAATCTTGTGACTGCTGGCTGCAGGGCATGCATCCACACCAACACACATTTCTATGACACGTCCATTCTACACACACATTAAGGCATTAAGCCACACACTTAACAACCTACTTATCGTACAAGCCTGTACCATAATCGCACGATTAACTTGACTATGAATATTTAATTATTTAATTAGGCTCCTGCAAGTTCAGATCATGTCGCTTGCAGGCCCTGCAAGGTCTGCTAACTGTCGTCATCGATCACTTGGTCGTTGTCGCCATGGCCGCGAACCTAGGCGCCTTGGGCTGGAACTTCTTCTTGACATACACCTCCATGTAGTCACCAAACACGAAGCTCGGGTAGTTGTCGTTGCCAACGGTGGCGGCAGGGACCGCCGGAGCGATTGTGGCCAGGCGCGCCGGGTTGTAGAACGAGGCGACGGAGCGGCGGTTGCCGTCGCGGGTCGCCAGGATGCGGTGCCACGCGCTCTTGTACCGGCCATTGCTCAGCACCTGTCAATGTAACCACCATCACCGGCAGAGGATAAGCAATTAAAATTCCTTCTCGGTACTCACAAGTAACTTGGAGAGGTGGTAGAGTAGTAGTAGTACATCTGTACATGTCATATCAACAACCAAACTAACAAAGCTAAGGTTTTGACATTCTAATAGTTTCATAAGGAATTCATCGATCTTGACGAATCAGAGAAAGCCACCAATCAAATCCTGACATGATTTATTTGACTGATACGCAGTTGTATATTATTCTAATGGATCGTCAGCTAGCAAGCACTTAGTCTCCACAATTAAGCTGTTCGCTACTGATCAAGTGTAATCTAATCAAGGCGAGCTTCGCAAGTCCACCGTCCCATGCATTGAGCGGCATGTATTTTTATATGTAAGAGAATAGAGAATATATGCATGATCCGCGCGCATACCTCGATCTGGTCGCCGGTGTTGATGACGATGGCGTTCTCGAGGGGCTGGACGTCGACCCAGGTGCCGTCGGGAAGCTGAGCCTGCAGGCCGCCGAAGCGGTCGTCCTGGAACAGCAGGATGAGGCCCCCGGCGTCGGTGTGTGCGCGCAGGCCGTCGACGAGGTCCGGCCGCGGGCACGGCGGGTAGTGGCTGACCTTGGTGCCGTAGAACGGCTCGAATTCGCCATCGTTGGTGAAGGCCTTCCTGATGTGGCCCTCCTCCAGCCCCAGCAGCTCCTCCATCACTCCCAGCATCTTCTCCGCCAGCTTCCTCAGCTCCTTGCGGTACTCCATCATCGTCTCCTTGAAGGCAGGGGGGTTGGACGGCCATGGCAGGTCGTCCTGGAGGGTGAAGACGTCCTCCCAGTCCATGTCTTGGATCTTCCTTGCGGGGAGGCCGCTCTCGTCCTCCTTGTCCATGAGGTCGGCGAGCGCCCTCACCGCGGGGTTGGAGGCTCTGAACGCCTCGTCCCGCAGCTTGTAGCAGTCGCTGCACACCTTCTTCACCCTCTCCAGCAGCTCGTCGGGGATGCCGGTGTTCACCAGCTGGAAGAACCCAACTTGCTCGAACCCGGCGGCGATGGCTGCCATCGTCTCAGCCCTCTCGGGGCCGTTCAGCTTGGAGAAGTCGATCACCGGGATCGCCATCGCCGCAAGTGCTACTTAATAAAGTGCTATGCTAGCTCCTTTGGAGAACTGGCAATGGCGAGAGCTCGCGAAGGCCGAAGACGATGACCAAGAAGAAGAATTAGGAGTAGAAGTGTGGATATGTTGGGTGGTGTTGAAGGATGTGTAGCCCTGAGCCTTTTATAGCAGAACAAGTTACGTGTCAAATGATTGTTTATTGGCAAAGCGCCACCTCCACCAATGCAATCAGTAAGGGGAGTTTGAAATGGTTTGGGAACGAAGGCATCGTTCTGGCCGGTGTTTACTTTGGTTCTTGTGATGTGTGTTTTTTAAAAATTCCAGTCGATGGCGATTTCGCGTTACTGGTGAATAAAGAATGCTTTTAGGGTCAATGGGTGGTGTTTGCAGGAAGAGCACATTCAGCGTGTGCACCTACACGGCAGCTATACCTATACGGCTGGTAGCTTCTTCAGCTTCAACGGTAGGGAGGGCTAGCTAGCAGCTTGAGGTTGGAGAACGGTTAGCTCGTGCAAGAGTAGCTTATATGTAAATGCTAGTCCATTTTTCCTAGATTTGTATGAGACGATATGGACTAACCAAGTTACATGGGACATTGGGACCTCGTCTAAAGACCCATACATTACAAAACTTAAGATACTCAGCTATATCAAGCATAGAGATCTTAGGCCTTGTTTAGATCCCGAATTTGGCATGCCAAATTCAGGAGTTCACACACTGTAGCAATTTCGTTTGTATTTGTGAAATATTGTCCAAATATTGATTAATTAGACTCAAAAGTTTCGTCTTACAAAGTACAAAAAAATTATGTAATTAGTTTTTGATTTAATCTATATTTAATACTCCATGCATGTATCACAAATTTGATGTGGGGAATCTTCTTTTTGCATAGTGCCAAAGTTGGGAGTTTGGGGTAACTAAACAAGGGCTTAGTATGAAATGAACTTTGAGGACAACCCATTTTATTTAGGTAGTCAGTCCAAAAGTTCCTATGTCTACAAAAGTAACTAGCCAATGTGAGAGATGGTCAGTTTATTTTCGGACACAATCCAGCCTCTATCAACTAGTTAAAAAGAGGATTGCCTCAGAAAATAGAGTCTATTTTTAGATACGGATCTCTGAAAAAATAGAGTATATTTTTAGATATGGATCTCTGAAAATTATTGCATATATGTCAACACGACCAAGACCTACAGCTGGCCAACTAAGCAAATCTAGAAATCCTAAGTACTACACAAGGTCTCTTGGTTTGTACCCTCTCTTCTAACATGAGACCCTTAGCTTCAGTCTCTTCCCATTGCTCCCGCTCTAGTTTGCCTCCATTCCCTCCTCTCGATCTCTTTTGCATTCCCCAGGCCGACAGATCTTGCTAGATCCAACAGAGGCTCAACACCTAGGGGTGTCCGCCATGCTGAAGTATTGTTAAGGCTTTGGGTGCCATGGCGACAGGTTCAAAGCTAAGGTGTAGCGGCGGGTTTGGGAGCCAAAGTGACTAGTCCCATTACTGCAATGCCCTAATTCCTCATCTCTTGTTTGCCCATGCGTGGTTCCTCTTGAGAAGGTGAAGGACCGTAACCAGCAATCGGGGGAGGGGGAGCTGGTGAATGGGAGCCTCAAATTTCTTTCGAAACTTTGGTCCTCAGCTCGTCACACAACCCTAACAAGAAAACCAATGACGGTGGTGTCCACGACCCAAAAGAGTGAGTACATGTTACTTAGAAACAAAGTAGGATACCACAAAACTAAAGCAACAAATGGAACTCGAATTGGGGAACGAATGGTAAAGAAATAGACTAGACAACACAAACCAGTGAAATACATACAGCCCACTATAGTACCACGACAGATCGTGGGTCAAAAATCTGAAAACGAACAGCACGGAAAGAGCTATGTATTCAGACATGCTACAGATCCCGAACTGTTCGAGCTTGAAGGGTGGATTGTCCATAATTAAGGACTCTATTCAGGGACTTCAAACTCGAGTCCGGTGGCTGTCCGGGGTTGAAGCCTGGACTGTTCGCGGGTTGTGTTCCAGCACCACAAAAATCACCTCAAACACCAAATCGATCAGATCTCAATCAAATCAAACCAACCTGTGTGAAAGGTCACAATGGCAAGGCGGGGGGGGGGGGGGTTGAATAGCCTAATAAAATTTCTAGAAAGAACACTAGACAACCCAATTAGATAGCAAGGCGGCAAATGTGCAAAGCAAATGCTTCAACTACTCTATACAAGCCGTCCTACCAAGCAAGGCTACTCAATTCAAATGCAAACACAACAACGGTGATCAAGCTACACAATGTCGGTTCACCGAAACCAACCAAGCAATTCTACCCACGGGATTTAAGCTACACAATGAGTGGTTCCCGACCGACCACAACAAGCAATTCTATTTTGCGGTAAGTAAAGAGAGGATGGAAGGTTATACCGCCGCGAAGAGTAGAAGATAGCCAATCACCGGTGTAGAAGCCAATCACCTAGAGATGCTCAAGCACAACACAATGGAGGTCGAAGCCTCGGCAATCACAAATCAACACAATGATTTTTTACCGAGGTTCACTTGCTTCCGGCAAGCTAGTCCTCGTTGTGGCGATGCACTTGCTTGGTGAGTTGCCCGCTCAATTGGCTCGGTGCCAAAGACCCCAATGGGGAGCTGCAATCTCCACACAAGACAAGGATCCACAAGCCACGAGCAATCCACTAGAGTATCCTTTTGCGAACTCCCGCGGGGAAGGACCAAGAACCCCTCACAAGAACCTGGTGTGGCCTCGAACAATCACCAAGTCGAGCTCAACCACCACCCGCTGCTCCAAACCGTCTACGGTGACGGGAATCACCGAAGAGTAACAAGAATCCGCAGCTCACTCGATGAACAAGTGCCTCTAGATGCAACTTTCAATGCAAATCACTTGTTCTCACTCAAATCTCTCTCAAGATTAGCAAAGGAATCAAAGAGATGAGTGGGGGAGTGTCTCTCCTGCTCAAGTGTGTAGAAATGGCGAGAAGAGAGTCCCCAAGCCAGCCAACCCTCTATTTATAGACCCAAGGTCGAAATAGAGCCGTTGCTCCTCGGCTGACGTCTTCAGCACGCGCCGGACGCGTCTGGTCGAGGCCGCCGAACGCGTTCGGCGCCTCTTCCCGCGCTGCGCCGAGTCGACCGTTGAAGTTCGAAGCGCGCCACATCACCATGCGTCGGACGCTCAACAGTGTTCCGCCAGAGTCCGGCGCCCGCGTCCGGCGAGCGTCCGACGGCCGCGTCCGCCGCGCGTCCGGCCGAGCACCTGCTGGCACGCCCGATCCTGGAAGTTTCTGGTGCGCGTCCGGGGACCCGCCAGACGCGCCCAAGCCGTGTCTGGCGCACGCAACGGTGGCCAAGCCACACGCGTGCCAACGCCCAAGCCGCCGGACGCGTCTCAGCCGAGTCCGGCGCCCTCGCCTTCTGAGTCCGATGCCTTGTGATCATCATTTCATGCGCCAAACTTGCTCCAAATTGATCCATATCAATTCCCTTGCCTTGTGCACTAACTCCACCATGCGTAGATGTTGATCTCAAGCCTTGGAGTTAGCATTTCACACATGAAATGTCGCGCAAGAGTTAGCCCTCTAGTTAGTCTCTCATGCATCATGCAAAGTCACAACTAGAGGCACTTAGGACCGCGAATGAACCGAGGAAACCCCTCTTGATAGTCAGTTATCGATCCTAAATGTGGTCACACTCGCTAAGTGTCTCGACCACTAAACCGGAAAGCCCTATCAAGTATACCTTCGCCTTGATCTCCATGGGCCACCGTCGGAGCTTGATCACCTCACATGTCCACCATGTTCGTCACCGTGATCACCATGCTCCATCATCCACCGTCACGTTGCTATGTGTCTAACCACACTTAGAGCAAAGTATTAGCAACGTTTGAGTGTCATTAATTACCAAAACCAAACCGGAGCTTTCAATCTCTCCCTTTTTGGTAATTGATGACAACCCCTCGACAAACTCACAAAGATATGGAAATTGAATTCAATATGAAATTGAATTGCTTGCCCAAGACATTTTGATCATGAATCTTGGATTGGACAAGCATTTCAATTCCGGTTTTGGTAGTGGTAGCTCCCCCTACATGTGTGCATCAAATGTTTGGTCGATTTTCAAGCACACATGCATAGATGAAACTTTTGTGAGAGTTACCACAACCAAAATGGTACTAAGGTTTATAGAATTGACCTTTGAAGCGTGATACCAATCGGAGTGCGATAATAAACCTTCCTTAGCACCATGGGAATCTAGACATTCATCAAAACTCAAAATACCTCATGAGATCACATTATAAGCAAGGTATTTGAACAAGAGAAACTCTATGTCTAGAGACCACCTAAGCATGCTAGTACTTCATTTCATCAATCAAGTTCTATACTAGCAATACACCAAACAAGCATGAATATTGAATTTAGCTTGCAATGCTCCATATCATCATGTATGCACACACAAAATGCAACAAATAGTCTATGAGCTTGCTCCCCCTATTTGTGTGCTCATGGTTGGGTCATATCATAAAAATTTGATCCCCTTCCATTGCTCTTTGTGACTTATTTCTCCCCCCTAGGTGTAAACTTCTCCCCCTAGGTATATACTTACTTCTCCCCCTTTGTCATCAATGACCAAGAAGGGTGCATAAGATGAGAGAAACAAGTCAATCAACTATGGCCAAATCTAAACCACATGCCTAGAAAATGTATCTCGATTTGAACCAAGGGCAAGCTTCTTCACACCTCAAAAGAATAAGGGTTATCTTGACCATGTTGAGATACATATCATGAGCAAGTGCTAAAGATTCAACACTAGGTTCGCAAGCTCACAAACAAGTCATATGCCACCACTAGATCAAATCAAGCATAGAAACAATAGTGGTGCCATATATCCTTCAAATTCTTTTGATTTGCAATGAATGAGTCTAGCAAGATGCACATGTATACATGTCTACACAACTAGCAAAGGATGCATGAGATGCAACAACCAACTTTACCTTGCTATGTTGGAGGAGAGGCATGTCATATATGGGGTGCATCAATCCATGTTGAAGAAGCTAAGTATGTTCAACTCATTCCTCAACATGCAAAATCTTTTCTCATCAAGAGGCTTGGTGAATATGTTGGCTAGTTGATCTTCGGTGCCAATGCTTTCAATGCTCACATCTCCCTTTTGTTGATGATCTCTAATGAAGTGGTGCCTCACATCAATGTGCTTGGTTCTTGAATGTTGAACCGGATTGTTTGTCATCTTGATTGCACTTTCATTGTCACAAAACAAAGGCACATGCTTGAACTTGATCCCATAGTCCTTCAAGGTGGCTTTCATCCATAGCAATTGTGCACAACAATTCCCCGCACTAATATATTCGGCTTCGGCGGTGGAAAGTGCCACACTATTTTGTTTCTTTGAAGACCATGACACAAGAGATCTTCCTAGCACTTGGCATGTTCCACTTGTGCTCTTCCTATCAATCTTGCAACCGGCATATTGAGTCGGAGTATCCAATCAACTCAAAGCTTGACCCCTTGGGATACCATAGACCAACATCTTGGGTACCCTTTAAGTATCTCAATATCCTCTTGGTTGCCGTCAAGTGACTCTCTCTTGGAGAAGTTTGAAATCTTGCACACATGCACACACTAAACATGACATCCGGCCTTGAGGCGGTCACATATAGCAAGCTTCCAATCATTGATCTATATAGCTTTTGCTCAATCATCTTGCCACTATCATCAATGTCCAAGCCACCATTGGTTCCCATAGGTGTACTAATGGCCTTAGCATCTTGCAACCCAAACTTCTTGATCATGTCCTTGATGTACTTGCCTTGACTCACAAAGGTGCCATTCTTCATTTGCTTGATTTGAAGACCAAGGAAGTAGCTCAACTCTCCAAGCATTGACATCTCAAACTCACTAGCCATCATCTTAGCAAACTCTTCACAAAAGAATTGATTTGTTGATCCAAAGATGATATCATCCATATAGATTTGCAACACAAACAAGTCATCTTCTATCTTCTTGGTGAAGAGAGTGGTGTCAACTTTTCCCATCTTGAAGCCTTTGGATATGAGAAAGTCCCTCAATCTTTCATACCATGCCCTTGGAGCTTGCTTCAATCCATACAAAGCCTTCTTGAGCTTGTAGACATGGTTGGGCTTCTTGTCATCTTCAAAACCGGGAGGTTGTGCAACATACACTTCCTCATTGATGAAGCCATTGAGAAATGCACTCTTCACATCCATTTGATAGAGCTTGATGTTGTGAGCACAAGCATAGGCTAATAAGATTCTAATTGCCTCCAATCTTGCCACCGGTGCATATGTTTCTCCAAAGTCAAGACCCTCAACTTGTGTGTACCCTTGTGCCACTAGTCTTGCTTTGTTCCTTACTACCAAGCCATCTTGATCTTGCTTGTTCTTGAAGACCCACTTGGTCCCAATCACATTGTGCTTCTTTTGCCTCTCAACAAGCTCCCACACTTCATTCCTAGTGAAGTTGTTCAATTCCTCATGCATGGCATTTATCCAATCCGGATCCTTCAATGCCTCATCAATCTTGGTTGGCTCAATGAATGACACAAATGAGTAGTGCTCACATATGCTAGCCAATCTTGATCTTGTTTGCACACCTCTTTGAATATCACCAATGATATGATCTAGAGGATGATCTCTTGCAATGTTTGAAGGTTGAAGAACTAGCTCATTTGCATTGCTTGCTTGACCTTGATCTTGATCTTGATGTTGAGTGCCACTTGTGCTTGCCTCATTGGAATCTTCTATCACCACTTGAGTTGGCACTTGCACCTCATCACCATCATCCACTTGCCTTGGCCTAATGTCACCGATGTCCATGTGTCTCATTGCATTGCTCAATTGATCTCCACCCACATCTTCTTGATTTTGATCTCCAACTTGAGAGCCTTGGGTTTCATCAAATTCAACATCATGAACCTCTTCAACTAGCCCACTAGCCAAGTTCCACACTCTATAAGCCTTGCTAGAAGTAGAGTAGCCAAGAAGAAATCCCTCATCACACCTCTTGTCAAACTTTCCAAGTCTTTGCCCCTTCTTGAGAATGTAGCACTTGCAACCAAAGACCCTAAGTAAGCAATATTGGGCTTCCTTCCATTCAAGATTTCATATGGAGTCTTCTCTAACTTCCCATGGCAATAGAGGCGGTTGCTATAGTAGCAAGCTATGTTGATAGCATCACTCCAAAACTTCTCACTCACATTGTACTCAAGTAGCATAGTTCTTGCCATCTCAATTAAGGTCCTATTCTTCCTTTCAACTACACCATTGGATTGGGGAGTGTAGGTTGGTGAGAATTGATGCACAATTCCAAGCTCATCACACAACTCTTCAACTCTTGTGTTCTTGAATTCACTCCCATTGTCACTTCTTATCTTCTTGATGGTGGTGTCAAACTCATTTTGCATCCTCTTGACAAAAGACTTGAATAGATCATAGACTTCACTCTTGTCATAGAGGAAGAACACCCAAGTGTATCTTGTGTAGTCATCCACAATCACAAATCCATACTTGTTGCCCCCAATTGATGTATAGTGAGTTGGGCCAAACAAGTCCATATGCAACAACTCAAATGCTCTTGAAGTTGACATCTCATTCTTCTTGGGATGTGAGTTCCCATGTTGCTCGCCGGCTTGACAAGCACTACAAGGTCTATCCTTCTCAAATGTGACATCATTCAAGCCTCTCACTAGATCATGCTTTATCAACTTGTTCAATTGCTTCATGCCAACATGTCCTAGGCGCCTATGCCATAGCCATCCCTTGCTTGACTTGCCAATCAAACATGATGAAAGTTGAGCATCACTAGCATTGAAATCAACCAAGTACAAGCTTCCATGCCTAAATCCCTTGAAGATGATATTTGCTTGATCCTTGCTCACTACCTCAACATGCTTGTCATCAAATATGCACTTGTAGCCAAGATCACACAATTGTGCCACCGACAAAAGATTGAAGTTCAAAGTATCAACTAGCAACACATTGGAGAGATCCTTGTCATTGGAAATTGCAACCTTTCCTAGCCCCATGACATCACCCTTGCTATTATCACCAAATGTGATGGAGTTGAATCCACCATTGTCATTCTTGTCAAGTGACTTGAACATACTATCTTCACCGGTCATATGATTTGATGCACCACTATCAAGCACCCAATGCCTCCCTCCGGCTTTGTAATTGACCTACAAGAAGACATCAAGCTTTAGGTACCCATTTTTGCTTGGGTCCTTGAAGGTTAGTCACTAGAGTCTTTGGCACCCAAATAGCTTTCTTCTTTGAGCTCATCCATGGTGTACCAATGAATCTAGCACTCACACCACACTCACTCTTAACAAGCATGTAAGAAGCATTCAATTTGTAAGAGGAAGCACTAGTGTTCTTGTTCTTGCATGCATGCTCTAAATGACCAACTTGCTTGCAACTCTTGCAATAGCTACCATTGTTCTTCACAAAACTAGTCTTGTGAGGAGCAAAAGCGGCCTTGCCTTTCTTGGGGTTATAGCCCAATCCCTCTTTGTAGAGAGAAGCTCTTTGGCTACCCAAGCACATAAGCAAGCAGTCCTCACCACCATAAGCCTTAGCCAAGGTGTGGTTGAGCTCCTTGACTTCCTTCTTAAGTGACTCATTCTCAACTGCTAGTGTAGAATCACATGCATGACCAACACTACTAGATGAAGTAGAGGCATAAGAGCATGAAGGGCCAAGTGATGCAACAACAAATCAGTCATCAAGTGAATCACATGATGTGGACACATTTTTCTTTTCTATGTTCACCACTTGTGATTGCACTTTCTCTTGCTTCTCAACTAGAGAGGAATGAGCTTTTTCAAGCTTGGAGTGAGCAATCTCTAGCTTCAAATGGTCTACCTTTAGACTCTCATAAGAAGCCCTCAACTCCATAAGTTCTTGCTCAAGGTTTTGTTTATCCTTGCGCAAGCCCCTACATTCTTTCCTAGAGTCATTGAAAGCACCTTTGCAATCCTCAAGCATGACCCATAGTTCTTCTTTTGTGGTCTCATCATCATCATCACTCTCATCATCACTATCGGGTGGAGGTTTTACCTTAGTGGCCTTGGCCATGAAGCAAGATGATGGAGCACCAAATAGAGAAAGCTTCTCTTGAATGGCAATGCTTGCGTGCCCCTTCTTCTTCTTCTTCTTCTTGGAGTCATCCTCATCATCACTTGAGGAAGATGAATCACTCTCCCAAGTAGCCACATGAGATTCACCCTTCTTCTTCTTGTGGGAGGAGTCTTTCTCCTCCTTCTTCTTCTCTTGCTTCTTCCTCTCCTTCTTCATGGCATCTTCATCATCACTTGCATATGGGCACTTGGCAATGAGATGATCCTTGCTATTGCACCGGAAGCACTTCATGGGACGGTCACTAGACTTGGATGAGCTTCTCTTGCCCTTGGACCGGTACCCCTTCTTCATGAGCTTCCCATTCTCTTCACAAGGAGTGCTATTTGCTCACTCACTTCTTCTTCTTGCCCACTTGAGCAAGAGCATGACTCATCTTCACTTGATGATTCTTCTTTCTTCTTCTTGCCCTTGCTCTTGGATGATGCGGCCTTGAATGCCACACTCTTCTTGTCATCATCCTTCTTCTCATTCTCCTTCTTCTTCTTCTTCACCAACTCTTCCTTCTCATGATCTTCTCTAAATTCATCATCGGCCATGATCTCTTGAAGGACTTGGTTGGGAGTTGGCTTCTCCTTCATGGTTGTCTTCACCATGACGGTCTTCAACATGTCAAATCTCTTGGGAAGACATCTCATGAACTTGGTGGAGAATTGAGAGTCCTTGATTTCTTCCTAAGTCCCTTGAGCTCATTGACAATGACTTGGAGCCTATGGAACATCTCCGGCACACTCTCATCCTCCTTCATGGAGAAGCTTGCAAACTTCTCTTGCAACATGTAGGCTCTTGCGGTCTTGACACTTTCGGTGCCCTCATAAGCTTCTTCTAGCTTCTTCCAAATGTCATGAGCCACTTCAAGGTTCTTGATGAGCTCAAAAGCTTTATCATCAAGCGCCTCATGGAAAGCACTCACGGCAATGTCATTTGCTTGTTGCTTCTTCTCCTCGGCCGGTGTTGGCACCGCACCCTCAACAAGCTCAAACTTTGTTTCCACAACTTTCCACACCTCTCCATTGATTGATTTGAGATGACTCTTCATCTTAAGCTTCCACTTGGCATAGTCATCACCTCGAAATGATGGTGCCTTCTTGGTGTTGTTGATATGCATAACCAATGCCATTGTTTCACCGTAGGATGTTAATCCAACACAAACAAACGGTGCCCGGCTTTGATACCACGTGAAAGGTCACAATGGCTAGAGGGGGGGGGGGGTGAATAGCCTAATAAAATTTCTAGCAAGAACACTAGACAACCCAATTAGATAGCAAGGCGGCAAATGTGCAAAGCAAATGCTTCAACTACTCTATGCAAGCCGTCCTACCAAGCAAGGCTACTCAATTCAAATGCAAACACAACAACGGTGATCAAGCTACACAATGTCGGTTCACCGAAACCAACCAAGCAATTCTACCCACGGGATTTAAGCTACACAATGAGTGGTTCCCGGCCGACCACAACAAGCAATTCTATTTTGCGGTAAGTAAAGAGAGGATGGAAGGTTATACCGCGAAGAGTAGAAGATAGCCAATCACCGGTGTAGAAGCCAATCACCTAGAGATGCTCAAGCACAACACAATGGAGGTCGAAGCCTCGGCAATCACAAATCAACACAATGATTTTTTACCGAGGTTCACTTGCTTCCGGCAAGCTAGTCCTCGTTGTGGCGATGCACTTGCTTGGTGAGTTGCCCGCTCAATTGGCTCGGTGCCAAAGACCCCAATGGGGAGCCGCAATCTCCACACAAGACAAGGATCCACAAGCCACGAGCAATCCACTAGAGTATCCTTTTGCGAACTCCGCGGGGAAGGACCAAGAACCCCTCACAAGAACCGGTGTGGCCTCGAACAATCACCAAGTCGAGCTCAACCACCACCCGCTGCTCCAAACCGTCTACGGTGACGGGAATCACCGAAGAGTAACAAGAATCCGCAGCTCACTCGATGAACAAGTGCCTCTAGATGCAACTTTCAATGCAAATCACTTGTTCTCACTCAAATCTCTCTCAAGATTAGCAAAGGAATCAAAGAGATGAGTGGGGGAGTGTCTCTCCGCTCAAGTGTGTAGAAATGGCGAGAAGAGAGTCCCCAAGCCAGCCAACCCTCTATTTATAGACCCAAGGTCGAAATAGAGCCGTTGCTCCTCGGCTGACGTCTTCAGCACGCGCCGGACGCGTCTGGTCGAGGCCGCCGGACACGTCCGGCGCCTCTTCCCGCGCTGCGCCGAGTCGACCGTTGAAGTTCGAAGCGCGCCGCGTCACCGTGCGTCGGACGCTCAACAGTGTTCCGCCCGAAGTCCGGCGCCGCGTCCGCGAAGCGTCCCGACGGCCGCGTCCGCGCGCGTCCGGCCCGAGCACCCGGCGGCACGCCCGATCCGGGAAGTTTCGGTGCGCGTCCGGGACCCGCGACGCGCCTGCGTCCGCCCGCGCACGCAACGGTGGCCAAGCCACACGCGCGCCAACGCCCAAGCCGTCGGACGTGTCTCAGCCGAGTCTGGCGCCCTCGCCTTCTGAGTCCGACGCCTTGTGATCATCATTTCATGCGCCAAACTTGCTCCAAATTGATCCATATCAATTCCCTTGCCTTGTGCACTAACTCCACCATGCGTAGATGTTGATCTCAAGCCTTGGAGTTAGCATTTCACACATGAAATGTCGCGCAAGAGTTAGCCCTCTAGTTAGTCTCTCATGCATCATGCAAAGTCACAACTAGAGGCACTTAGGACCGCGAATGAACCGAGGAAACCCCTCTTGATAGTTAGTTATCGATCCTAAATGTGGTCACACTCGCTAAGTGTCTCGACCACTAAACCGGAAAGCCCTATCAAGTATACCTTCGTCTTGATCTCCATGGGCCACCGTCGGAGCTTGATCACCTCACATGTCCACCATGTTCGTCACCGTGATCACCATGCTCCATCATCCACCGTCACGTTGCTATGTGTCTAAGCACACTTAGAGCAAAGCATTAGCAACGTTTGAGTGTCATTAATTACCAAAACCAAACCGGAGCTTTCACTGTGCCACCAAAAATGGTATGGAAGGTCATGAGGTAGTAGGAGAGCTATCTCTAGAAGATCAACATCCAATTTGACCTCAATCCACAAGAAATTGAAAGATCAATAAACGCCCCAAAAACAACCATAGTTCATGATTCATCCTGATTTGCGAACTCATGAGGATTTAGTTGAATTTTTTGTGGAAATACTCTACTCACGTCATAGATGAAATCAACACAAGAAAGACAAACTAAGATAGGCTAGAAATGACGAAATGAAACAAGAACTAGAGGGAGAAGAGGAAGAATGTGAAGAACACATCATGAACGCAAAGATGGCAACTTCCTCCAAATCCTAGAGGAAACAAGGAGGATTCAGGACCTTCTTTCCCTCTTAATTCTTGGTTCTAACACAACTCACTTGAATTTGTGGACCTCTCTCTCACTTAGCAACTAAAGGGATGGGAAAACCTAAAAGGATGAAGAAAATGATGAAAGTGGAAGAGGTGAGGGAGATGGGTGCTCCCTCATCCTATTTAATAGGGCTAATACACAATCTCAGGCTTGCCCTTGAATACACTTGAACCAAACCACTAAGCCCAAGAGCGTTATGGTCCAACATGAGGTTTCTTCATCCGATGACCACTGTGCCTTCTCATCGGCAGCTTTGCCTCGATGTGAACTCCTTGATGCAACCACGTGCCATTCGTTCCACATCAAAACCTCTGCTCGGGTTTTGAGGCCCAAACCCGCAAAACCTGCCATCGATAGTTTTGTGGCCCAAACCACCAAACTACCTGCGAGCAGCACGCGTCCCCCATCCCTCGACTCATGTTACCTAATTCTTAATCGCCTGACCGTCAAGTCTTCCAGAGTCTCCCACTGGACTTGCTTGGCCACCATCTTTACTTGGTCAACATGGTCACTTCATGTACACATGCGCTTGTCGATGTCCCAAGTGCTAGCTACTACAGCTAGTCACCAAACCTCCTGGTCCCTCGTTCCAAGCCACACGTCCGCCCTTCACGGCTCCTGGTCCTTCAGCACACCACATCCAACTTGACCTTCTCCTCGCCGTTGACCACCGCCAACGAGGTGAACACCTTCAAGTGGCACGTTGTACGACACACCTCGTGTGCCATGTTAGTTCAAAGCAAGAACCCAAATGCTGGCTTGTTGACAATCGCTCATCACACAACTGAATAACAAGGGTACTTGTAAACCATGTGTTTGCTGAAAGCTCGACTCCCTCACCCCGGCCCAGCTAGTGACAATGAATTCATGAGCGGATTCGATAGCAAGCTCGACGATGGACTTGACGTAGGCATAAGCTAGGCCCTCTAGAAAAAAAGTTGGAGCAACATTGTATAAGAACATATTACCCATCTTTAGTGTAAAGGGGCGGAATGACATCTCGATCTACTTACTGCACCCAGGACATGCGTCGTTGTCTAGGTGTGACTTCTTGGTTTGATCTCCCCTATGCCTAGGACGTTGTCTAGGCCAAGATCCATAATTAGTTTCTGTTTCCATTTTGCTCTTCTTTCTCATTGTTGATAATGGCAAGACCCAGCCATAGAGGTCGATCTTCAATTATTTCTCGCGCTATCTTCTTATGAAGTTTTGTTAGGGCATCTATAACAGCTTCAGGTGGGCAACCCGGCAAGTAGACGTCCACAAGAATTAGCTTCAGTTTTGAATCTATCGGTACAACAGCGGTGGCATAACTTCAGACCTAAGGGCCGGCCTCGTTACCTTTCGGAATGGGGGGTCACCGTTGGCTACAACCACGGTGCTAGTTGCAGAACTACTGGGCCAAGGGTGGACATACAACCTGTTGGTCCTTTTCCTCCTTTGCTTCAGGGACGGAGGTCCTACCATAGGTAAGAGCACACACAAGCACTTGACCAAAGGGGACCAACGCTTCTACTCCTCCACTGGGCCGACCGACAGGCTGAGAGCAATAGAGACAATTCATTCCGTATAGAACAAAGGCGGTGATCCATTCTAGGGAGGAAGAGAGAGATCTCTCATTAGGTCTTGGTGATGACCGCCGGAGGGGAGTACGAGAAGGCGGACATTTGGCTGCTATCGGTCGGCTGGTGAGTCTAACCCTAATGACTATTGTTTAGAAACAGGTGCTTCAAAGCGCCTCAGAAAATATGCTTTGTCCATTTGTATTCATTTATGAGTTGGTCTTGCAAACGGCGCCGTAATGTACATGTAATACATTGTCTTCAACAAAGATGTATTATTTGGTTAGTTGCATACAGAAACCGGCTAGCTCGATCGGTTTCAGGGGGCGGCAAGTCTTGCATGCCCCCATGTGACGGCAGCTACCACTATTGCAATGCAACGACCACAGAATAGTTTATCCCCTTATCACTACCGCCCCGGCCGGCCTCATGGAGCCAGGGGAGGTGAGCTTAGCTTGTTGCAGCGGATGATCTGGCAGACACGCTTGGCTTCCAAGTCCTCCTACCTTACAGTTCCATGCCTAGCTGGGCGCAGACACGGTGCCTCCGCTGCATCCATGCTCCGTCATTCCTTGCCCGTGTGTGCTGGGATCACTGTCTTTTGGCACTTGTACGCATAGGCACGGGCCGGTGTCGATCCTGTCCTGTGTTTTTCACGTCAACTTTACCGTGTTATCTTCCCTGCCGCCTGACGATGAGTAGCTGACACATCATCACATCGACCCACATGCTATTGTTCACTTATAAGTACGTTTATAAGCCTTCCAACAACTTCAGATGTGCTCTTTCTCCCAACAACTTCATTTATACTAGCAGTTGATAAATAAATTGCTTATATATATCGTTGATCGATGATCAAGGACTCAGCACCAGCACAGTTGTAACTTCAGTAATATGAAATGTACTCTCTTGGTTCTAAATTGTAGTTCGTTTGACTTTTTTCAGCTCAACTTGGACCACTCGTTGTGTTTAAAAAAATTATACAACTATGGTCAAATTTAAGTCATTTTTAAGATCTTCTTATGTTAGTAAAGTAAGCTATAACAAAAGAAATGATATTTGACAAAAAAATTTGAATAAGACGAGTGGTCAAAGTTAGAGTAAAAAAATTCAAATGAACTTTGGAACTTTTTACCCACCTCGTCTTATCACGTGGCTTGATTATTCCTTGGCCTTGTCGGCATGCAGTTTTACGTTAGCTTTCCAGTTATCCTGGAGCCTAAATAGCTGACACAATGATACCTGCACTGCTCAAGGTCAATCACGTTTGCTAGAGCAGTCTAATCATATTTGTAAAGGACTGGGTCTGTTTGGCAAAGCTCATAGAGCAATTTCTAGGGTGAATCCATGAGGTTTACCAAACTGTTTTTTTTTAATTCAGATTTGATTCTATATTAATTCTGTGTTGTTCTCTAAAATAAACTAGAAGAGTGCAATCTGAAAAATCTTCACAAAACATCACTTTATAAAATGAATTTGTCGTAGATAACCACTTTCTACCCGTCAATGGCACTATTTTTTCTGGTAGGTAACAAGATCGTCAATATTGAGCCATCCGCCATGACTTCATTAATTTCAAATAGAATTAGCAACTAACGTTTAAGAAATTTCTCGTCATTTAATTTCAAAAAAAATGTTGAAGTTTCAATGACCACAATTGAAAGAATCCTTCTGCAAAAGAATTAATATCGAAGGAAGATATCGATGGTCTGATCAAATTAGTATGTCTTGAAACAGAAATTGTTCTGCAAAAGAATTAATATCGAAGGAAGATATCGATGGTTACAAATTAGTATGTCCTGAAACAGAAATTTGGGGCTGACCAGTGTGCAAATTAGCATGCAAGGGTCTACTCTTTGTGCATATATTAGCATTTATAATATTATATTTAATCAAACCTAACAAACCCTTATTAAAGAGTAGATTGTCCGATTAATGTACGTTATAACGTGCGAGTGACAGTGATCGGCTTTGTTGCAGTACCTCCAAATGACTGTGAATCAGCGATCTAGATAATTTTTTATCACATATTACATTCTAGGAGGTATTACCTCCTAGAAACTAAAATTTCTACAGTAGCATTGCCCAATCAATAATGCCTGAAGTTTGAAGCATTCAACCCATGCATTGCCGACTTCATTGAGTTGACTTGCTCTGATTAATCAATTGCATTTGACAGTTTGCAGACTTGTTTTGTTTTGCGCCCCTACCATTTGGTAGCTACAACTGCAATTCCTGTGCCTTGGCAATTATTGTTAGGAAAAAAAAATTGTTGTTGCCATGGTAGCATGATCTTTTCCACTTGATTTATTTTCAACACACGCATGGTGATTCATCAATTGTTTTCGCCACTTGATTTATTTTCAACACACGCATGGTGATTCATCAATTGTTTTCGCTAAAATAATGTACCTAAGCGGCCTCTAGTCGTCCGTACCAAACCTAGCCATTTTCATTTCTACATATTTTGGGTTCTGATGAGCCTTCAGATTTCGTACGAATTTATCAACTCTAAACCGTTTTCAAATCAGCCATCTGGCCACGTCTAATGTTCCTCCTGTCCGGCCGGGATCTGGGAGGCAGTACTTAACTAGTACTGATTTCATGCATGTTGACTTTGATAATTTCCATATGATGAATCATATATACTTAGCTTTCACTACGCAGATTGTCCAACAACCATGCACATAACTCGCAAGCACGTCATGCCCCTGATAGTAACATGGGCTCTGCCAATGCTGAGTACTCACAGAGATGCTCCATTTGGAGCATTTGGCTGTTCATCCTTGTCGTTCATGCTTGGATTTTCTTTCCTTGTCGTTCATGCTTGGATTTTCTTTCTGTTGCATTCTTGTGTCACCATTCGCAGTTCAACTCTGTTATTAGTTTTACTCGATGGGCCGGGGATATGCATGTTCAACTCGCTAATGATATTACCGTTCTAAATATTTATATTATTTAATAAATTTATTTTATTTTTTATATGTGGTATATTATTCATGTATTCCATAAATTTACCATTCTACGCAATTGATTCTGATTTTGTAAACGGCTAAAGCTATATGAATAACACAAAAAAGTGATTTCTCATTGGTTCTCATGCAAACTTCCTCCTGCTTTGGTGTGCAACGAGCTCAACACGAAATGCGTGCTTTGCCGAGGGCCTGAGGCTTTTCCTAGGGCCAAATCTCAGGCACTCGGCAAAGACACTCGGCAAAGACAAATCTTTGCCGAGGGCCGCGACGCTCGGCAAAGTAGGCCCGTTGGGTCACGGCGGCCACTCCCGTCAGGCTTTGTCGAGGGCCTAGGCCCTCGGCAAAGTTTTTTTTGACCCAGTGTTTCGGCAAATTTTTTGTGATAAATAGTCTTTGCCAAGGGCCATGGGCTAGGCCCTCGGCAAAGATTTTTTCACCCAGTTTTCCGACCAAGTTTTTTTTTTAAATAGTCTTTGCTGAGGGCCCGACAAAGGGCCTCTTCGCTGTCGAAATATTCCCTGAGGGGTCTTTGCCGAGGGCAGCCCTCGGCAAAGCGTTTGCCGAGGGTTTGCCTTGTCTCCAAATTTTACAGTGTAGAAGCTCAGCCTGAGAGAATCCATATCATATTTCTTGTTACCTATCCTTCGTAGCTGTCCTTTTCAGCTATTCGGTAACTCCAAGACAAAGACATCTACCTCTTGAAATGGGGGCAATGTCAAAAAGTCGGTAACACAAGTTGCGCATTGCATGCTAATGAATAGGTACTGCTCCATGATCCAATGCTGTGTGAATGTGTGCAGTGGGAGTCGGCGTCCCTGTTTGCTCGTTCTGTGGGCAAAGACCAGGTAGACCGTCGACAACTACTTCGAACAAAACAATACATTAGGGCAACGTCCTTTCTTTTATATATTATATGGAGTGGTTGTGTTGTGAAGATCGACAACAAGCTTCAAATCAAATTATATAGAAGCATGGTGATGAGTATAGATAGCTACCAGCCCGCCAGTCTTCGCTGTGAAGTGCCCATTGCAGCTATGCCTTCAAACGCATTGGCAAGTATGGTATCTTTTCATGGAAGAAATGAGCAGACGTTCCAAGAGCTCAGCTTGTCGGGTTTTTTTGTTGAAGTTTACGTTTAAGTTTAAGTAAATAGTCTGTCTTTCTCCATTTGTTAAACTTTTTTTTTTTTTTTTTTGGGGGGGGGGGGGGGGGGTTGAGTTGCCTACTCTTTTTTCATCGGCTTCAGTATTTAGGTTGAATTAATTAGTTTATACAGCTCAATATAGGTTTATTGTTTGTCATTCTTTTTATTTCTGGAGATCATGATTTCTTCATGAGCCTGAATGAAATAGGAAGCTTTGTTTAAAAGTACAAGGCAAAAGTACTTCTATATAATTAAGGTTCCTTTTCGAACAAAAGATGAGGAATTCTAGAAGATTAGAATTCTTTATAAAATTTTGTATCTCTCTTTAAAACAAAGATTGGATTCCTAAAAATGGTATACCTTGTTCTCACTACTACTAGATCGAGCATGGAAATGTTCTGTCCGTTAATATCGTTAGAAAAGGCACGAAAACCAGTAGTAATTACATTCTGACAGTTTTTTAACCTGAATTATATTCTGATAGTTAGCACTCAGTAGCTTGCCGACAGGAGCAACTCATGAGGAAAGTCTGTTTTTACCAAAGGTGCCATAGGCGCCTGGAGAAGCTAATAGAGTGATTATGTGCTTTTTCTCTCAAGAGCTTCACTCGGTGGGCCATTTTTTGCTTTGTTGTTTGGTAGAGACGACACAGAGCTTAACTTAAAGCCATACAGGTGTCAGAGTTGAAACTACACTTCAAGAGCCCTATCAAACAAGGTCTAAATCTACTAAAAAGGTCACAATTCACATTAATTTTTACTTGGAGCCAGGATAAGGGATCAATCAAGAGGGTATAATTCATCAGATTGACAGGTTCCTTTTCTAAAAAAAAAAAGATTGACAGATGTTTCCATGTCTAAATAGCAACGGCTGATCATTGTACAGATCAACACATTTTAGGATCAACATTTGTTACCATATGAAATTCCTATGGTGTAAGCTTTTTCCTATAAGGATTTTGGAGGAATTCTACCCAGGCACTGGTTCTTCAACTTCTCTTCCATGGACCATGGCTCGACAAGCTTCGTCCGTTGGCTAATTGTAGCAGTGCAAATATTATCTATCCAGCAATCATCAAGGTGCAATTTTTTATAGTTCTCCCCCATTTTTGTTGGAAGAACCTAATAAAGAACCGGCATTATAACATATGAATGGAGCCTCCACCATCATAGGAACAACGGTGCACGCATGCTCTGACTCTCTGATATGCTGAAATAGTATATGCTACGAAAGAAACATCCAGCCAAGAACAGGAAGTCCAAACTACCCTACTTTCTGACTTGATGATTAGAATAGAAAAAACAAAGCTACCAAGGATGAAAGCGGACAGGTTCAGTTAAAAAGATTGCGCGTGGCACACGGAAGCTAATACAATCCACCACTTGAGATTAAGAAAGATATAAGAACCAGAAATTGCTCAGACTTTCCAGTTTTGTTGGGGGCCGCGAATCGGCATTGTGGGCGCGGTTGACTCTGGAATTGAAAACTGAAGGGGATGATCTGGCCTTCTCGGAATAGCTGACAACTGGTGCTAATCTCTGCTGTCTGACGATGCGGGGGTTGACATGGGTTGTGGCAATTAAAATGCAGGTACAGTTCAGGTTGACATCAGTTGCAGAATTGTCAAGGAGGATGAGCGTGCATGTGCAATCCACAGGATAATTGGATGTTTTCATAGTTGGGGACCATGCTGCCTTGCTCAGAAGTCGTCATCTGCTGCTGAAGAATGCATTGCCCCCCCCCCCCCCCCCCCCCCCCCCCCCCACCCCCAAAAAAAAAATCTGAATGACCTCGAATTACAAGTAGACTGTTTCATGCATATTATATGTTTTGAATTACAGCAGACCATTGAAGTTTCATGCACAAACAATAAATTGCTCACTTCGGCCTCTCAGGATATCCAACGTTAGATTGACCAGTAACAGGTTGTAAGTAACAGTGTTTTCAAAAAAATGTCCTAAATATTTCCATATTTTACATGTAACCTGTGTGGAGAGATTACCAGCATCCGCGGTCATATGGGAACCAATGCCTAAATTGGCATGCCACTCAGAAGTAGTCGATGGCGGGTTGAGCGTCATGGTGTTGAACGAGTACGCCATGGAAGAATTCCAAGAGCTGCCATCGACAAGGTTCTAGGGCGTGGGACGGGGCGGACTAAGGTACTGCGGATGGCGCCTGGAAGGTCGGTGGAGGCAGCGCAGGTTATGGAGGGGAGGCTCATCCGTAGTGCGGGCCGTACTGTGGAGAGCTGTAGGCGCCGCCGTAGATGTCGTTGTTGGTGTGGTGCGGAATGGCGGTGAAGGTACATGGTGCCGTCGGAGGGCGGCCAGAACTGTGATACAACCACATCTGGACTGTGCCTGCCCACGAATGAGCACAGGGGTATATCCTGGGCGGTGAACTGCCAAAAAGTGCTGGGGTACCGAGTGCCATGGCCACCGCGACTGTGATAGTTTCGCTATGCGCCACCGGTGTTGGGCGTGGCTGGTGCACCAGCACAGCGCGTAGGGGAATTCCCATACAGCCCCTAGTGCGGTGATGCCAAAGTCCCCGACACCACCGGGCAAGGCGCATTGGTGACGAGGGCACAGGGTGGCGATGGCAGCTGTGCCTCATTCTTGATCTCCAGCAGAAGATGGGTTCAAGCCTCTCCTCAACGTTAAGGTGTAGGCGATGCATCTTGAGGTTGGACACCATGTGGCGAAAATGACCGCTCAGGCCACGAAGGTCGGTTGGACACCATCTGCAGAGTGCAGATCATCGATCAGGAACTCAGCGAGGGAGGTGGCCGTGGACTTAAGGCTGCGGTGGTAGTCGCTGATGTTCATGGATCCTTTGTGAAGATTTTGGAATTGTGTATCGAGGAGGAGCGCATGGAACTCACTCTAGCTGAAAAAGTAGCCTTTGAGAAAATGCCAACACCACGATCAGAGAATTGACGAAGCATCATTGACTACAGTAGCAGGTCATTCGAGATGGTGTTGTAGATCCACATCAAAATGGTGCAGTTCGTCTGGAGCCACGATGTTGTCCTAAGCCTTAGCCTTGTAATACCTAGGTCATTACCCAAGTAACAAAAGGCAAGTGTTCCACATACAAAACAAAATAGATGAAACACATTGAATTATGTTATGGAACGTTAGGGTTCCATCCTCCCACTCTACAAGCTCTCCGGGGGATTATTTATACATGCCCGTTAAGCTTTTATAGGATGATTATGCTCTAGCAACCACTACACATATCCTCGGAATATGAAGCTTTTGCAAGGGGCTCTGTAGCTAGACTCAGGTAATGCCTCCCTAGGCTTCTGCTTGCTTACACTGTCCTTGCCTGGTCCCCACGCATGGTTCCCTTTCCCACAACCACGCAGGACTACCTGGTGGAAGTTGTTGGTGCCCTGTCCCCTAGCGGATGTGGAATCTGCAGATGATCTTGCCAGCGAATCAAAATTACATCTGATGCCTTAGCCGCCCACATCATTTGGCCATGGTGAAATGTCGATCCAACGAGTCGGAGGGCCCCACCACCCCATACTTTCCCTATTGAGTGCCCGACGTAATTTCTCCTTGACGAATTGGTATTCGCTCATGTTGCCATCCTCTCGGTTTGTTTCTATAGGCAATAGGCACATTTCGTGCAAGAGATTTGTCGTAGGCTGTTTGATGGTCTCCGCGATCTCCAAGCACACTGTGGCCCTGCTATTTCGCATAGTAAAAAAGGGCGCGTGAGACGAACGGCTAAGGACTATGGTTGGGGGGTCCAATAGTTCGACCGCCCGACCGACAACACCCCCCCCCCCCACACACACACACACCTCACGTCAGCCACTTGGGGATGACTCATTTGTTGAGGACTGCATGGTGAGTCAGGGAAAATTTGCCGAGCACGACGAGGAAGATGCGATGCCATATGTTGTAGTTGTTATCGGCCTAGTCGAGTACAGCAGGGATGAGAGCCTTGGCATGGATGATGGCAGTGGTCTGTGCCCGGAGAGCCTCGTTCTCAAACTCATTGGCATCTAGAGCGGCAACACGCAGACGGGGCCTCTTTCAGCATGACGGCGCTTGGTGGCCCGGTAGCCTCAACGTCCTTGGAGACCCAGCGGTTGAATTATTGTATGGCATCTGGAGGAAGGGGGCAGCGCTACAGAGTCAGTGGCTGTGGCGCACTGGCAATGAGATCGGTGGTAGTGTCTAGCAGCGGCCAGAGGTGGCGATGGTTGGTTAGGGTTTGCGGAAACGTTGTGGATTGTAACTGCTAATTATAGCTAATCAAGTGTGAAGCTGACCGTTGGATTCTTGCCGGTGCAGCTGGACTTCGAAAGCTCTCAGAACGATAATTTTCTGATGACATCGACGACCAGCAGAGAATGTTTTTGTTTCAGCAATGTAATTTTACGCTCTTGTTTTCTTTAGCCGGCTGCGGCTCCCTGTAATTCTTTGAGACAGTTGCTTTCTTCTAATACAAAGATACGCACATTCTCGTGCGTATTCGAGAAAAAAAAACCATGAAAGTGTGATTGAAATGATAGATTGTATTCCATTGCACACGGCTATGGGTGGCAAGCAAGCCAACCGCATAGGCAAGATTACAACCACAGTGAAGGGGCAACCTAATATAATTACATTCTGCTATCATAGTGAGTTTTTGTGACTGCTCGCAGCAGGGCATGCACACCAACACACACATTTGTATGGCACGTCCATCTATACACACATTACATTAAGCCACACACTTAACAACCTACTTAATATTATCGTACAAGCCCGTACCACAATCGAACGATTAACTTGACTATGAATATTTATTTAGGCTCTCGCAAGATCATCTCGCAGGCATGCAAGGTCTCTGATAGCTGGTCATCATCACTAGGTCGTCGTCGTCGCCATGGCCGCGAACCTGGCCGCCTTGGGCTGGAACTTCTGCTTCACGTACACCTCCATGTAGTCGCCGAACACGAAGCTCGGGTAGTCATCGTTGTCGCTGGCACCCGCAGCGGGGATCGCCGGAGCGATGGTTGCCAAGTGCGCCGGGTTGTAGAAGGAGGCGACGGAACGGCGGTTGCCGTCACGCGTCGCCAGGATACGGTGCCACGCACTCTTGTACCGGCCATTGCTCAGCACCTGTCAATGCAACCACCATCACGGCCGAGGATAAGAAATTAAATTCCTTCTCGGTTGTCACGTACATGTAACTTGCACAGGTGGTACTACAGTTTGTACATGTCAACAACCAAACTAACGAAGCTAAGGTTTAGACATTCTAAGTTTCATAAGGAATTCTTTGGTCTTGACCAATCAGAGAAGGCCGCCAGCCCGCCAATCAAATACTGACATGAATTATTTGACTGATAAGCAGTTGTATATTTTTCTAATGGATCATCAGCTAGCCAGCACTTAGCTAGTCTCCATAATTTAGCTGGTTGCTACTGATCAAATGTAACTAATCATGGCGAGCTTCGCAAAGTCCACCGTCCCATGCATTCGAAGGCATGTATTTTTATATGTACTCCGTCCGTTCAAAAATAAGTGTCGTTTTGGGTTTTCGGTCACAAGTTTGACTCGATTTGCAGAAAAAACATGCAATATTTGTATTTTCAAATAAATTTGTTAAAAAACTAATTACTTAGCATAAATATATATATATTTTAATATATAATTGTCTGCATTTATTTCTCGGGAAGCGAGAACGACACTTATTTTAAAACGGAGAGGGTATGAATGATCACCGCGCGCATACCTCGATCTGGTCGCCGGTGTTGATGACAATGGCGTTCTCGAGGGGCTGGACGTCGACCCAGGCGCCGTCGGGGAGCTGTGCCTGCAGGCCGCCGAAGCGGTCGTCCTGGAACAGAAGGATGAGGCCGCCGGCGTCGGTGTGCGCACGCAGGCCGTCGACGAGGTCCGGCCGCGGGCACGGCGGATAGTGGCTGACCTTGGTGCCGTAGAACGGCTCAAACTCGCCGTCGTTGGTGATGTGGCCCTCCTCCAGCCCCAGCCTCATGGAGCCATGGGAGTTGACTTTAGCTTGTTTGCTGCCGATCGATGATCTATGGGTGCAGCTAGGCTAGCAGACAGGTTTGGCTTGCAAGTCCTCCTACCTTGCAGTTGCATGCCTAGCTGGGCGCAGAGCCGCAGACACGGCGCCTCTCCTGCCCTGCATATGCTCCGTCATTCCTTGGCCGTGTGTGCAGGGATATGCTGATCACTATGTCTTTTGGCAGTGGTACGCATTCCAGCAGGCGCGGGAGGCGATCCTGTGCGTATTTTCACGTCAACTTTACCGTGCGTGTCGTGCTATCTATACCACCGCCTGTGTACCTCATGACACATCATCACATCGACACACATTATTTACTGTAAATAGTTGGGGGTTGTTTACGTGACACCCGTTGATCTCTAATGTTTTTCTCCCGATGGCATGCAACATCGTTTTCTTCTGATATGTAGCTAATTAACCTTTAATTCAAACTTCATTTATAGAAGTTGCTGATAAATTGGTTAAATATTTCATAAAAAAGAATTCTAGCTAGGAGACTAGGAGCTAAAAAAATTAGATTATCTTTGATTCACTCCACACTCAGGACCTTTTGCTTTTGTACTACGATTTGGAAAATCCATCACAATTGGGCCTAGCAAATCACAATCTTCTCTTCATTTATTTTCCCGAAAAATATGTGTTAACGTTTGTTTTGATTTAGTTTCTTTTATTTTTTGTATATGTTGTATGTATATAGTATTCTTGTATTCTATTTACCATATTCTATGCAGTTGATTCTGATTTTGTAAACAACTAAAGCTCTAAGAATAACACCAAAAAAAATATTTCTCATTGGTTCTGATGCAAACTTCCTCCCCATGTTGTGTGCAACGAGCTCATGTAAAATTATTTCTCATCATGGTGCACGTTACATATGTCGTACAGTACATGCTACAGATGAAAGCAACCGTGTGCCTTTTGTCTGCTAATTTTGCAGTCTACAAGATCAGCCAGAGAGAATCCACATCATATTTTTTTTTTGAATTCTAGGGCCTGACCCCGGCCATTTGATTAAAATCAAAGGACCATAGTAACGTTTACAGCGCAGTTATTAAGAGTCCACAGTTTGTCCACCTGGACGGAAAGCAGGCTGCCTACCAGCAAACCTCAAGCCTATTACAAAACTCATAATACCAGATAATAAACACACTAAGAGTCATTTCAGCTTGGCATCTTGAATCATCAATGAAGCTCAGCCTTTTTTCATACCACCTCTACTGCAGGGACCTCTCCAGCATCCTCCACCAAGGATCCCCTGATCTGAAGCCAGTGAATTTGTCCAGCTTCCCCGCTGAGCTTCCAGGAAGAACTCCAGCTTCTCCCTTGCGCATCTTCATTGTATGCTTTGGTTCACATACGGCAGCTACAGCATAGTATCTGGTATCCTTCTGATCTTGCAAATGATTGTCTTCAACCGAGCTTTCTCTTCCTCCGGGCATAGAATTACCCAGCTTTGTAAAGTCCCAGCAATCCTGGATAGCAGCATTTCCATGCTCCTCCAAGACGCATTCTGAAAACATAGATCGTTTCTTAACTTCCAGATTGACCACATAACAACAGAGGAAACCATATTAACAACACAATATTTCTTATTACTCAGCCAAAAGGTACCTATATCAACTAAATTTGCTCCTATCCTAATCTCCAAAATATCAGACATGTATTTCCAACACAACTTAGCCACAACACAGTCAAACAACAGGTGTTGTACAGTTTCTTCCTCTTGACAGAACAAACAACTTTTATCCTCTACTTCCTGTCTTTTAGCCAGGTTATCTCTAGTCAAAGTTCTATTGTGCATAACAAGCCAGAGAAAACAATGCACTCTTGGTGGAATTTTTAGTTTCCACACAGCAGTAAATGAGTATAACTAACTCCTCTGTTATTAATGATCCTATATAATGTCTTGGAAGAATAGACACCAGAGTTAGTGAATTGCCAGATCAACTCATCTTCTTCATTATTCAACTGAATTAAAGAAACTAGACTTAGAACTTCTAACCAGACATTGTATAATTCAGGAGACACACATCTCCCGAATGTACACTTCAAATTTACTCCATCCCAAAGATCTGCCAAAGACTTTCCTTTCTCATTCACTATTCTATACAAGGGCCAAAATTGAATGGCCAGACTGGAAGAACCTATCCAAAAATCCTCCTAGAATCTCACCTTCTGACCATTCCCTACCTTCCGTCTATACCCCAACTTGGCTGCCTGAACAGCCTTCATGAAGCCCTTGAAGAAACTAGAGGCTCCATTAGTATTGGTAACAAAAATGTTAGGTTTCATTGTCTTATACTTGTAATCAATAAGTTCTTTCCAGAGCTTATCTTTATCAGTATTATACCTTTTCAGCCAAGAGGCCAGCAAACTAAGATTAGCCATGTGAGTAACTAATTCCCTGTTAGCAAGGTGGTATTTGTGACTATCCTCTGAGTCATTCCATAAGCAGTTAGCCATGTGAGAATTAATAATCTTCAAAGCCCACTTGGGAAATTTTATAACAGACAAAAGATAGACTAGGATACTTGCTAGACAGGTCTTAACTAAACTAGTCCTAGCAGCTAAAGATAAAAGTTTCCCTCTCCAGCTTCCTATTCTTTTCAATATCTTGTCTACCAGAGGTTGTATGTCCTCTCTAGATAGCTTCTCATAATGTAAGGGCACCCCCAGATATTTAATTGGAAACTCTCCTAAAGGACAAGCCATTAGATGAGCTAAAGCATGAGCCTCATCAGGATCTAGATTAATTGGTACTAACTCACTCTTATGGAAATTAATTCTCATCCCAGAGATTTGCTCATACCACATTAAGACACATTTCAGATTCAACAGTACTGATTCCTCAGCCTAAGAGAAAATGATGGTGTCATCAGCATACTGTAGGGCAGTAACCCCTCCAGGCTGAAAATCACTAAGAAGACCTTTAGTCAACCCCTTTTCAGAAGCTCTACTTAACATTCTAGCCAAACCATCACCTACTAAATTAAATAGAAAAGGGGAGAGAGGATCTCCTTGCCTAAGCCCTTTTCCAGGTTTAAAGTAAGACCTATCCTCTCCATTAAGCAAGATTCCAATAGACCCCCCCCCATTACCAGCTGTTTCACCCAGTTGATGAAAACAGGACTGAAATTCCTAGCTTCAAGCATATCAAACAGAAAATTCCAGCTAACCCTGTCATAAGCCTTCTCATAGTCAATTTTTAAAGCTACTCCTTTTTCTCCTTTAGACACCACACTATGCACCACTTCGTGGGCAACAACCACACTCTCTAGTATGAACCTACCTTTAATGAATGCAGATTGGTTAGATGCTACAATTCTCTGGACCACTGGAGTCAGTCTAATGGTAATGATTTTGGAGAAAATCTTGAAGCTACAGTTAAGCAAGCTGATAGGCCTAAACTGCTTCATATTAGAAGCCTCTCCTACTTTTGGGATCAGAGTAACTAAAGCACAATTCAACCTATATAAGTCCAACTTCCCTTGATGAAAGTCTTCCAACATGTTCACCAAATCATATTTCTTGTTGTCTATCCTTCCTAGACTATCCCTTTCACCTACTCGGTAACCCAAAGACAAAGACATCTATCTCTTGAAATGAGGGTCAAAAGGTTGGTAACACAAGTTGCGCAATGCTTGCTAATTAACTGATACTGCTCCATGATCCAATGCCGTGTTAATGTGTGCAGTGGCAGTCGGCGTCCTGATTGCTCATTCTGTGAGCATAGATCAGGGTAGAATCGTCGACAGGTACTTCAAATAGAACAATAGATTAACCTCCTTTTTTTCTCAAATACACACGAGTGTGCTTATCTTTGTATTAGAAGAATAGAGAAATGTTCATACAAGGATGCATTAGTGTTTGTACTGAGCTATATTTTGAACAATTACATCCATGAGAAAGCGAGCACCTAGCCTAGTTTGCTCTTGCAAGGGCTACCAACCCCTTTGCGCCGGCCTCCATCCAAGCATCAGCTTCATGCACATCAACAAAATGCTTCAAATCAAATTATATTGAAGCATGGTGACTATAGAAAGCTACCAGCCCACCAGTCTTGGCTATGAAGTGCTCACAGCAACTATTAGTAGATGGCATCAAACACACCTTAGTAGTATGGCATCTTTTCATTGAAGAAATGAGTGTCGTAAAACCCCTAGGTTCCAAGAGCTCGGCTTGTCCGGTTTCATTGAAGTTTAAGTAAATTGTTTGTCATTCCCCATTTGTTAAACATTTGGGTTGAGTTTGTTGGTATTGTGGTGTATTTGGGTCAATATGGTATCGTGGTCAAAGGTCTTCGAATTCAAAACCTGAATAACGCATTTATAAATAAGTGTTTTTCGCTCGCAAGCCATGTTTGAGCCGTGGGGGGGGGGGGGGGGGGGGTTGTTAATATATAAGTGAATTGCCAACTCTTTTTCATCGGCTTAAATATTTTTACCTTTAAAGAGCTACATATTTAGCAACTATTCTAAAAAATTATGTATGCTTCATGAGTCATGCATCGGGTAAATAGGTTACTTGCTTCCCACGACAACAAGTATGATTTTGGAAGAGTAGCAGTTTTATTTAGACAGATGCACAAATATTGGTAGTTGTTGGTATAAATTAAGTGCACCTAAAATATGAAGGATTCCGCAAGCACACAGAGCATACCATTGTAGCATTTTACCGGGAGTAAACCAGGTACCGTTATTTATATTTTGCCACAGGGAAGCAAGGGTTAAAGAATTTGATAATTCACCATCATGTATCTACTAACTTAGTAAACCAACTAGACTAAAGCAGGGGTAAATGATATATATATATATATATATATATATATATATATATATATATATATATATATATATATATATATATATATATATATATATATATATATATATATATATATATATATATATATATATATATATATATATATATATATATATATATATATATATAAGGTAATATAAATAATAAAGCACACATGAGAATTCTATGATAAATGAGTAGCTAGCTAGAGTGAGAGGACAACGGGAGAGATCAAGGTTCCTAAATACTTCTCTATTACTCTGGTTCTATGATAACAGGGGATGGATAGATATAGCAATCATACAATAGCACTTCGGGACGTCAGAACACTAGCCATAGAAAGGGATGAGAAAGGGGGCTAGGAAGCTCCGACTACGGTCCTATAAACACCAACCCGAACGAGGTGGAATACAACGGCCATCAGGACTGTCGTGATCCTGGGGCTACCACAACAATCTGTAGGATTGGGTGCAATCTCAGGTAACCTCTAGTTTAGACACCATGTCTACACTATCAATTACTACTCTAATTACTTAAGATAACTAGAGCACTCGATGCGAGCGAAGATCCCATACTAAAGCATAACTACTATACTAACAATCACAAGATAGGCATAAAAGTAAATAGAGAAGATAAATATATTGAAGCATAAGTCTTACAAAGAGTAGATACAAAGACATACCAAATCTCTGAAGACTTCTCCAGAACTGGAGCGCAGCTCCGCTCTCCCTAACTCTCATCTAGATCTAATCTACTACATTGGAATGTCTAGCTCTAATTCTCTAGAGAAGAGAAGTCATCCATTCAAGGGATGCCTCTACAACTCTGATCCCGCTGGGAGATAATGAATTAGGGTTTAAGGGATGCCTCCTCCAGGGGCCAGGGGCCCTGTTTATATAGCCCTCTAGGATGCACCACAGCCCTTGGATCAAACCGACCTAAATGGACGATTATTATTAATCCTCAAGGTCGGTGGAGCAGGGATCCGCGAGGCTGATGCTGATTGGTCCAGGTCACGGGGCTCCCAGTTTGGGGTCCGGGGCGGCCGCCCCATCACCGAGCCGGTTCGGGCTCCCGATTGGTCCAGAGCCTTCTCGAACCTTCCTGATTACAGAATTTTGGTCGGTTGCCGATTATCTCTATGTAAACCTGACATGTGGGCCTTCCTTGGGTATTTTCAGCTGACACCCTGCAGAAACAGACATTCACCAAAACTCATGGAATTCCATTAGTGTAAGCCCTATATCTAGAAGGTAATTATGTTTAGGTCCTTTTTCATGTCTAATTGATGGTAAAAATTGACACTTATCGACCGTCAACAACTCCCCCAAGCTTACCTTTTGCTCGTCCCTGAGCAAAGATAAACTTAGTGTGGATCAGGAGTTGCTACAATGCTTTCACGCCTCAAAAGTACACATGCGTTCAAACAATAACTCTCCTCCAAATTAGAGTGAACTATTCTGACTCAAAACTTACTCATATTACCTTTCACCATGGGGCTTGTAACCGTCAGTTGGGTCTTGAGCAGTTGAAAGACAGAACGGTCAAGTCAAGCGCTATGTTTCTCGCTCTTTGATCAACTATTATTCCAGAGTTTTTGTAAGATTTTCAAGTAAAACTCAGAGTTTCCTTGTATGACCCTTTCAAGTCTCTCATTTGTGGTTTTTCTGGATCCTCTCCAAGGCATGTGTGTAGCGTATGCCTTCTCTCTTCTCTCAGAATATGTGGTATTTGTGGAATTAAGGCATAGTGAGGTTGCCTTCCCTCTCTCACCCTACTTTTAATAGGCTTATGTGGAGCTCATAGGTGGAGAGACACTCAAACTCACTTGCATAGTTAAGCCATGGATCCAGAGGAACCAAAACAAACAATCAAGTCATATGTGCATGTGAATGAGGGAATGGAATGAATGATAGGGTGGTGATGATAAGAAGATGATTATGATGGGTGATCAATGGTGAAGATCTATTTCTACACTTGCTCCTTTGGGGATAACATACCTCCTTTTATTTGGAAACTTTGAAGACCTTTGAAGAGGAGGACTTGGTTGCTTTTTTTTCACTTTCTTTCTTTTTCTCTCTTTTTTTTCTCTTTTTTTTCTTTCTTTTTTTTTGAGCAACCAATCCTTTCGAATAAAACTATAGCAATAACAATAGGGAGTATCAACTGAAATAACTGAAGCTTTATTGCACAATGGAACAGGATAGGATGGCAATGAATATTTTTAGGTGTTCACTCCCAGTGTAGGAGTAGAACATTTTCTGAATGGAATGAAATGAGTGACATATATATATGTGGAAGAATGGATGGATGGATGGATGGATGGATGCGTACTCCCAAAGTAGGAGCAGCATGAATACGTGTCTCCAGGGTAGAGACAATCACATCATATAGTGGAATGCGTACTCCTAGGGTAGGAGCAGCATAGGTGCGTATCTCCAGGGCAGAGATAGCACAATATGTGGTGGATATAGATCTATATGTGGGTGGTACCTCTAGGGACAGAAGTATCACAGAATAAATGTAGTATTTATAAAATGAGTGCATGCTTCTGAGGACAGAAGTAGCATAGATCAATGGATGGAGAGCACATAGTATTGACTTTAACTGCATGACTAATTCCTTACGGGTCCACAACATAACTACACTCAATGCCTATAAAATGATCTATATAAATAGATGGGTTTTTCTAATCTAGTAAGCATGAATATATGGCTGTGGTAGGAATTTAAACTCTCATCATAAAGAAACTCATCATGCAGGAATTTAATACTTTCAAATAAATTCTCCAAAACTCTAGTATCTCTTGGAACAAGATGGACAGCAGCTCAAAACTTCCCATATCATACCCGTCAACCACCTAGACTTAGATCAAGTGTTTGCTACCCACAAGTTTCAGGTTCAGAGCAAATCTCAAATCTAAACAGTTGTGTCCAAAATTCGGGAGAGTACAAGGTTGAAAACTAGGTACTTAAAAGGAATTATGGTAGAGAAACTATTCATCATCTCCATGTAAAGTTTATTCCAGGGATTACTTAAAGACAGATTAATAAGAGCTCTCCAAAAGTAGAAAAGATAAATAAAGAAATCTTTCTGGGTTTCTATGGTTATCCATCTTTTTTTAGTTGTTTTAACAAAGCAAGCTCTATGAATAAATAGACAAGTTGGAACACTTAGCTTGATACACGGGGATGCTCTCCCCAAGCCGGATGTTGACATAGTCTCATGGATATAGCGATAGGCAAAGTGAAGACGTTCTAGTCTTCCCGGAGTTTCGTGGATAGATGCTTGTTGGAGACGGCGTTCAACTGTTGAGGGCAGCACTCCGACAGACACGGACATCCTTTCGTCTGTTAGCTCTTCTTGATCCTTTATGTTCGTGAAGCTCAAATAGACAATAAAGCTTGTGGAATTGATTAAGCGTTAGTGATAAAAACCTCTAAGCCTTGGTTGTCTAGAACTGCCTTAACTCAAATGTCTTCTAACAGATCACAAGAAATATTTTTATCGTTTTATAATAAAGGGATGTAGACAGAGAAAATAGATATGCTGAAAAAATTATTTTTATGCCACCACAATGAATGATTATTCACATGGGGCTTAGTAGTTTTCTGGATGCAAATGCACAACATCTTTAATTTCTTTTTCTAATGCAGAGATAGTAAAGCGAAGATGCAATTAAGATGCATGTAGGGAAAATAAATATGCTTAAAGGAAAAAAACAATGCTATAAAGGGAAATGCTGATAAATACCAAGTTACCTCCTTGGTGAGGGTTTGGTGATTTAAGTCCTCTGAACAGGACTTCTTGTCATGTTCACTCCTTCAGTGCATCATTTGATCCCAACGGTAGAGACCTTGTGAGGAAGAGTAGATGCTTCTAGTGGTCCTTTATTTCTTCTTGGAGTTTGCCTGCTTGATTGACCTCTCTCCTTGAGCATCTTGTCTTCTAAAATTGCACTCCTTTTTTCTTCCTCTTTTTTTCTATGCCTGAACCTTGTGCTCCACTCATTGTTTCTTCTCAGCGTGCCATAGCGACGGGGGCTTGAAAAGAGGAAGAGCATTGCTGGATCATTGTTTGAAGAGTCATCGGCCTATCTCCCCCAAGCTTGACCTTGTTGTCGCTCACCACGTGAAACCAAATATGAGTGTTGAGTCATCCCTCAGAGTGTGTTGTACTCCTATGTCCATAGACACTATTTGTCCTCTGTTCTTAAGCCTTCATTTGTCTGAGAGGGATTTTTGATTATAGGTCCATTGAGCAAAGATCTCTCCCTTGCATCCTGCCTTTGTTTGTACTGTCCAAACCAGGATGAGCGTATAGACAGTTGCATGATCTTCTTTCGTCAACCATTCTTGATTTTCATTGAGTCTTGGTTGATGCATTGATGTTCATTGGAGATGTAGACTCGAGTTCTTCCTTGATGGCCTTTGTCTTCTAGTGGCATGGCGAAGAGTTGTACGCCATCCATCTTGACGATCAAGGAAGGAGCTTCTTTAGTATTTGTATATGCAGGCTTCATCTCCAATGGCTTAGGGACATCATCTTGCAACCATGGTCATGGTCCTTCAAGGCTTGGTCGGTGGTCAACCCTTGATTGGTGATTGGTTGACACAAGGATGCAAGTTGTCATGCCATCCTTGTCCTTGCTACCGACGTGCAAGATAGTGCCTTCAAGAACAATGAGAGCAGTTCTTGATTGGACAGATGAAGTGAGTTACACCCCGCTCCTCATTGGCATCATAGCTCGAGTTTTGGGCTCAATGCTATGATGTCTTCAAGGTTGCTCATAGCTTGTCGCCTTGATCCTTCTTGTGGCTCTCTTGTCTTCTTCTTTGTTCCACCACTAAAGTGGCAATTTTGCAGGTGATGCCAATCCACGAAAGGCACATCATAAATTCTTTCCGCAAAATGTTAGTGGACACATACCCGAAGGATTGCAACAATTTCAAACTATGGGCTTGCATCCACTATCATTTTGAATTTCATCTATGCTAATAAAGAGATGGTTTTCGAGTTACTTTAGCATAGGATTTATTTATCATGTTTTCTAGCAACTTTTTTTATGGCACCGTAACATGGTTCAAAGCAAAGGTAACTTGTAACAAAAGACAATGTGAATGATATTTGATACTTACAATTCTTCCTTGAACGATGGATGAGTTGTGTCTTTTGTGTGAAGTTGTTGGAATTCATCATATGCCTTGCTTCATCTTTGAAATGAGTTCATCTCTTGACTTACCCAAATTGGATTTGAGAGTTTTTCTGTAGGGGTTAGTCCAACAAAATGAAGATCTACTAAAGCACAATTTTAGTTCAAAAACCAAACTAGACTCCATGTCTAATTTGACTAAAGCAAGGCTATTTAACCTAAGCACCACGCTTAATTTAAAAGCCTATAGAAGTATGATCAGTACTTCCAAACCAAAACATACTATAGCAAACAAAGGCAACATGAAAGCATTACAGAGATTTACTCAAATGGAGATGACAGAGCATGATCATGGTGAGGAATATATATTTTTTTCTTTTTAGATGCAAATGGCATGGATGAATGCAAGGAACTAAACATGCTATGAATAAGAAAACATGAACAATATAAACGGAGTGAATGCATGAATTGTTAAAAGTAAACATGCAGTGGGATGCAAGAATTTAAAAGATAACTACTCACTAATTTTAAAGTCCATGAGCAAGACTGTCTCACCATTCGATCATACTTACCATGACTCACATGATGAAATTTGTGAGTGGTGCAGCATCTATGTTCGTCACTTGTGAAGTGATTTGAAATTCTTGTGACGACGACCTTTTCTACATTCTGTGAGGTGGTAGGGTTCCAATGTTGATGAATGTTGAATGTTGGGGGACCCTGGGCTCTTCATTGTCTTATGGAAACTTGTCGGGAGGTCGAAACGACATCTTTTGTCCTGTCTATTCCACACTCAACAGAACAAGGGTAATCCTACTAAAGCTAGTGATACACTAAATTAAAGACATCAAGATCATTATCAAAAACTTAACACCGATTGCTTCCCGCAACGGCGCCAAAAATGCTTGTTGGTATAAATTAAGTGCAACTAAAATATGAAGGATTCGCAAGCGCATAGAACATACCATTGTAGCATTTTACCGGGAGTAAACCAGGTATCGTTATTTATATTTTACCACAGGGAAGCAAGGGTTAAAGAATTTGATAATTCACCATCATGTATCTACTAACTTAGTAAACCAACTAGACTAAAGCAGGGGTAAATGATATATATATATATAAGGTAATATAAATAATAAAGCACACATGAGAATTCTATGATAAATGAGTACCTAGCTAGAGTGAGAGGACAACGGGAGAGATCAAGGTTTCTAAATACTTCTCTATTACTCTGGTTCTATGATAACAGGGGATGGATAGATATAGCAATCATACAATAGCACTTCGGGACATCAGAACACTAGCCACAGAAAGGGATGAGAAAGGGGGCTAGGAAGCTCCGACTACGGTCCTACAAACACCAACCCGAACGAGGTGGAATACGACGGCCGTCAAGACTGTCACGATCCTGGGGCTACCACAACAATCCGTAGGATTGGGTGCAATCTCAGGAAACCTCTAGTCTAGACACCATGTCTACACTATCAATTACTACTCTAATTACTTAAGATAACTAGAGCACTCGATGCGAGCGAAGATCCCATACTAAAGCATAACTACTATACTAACAATCACAAGATAGGCATAAAAGTAAATAGAGAAGATAAATATATTGAAGCATAAGTCTTACAAAGAGTAGATACAAAGACATACCAAATCTCTCCGAAGACTTCTCCAGAACCGGAGCGCAGCTCCGCTCTCCCTAACTCTCATCTAGATCTAATCTACTACATTGGAATGTCTAGCTCTAATTCTCTAGAGAAGAGAAGTCATCCATTCAAGGGATGCCTCTACAACTCTGATCCCGCTGGGAGATAATGAATTAGGGTTTAAGGGATGCCTCCTCCAGGGGCCAGGGGCCCTGTTTATATAGCCCTCTAGGATGCACCACAGCCCTTGGATCAAACCGACCTAAATGGACGATTATTATTAATCCTCAAGGTCGGTGGAGCAGGGATCCGCGAGGCTGATGCTGATTGGTCCAGGTCACGGGGCTCCCGGTTTGGGGTCCGGGGCGGCCGCCCCGTCACCGAGCCGGTTCGGGCTCCCGTTTGGTCCAGAGTCTTCTCGAACCTTCCTGATTACAGAATTTTGGTCGGTTGCCGATTATCTCTATGTAAACCTGACATGTGGGCCTTCCTTGGGTATTTTCAGCCGACACCCCGAAATGTACATTCACCAAAACTCGTGGAATTCCATTAGTGTAAGCCCTATATCTAGAAGGTAATTATGTTTAGGTCCTTTTTCATGTCTAATTGATGGTAAAAATTGACACTTATCGACCGTCAACAGTAGTGTCTGTGGCAATGTACTCTAAACTTCAGAGGTGGTCTATTCATTTATGGAGACACTTTGATACATGACTGTGCCCGTCTAAATTGTAACAAGCCCATGAGCCGAACTCAGTCCTCTTAGAAACCCTAGAGTATTAAACCTCCACCACACCACTAGCTCTTCATCATTAACTCCCCTCCATCTCTCTCTTGCACCCCTCTCTCTGAACCTTCATGGTTGACCTTGTGATGGAGTTCATGGCCCCTCGGCGGCGGCGCTCTCGCAGATGCCAGTGAAGCTCGTATGGCTAGCAGTGGAGCTATAGCGAGTGTGATAGGCGGCGGATCTCGCTCGCCCCCCACTAAAAGAGCTCACGCGACCCTCAGCGGCAGTGCTCGCACGATCCGTTGAGATCCCACTATCTGCCTCTCATCCTCTCAGACCTAGTGAAAACAGAACTTCCTATGCAGCACAATGACAGAACTCAATGATAGCAGCTGGGAGGGGAGGTGGCTGGTTTGGAAGCAGGCCAGGCTCAGGAAGGGTCATGGGCTGGGAGCGGGCTTGACGGTGGGCTAGAAAACGAGATCAATAGTGGGCTCGTGGTATTTTTTTTTAATAAATTCTAAAGACGGGCATTATAACTGCCTTTGCAAATACTAATTTACAGTGATGTTTTAACAGTGCCCGTGTCTAGAAATCGGTTTTGGTCATGTTTACAAACCATCCATGCAGTAGTGGCCCTCGCATCTAGTAATCTGCTTTGGTTGCCTCTGAAAATCTTGAATGTAGTAGTGGTGTTATCCATGTCCAGATAGAATAACCGATCAAAGTATAGATAGACCAACAGATTTTATATATGCTCGACAAATGTTTTGGTATGAGATTCCTAAGGAATGGTTCATTCCCATAGGAATTTTAGACGAATTCTCTACTAAGATTGAACCTCATGGAATATTTTCTTTGTGCGCAACTCTCTGATCGGATTCATGTGTTTTCTATGCTGTCTTCAAACCTCTAATATTGCAGTTTTCTATATTTTCAATGTATAGGATGGAGATATTTGTTTTTCCTATTCCTATCTTTCCAGAACTTGTGTTGTAAAGTGGCGCTAAGTTAGGGAGTGAGGCACACTGTTTCAAATCTAGGAGGCTGGAAGGAGTGCCATGCTTGACTTGTTGTCCTACGTGTACTTACAACTTACCAGAAGGTCTACCCTGAAGTTCTGAACATATACTATATACGTACTCTGGAGTTCTGTAATGTTCTCCAACTTCTCTTCCATGATTTGACAAGATTTGTCAGTAGGCTAAATCTAAATGTAATCCGGTAGCACTGCAAATATTGTCTATGCAGCAATAATCAAGGTACAGATTTTAATATTTCTTCCCCCACACCCCATATTTGTTGGAAGAACTTAATAGAAAACTGGCATTTAACATATCAATGGAACCTCAGTCACCAGAGGAACAACGGTGGATGCATGCTCTGACTCTCTGATACGCTTGAATAATATAAATATATATGCATTGAAAGAAACAGCCAGCCAAGAACTGGAAGTCCAAACTACCCTAGCTTCTGACTTGGTGATCATTAGGAAAAACAATGCTACCAAAGATGAAAGCTGCCGGTTCAGTTAAAATGATCGTGCGTGGCCCATGCAGGCGAATACAATCCACAACTTGAGATTCAGAACGATATAAGAACCCCGGAATTGTTCAGTCTTTCCAGTTTTGTAGGGGGGCCACGAATCGGGATGGTAGGCGTGGTTGACTCTGGAATTGAAAACTCAAGCGGATGATCTGGCCTTCTCGGAATAGCTGACAACTGGTGCTAATCTGCTGTCTGACGATGCCGGGTTGACATGAGTTGAGGCGATTAAAATGCAGGTACAGTTGAGGTTGACATCATTTGCAAGAATTGTCAAGGAGGATGAGCGTGCAATCGACAGGATAATTGGATGTTTTTATAGTTGGGGACCACGCTGCCTTGCTTGGAAGTCATCTGCTGCCGCTGAAGAATGCATTGTCCCTGCCCCCTGATCGTTACTACAAGACGTGCCTCCCTCCTTCGTCAAATCTGAATGACCTCAAATAAGTAGTAGAGTATTTCAAATTTTCATATAAAAAATGCAGCTGACTGTATCTTGTTTATTATCTGTTTTGAATTACAGTTGACCATTGAGTTTCATGCACCTAGGAGACCACCTGTCCTGGACTCCTGGCTTAACCCCTGTTTCTTTCCTACAAGACCAGATGCAAAGAATTATTGTGCTTAAACAAGAAAGCTCAGTTCGACCTCTCACGATATGCCACGTCAGGTTGACCGGTAGCAACCTATGGTTCCAAAAAGTTATCCTAAAGGTTTCCATATTTTTGTATCTAAATAGAAGGATTGAGTTACAGTAGGTGAAAAAACCAAAACAACTAAAACGTGAACTTGGCTCTCAAAAAACTGATATCATGGGCAAGAAAGCCCACTTCTTGTGGCTACCTGGAATCCCAAGGCATAGCCCATTTCTAGAATATTTGCACCTGACTATTGTGAGCCGGGGGGAGCCTTCCCTGAGGCATTTTCAAATAATTCTCACTGGTTCATTGGACCATTGGGTTCGTCATAAAGTTGCTAGTTAGAAGCAGAAATTGTAACAAATGTTCTCTTTCTAGCTATAAGTAGGAAATTAGCTGGTGACTTCAACCTAATAAGAGGACCTGAAAACAGAAATAAAAGTGGTGGTGACTACAGTGAGATGAACTTGTTTAATGAATTGATCTCAGATCTGGACCTCTTAGACTTACGTTTTAGTGGCAATGAATTCAGAAGAACCCTCTGCTTGAAAAACTAGACTGGGTCTTTACATCCTCCTCCTGGCCGGTCTCCTTCCTGCAACACATGTTCAATGTTTATCAAAACCAGTATCAGATCACTGTCCCTATGTAATCAGTTTGGGGAAAAACATCCCGAAAGGGAACATTTTCAGATTTGAAAATTATTGGGCAAATCATGCAGGCTTCCTCGAGGTGGTAGAAACCAACTGGAATCAATCTCCAGTGTTTTCCAATGCAGCAAAAAACATCACCTCGAAGTTGAAACATGTCAGAGCAGGCTTGAAAAGGTGGAGCAAAAACTTATCCAATCTAAACAAACTGATTTACAACTGTAACTGGATCATACAGCTCATGGATGGATTAGAATGCCAAAGAAGCATTTCAAGACATGAGTCCAGCTTTAGAAGTATCATCAAATCACACTATGCCTCTCTTCTGGAATCCTAAAGAATTTACTGGCAGTAGTGAAACACTGTCAGATGGGTCACTCTTGGTGAAGAAAACTCAAGCTTTTTCCACTCCATGGCCACAATTAGTCACCAGAAAACCTTCATAGTGAGTCTGGCCACTCCAGATGGATCTGTCCTCACTGATCATGATGAAAAATCCAATCATCTTTGGCTAGCCTTCAAAGAGAGACTAGGATGCTCAAATTTCAGTAATATCTACTATGATTTATCTGCACTTCTCAGTACTCATGATCTCAATAATCTTGATGTTCCTCTCACTCAGAATGAAATTGATTCAGTCATTAAGGAACTACCCAACAGCCATGCTCCTGGCTCTGATGGTTTCATTGGTTTTTTCTTAAAGAAATGTTGGAACATCATCAAAGTAGACTTCTGCAGATTAATCTTTGACTTCTTTGAGAACAATGCAAATATTGAAAGTATCAACTCCTCTAACATTGCCCTAATCCCCAAGAAGGACAATCCTCAGAGTGTGAATGACTACAGACCTATTTCCCACCTCAACTACTCCCTAAAGTGCATCACCAAACTCTTATCACTCAGAGTTCAAAGTGTCATCACACAATTGGTCCATCAGAACCAATATGGTTTTATAAAAAGTAGAACCATTCATGCCGCAGTCTAGGATGGGCCTTCCAATTCCTACACCTCGCCACAAATCCAAAAAGGAGATGGTGATCCTAAAGCTTGAGTTTGAAAAGGCATTTGACAAAATTGAACATCAGGTGATCCTCAAGGTCATGCAAAGTAAGGGCTTCTCTGAAAAATAGATCAACTGGATCAACAACCTACTCAGCACTGCAACCTCATCTGTACTGCTGAATGGCAACAACGGCAAAATTTTTAGATGTTTAAGGGGAGTAAGACAAGGGGATCCACTGTCCCCATTGCTTTTTGTTCTAGTTGTTGACTTGCTCTAAAGTATTGTGAACAAAGCATGGGAGAATGGAATCTGGATCATCCTTTGAGCAACAACTTTGGTGGTGATTTCCCAATAGTTCAGTATGCAGATGACACACTTTTAATTCTTCCTGGGGAAGCAAGAACACTTTTCAATCTCAAGGGTCTACTCAGAACTTTTTCAGACTCCACCCTTGCATGTTAACTATAGCAAATCCTTCCTGGTACCAATCAACATGTCTGAGGCCAGAACTACACACCTTGCCAGTACCTTTGGTTGCATCACTAAAAGCCTGCCCTTCACCTACCTAGGCCTCCCCTTGGGCACTACCAAGCCAAGCATTGATGGATACTCCCCTCTGCTGAACAGAATTGAAAAAAGACTTGGTGGAATCAGCAAATTTCTTTTGGTTGCTCCTTCGAGATATATTGAACACCAGAGATTTGCTCCTTAGAAAGAACATGCAAATAGACGATACAGCTTGTGTCCTTTGCAATACAAACACCATTGAAACCTCTCTGCACCTATTCTTTGATTGCCAATTCAGCCAAAGCTGCTGGAACAACATTGGAATCATCTGGAACACGACATTGCATCCCTTAGACATGTTCATTGATGCAAGAGTGAATTTTGGCTCAAGCATTTTCAGAGAAATCATGATCACAGCGTGTTGGTGTATCTGGTTGAGTAGAAATGGAGTTATCTTTGATCATAAAACTACAGACCTAGCGAACTAGAAAAGAAGCTTCAAACATGAACTTGACCTCGTGTGTATGAAGGCCAAGCATTCTAAGGAAGCCCGGCTATCCGAGTGGAGAGACAACAGCTTATAATTTTCTTCTTTTTTCTTTGGGCCTGAGCGCCTTGTAAACCCCCTTATGTAACTCCATCATTCTTTCATTTAATTGAAAAGGAAAAAAAGAGGTTGGGGCTTCCCCGACCGTTCCGTTCAAAAAAGTAGGAAATTAATATATTATTTGTTGTTTACAGTGCATTGCATGGACTGATCCGTAAGGATGAAAATTCAGCAAAGAGTTTTTGGTTAGCAAAGAAGAGTGCTCGAAATTCCACCACAAATTAGCCTAACCAAACTTAGCTATTTTTCCTCAATTTAAATAGTGCATAAACATAATATTTATCTTCTATATCTAACCAGTGGGAGTTGCTGCAGCGGTAAACGCTAAGGGATTGAGCTTGAAAATGTTTCAGCAGTCAAGCCATTAAACATCCGCACAAGAGGAAATAAAATAGATGCTTATCCTATAGATTACTGAGAACACCTGTTATAGCTCCATAGAAAACAGAGATCCAAGTCCATAGAGGCAATCTGCTTGAACCTCCTGTCCAACAAAAACTAAGGCTGTGTTGCATCGACTGACAATTAGGAATTGAATCACAAATTCTATATTATTACCTAGTGTGATGACTTTCTTAACCCCTTTGAAGTTCTCTATTGGGAATCCATGTCATAGTAATTGGTGGTACGCCTGGTTCGTCTGGACACCCTGAACAAGAAGTTCTCTAACAAGTTTAATATTCTAGCTATTTGCCTAAACCAAGTACATTAATATTTGTCAAGAGCCATCTTAAAACAATCACAATACTTGTCTGATACATGGAAATTGCAGAGATTTATAATCTAATGCCACTTCTGGACCAATATCCAATCCCCAGAAAAGCCCCCACTCAAGCGACACCTTTACGGTTGTTGCATTCATAATAGCAAACTTTATGCAAATATGATTTGCACATGTCAATTTTTTCACTAGACTCATACGATGAACAACCAAGCAGGTATATGTTTTATTGACTTTATAATATTTGGGCTTAGGCATGTCAAGTGTACTGGTCGTGTTCATGTTCAAGAGTTTTTTTAAATTTCTTTTCATGATTAGTGATCTCTAATTTGGGCCACTATTGGGCTAGCAACATGTGTTGGTGTCAACTAAACTTGCTTGGTAGTCCACCGAGGGGGTTCTCACGATGGTAGATTTATCGAGAGGTGCACGAGATCAGGAACTAGAGGGCAACAGAGACACAAGAGTAATTCAGACAAGTTCGGGCCGTCAGCGTGATGTAACATAACGCCCTACTATTGGTTTGTATTAGTTATATCATCTGGAATGTGATGTGTTTTGATGGCCCCTGGCCTACCCGTCTTATATAGCTGAGGGTGTGGGGGGTATAAATCAGGTATACCACCATGGACAGTTCCAGGGCTGCTCGGCAAGACGGCCCAGACAAGACCCGGCCCATTACCGACAAGGCTGGTGGGCCGGACTACGAGACGATGGCGTGGTCCGCAACCGACCAGGAGGTGGATCGCGCACAAGGATGCTTGTCCCGCAAGTAGACTTAGTCGGTTAGGTCAGATAGAGTCCTCCTAGGGCATGACTTGATGTAACCAACCACCTCACGTGTACCCTTGGCTGCTCGGGTATATAAAGCGGCCAAGGACCCCCCTAGAACGCAGGCTATTCTCTGGCATCCTAGATCTAGAGAGCTTAGCACTTCATTGTACTCCGATACTTGATCATACAGCATAACACGAGAAGCAGGACGTAGGGTATTACGCTTCCGAGTGGCCTAAACCTGGGTAAACCTGGTTGTCCTTGGTTTGTCTTGTTTCTCGAACGTCCAGATCGCGGATCTTAACGTGCCCTTGCCGAAACTCACCACCGTGGGATACCCTGTGGTGGACTGCCGGTTATCCGTAATCGACAGTGGCGCGCCAGGTAGGGGGTGGTGTTTTTTATCTCAAGGCGATCCAGATGGTTTCCTTCCCCGCTTCCATGAATCTCGAGGCCAGCAGTGCCTTCACCTTCGGATCGGTCACCTGGACCACCAAGATGACGGCGCCCCTCACCTCCATGGGAGCATCCGGGCCGGCCTCAGCACCGCCCGCAGGGCAAACGGTCCCAGCACTGCCCACCGCGCAGATGGTCTCAGCACTATCCGCTCACCCGGCCACAGCGCCAACCGCCTCGCCGCCGGTCACAGCACCCGCCGCGCAGGATTCCCCTTTGCCCTCGGCATCGGTGGACACGACGGATCTTCGAGCACTCGTAGATCGGCTCTCTTGCTACCGAAGGAAGCCGATCGACAACTCAGATCTGATCGAGCTCATTGACCAGCAGGGTCGCGGCTTGGCCGAGATCACGGAACTAGTTGAGGCCACGCAGGAGTTGATCCGCAAGGGCCCAGACTTCTCTGATTTCACACCCGTCCGACCACGTCGGCGAAGTTCTGTCCATTGCAATGACACAGATCTCGTCGGCAATCATCAGCCTATTGCTCGACCAGCTGCCCCCAAATCGGCTAGAAGTCCTCGTTGGTTAGATCCCAACCAGGACGGTCGTCTGATTCCGACTGGGCAAATCCAGCACAGAGCAAACGTTCCTCCTCTCCCCAGGTTGAACGAGCTTATCGACACACGGCGAGACCGCCAAGCACCTGCTTGGCAGTAGCAAGAAGGCCGTGCTCCGCCCTCCAAGCTACCTGCAGCAGATCCACCTGCTCCGCCGCATGATCCCACTGTTCTATCCTTCGGATTGAACAACGCGGCGTCGACATATGCGAGGGACGTCCAACAACAGTTCGACGCACTCCTGATCAAGGATACCGTCCCGAGGAGTCCCGCACACATGATCGGGATGGTGGAGATTCGAGAGCTAGGGGACGCGTCTCAGGACACCAACCTGGCCTCTCCAACCATCTTTGATCTGCTCGCGCAGTATTCTCCCGGCTACATTGATTACCTCTCCTCGGATGATGATTATCTCATGGACACGGAACTAAATCTGACCACCGAGGACACGCTGATCACTCCTGACCACCAGACAGGCACACCCAGCAGCGCGCTGGATTTGCCCAAGTATCCACCTAGTTTCGGGCCAACGATCTTGATGGTCAGCAACGATGAGCCTCCGGCTCCAAACGAGACGGACGCTCAGCGGCAGGCAAGAGAAGATCGCAACGAAGGTCGAGCCTGATGGCGCATCGCTGAGCAGGGCCGTCCTGACCCACGTCCCAACACGGGCGCCGGACCACGACACCGGCCCTGGCGTCGCAACCTCAACCCCGAGTTCGACGGTGCTGGCGACCCAGTGGTCCACGAGACTCCCACGGCAAACATCGCCGTGGCCATGGAGAAATTAAACAGCTCCCCCCCCCCCCGAGACCCCCGGACTCAACGAGATCCAGGAGTTCCTCGCAGCGGCCGAGGACCAGGTGAACGACCTCTGTTCCATGGGCTCGATGGCCAGTTCTTACCGATCTCGTCGTTCTCGACAGAACCAGAATCGGCGAGAGCTGTGAGTCGAAAGCGGAGGGGACAACTCATCCCACAACGGCAGATACGCCTATGAAGACGGAGGGGATTACGACGATCATGTCGAGCAACCAGGCAGGGCTCCACGACGCGAGCGTCCTCAGAACAGTCATCGATGCCCTAATCACCAGCGAGGCAACCAGGGCCGACGTGAGGACGAAGTAGTCCAACCCGAGCGTCGGGACCTCCGAGAACGGATAGATGAGCGCCTCCGAGCAAGCAGAAACTTCGGTGGCATACCGCCCTTCTCCGAGGAGCTTAAGGCCGATATATGGCCTAAGAACTTCCGTACCTTGGAGATCCGGACATACGATGGCAAAGCAGATCCAGCACATTGGATCATGCTCTACGAGGTTGCCGTTCGAGCAGCAGGGGGTGATGAGTACGTCATGGCAAACTATCTTCCCGTCGTGCTCGGCAATGAAGTCACCACCTGGCTGCTCCAGCAACAACCCGGGTCGATCCACAGCTGGGCACAGCTCCGCCAAATTTTCGTCGACCACTTTAAGTCTACTTGCCTCAAACCAGGGACCAAGTACGCATTAAAGCAGGTCCGCCTTCGCCCAAAGGAGTCACTACGCCAGTTCATCCGGCGTTTTTTGGATGCATGGAATCGTGTGCCTGAGATCTCTCAGGAGACCGCCGTCGAAGCATTCATCGACGGCCTGGTCCAACCACGCGGCCGGGACCTCCAAAAGGCTATCCTCCTCAAGCAGCCGAAAACTATGGAGGAACTGCTCACCATCACGCATGACTACTCGCTCCTGGATGACGGCCTAAACTGAGGCGGCGATGGCCCGTCAGACCGCAACTACCATCGGGATAATAATTCCGACGACGAAAGCGACGCTGACCAACCACCACGTCACCAAGACGAGCGCCGCAACAACCAGCGTTTCATCCACGGACCCGGTCCCCGCGACGGCGAATCTGGTTTCAGGCACCGGGGCCAGGACAACTACGGCGGTGGCAAACGCAACCGAAACCGCAATGACAATACCGTCAATGCGGTTAAGGGACAAAAGCCAGTCGAGGATGAGGTGCTCGACAAAATCTTCGCCCAGGACTGTCCTCGGCATCCTAGCAAGGGTCACACCATGGGCGAGTGCCGAGTCTTGTCGGACGCTCTCATCAAGTCCGCCGCTAAAAGACCTCGCCCCAACCCTAAGGCCAAAAGCAAGCCCGCTGATCGACAAGCCAGAAGAAGATGAAGAAGAGACACAAGATGTCAACCCTCGTCATGCTTTTAAGGAACCTGAGCGGAATTTCACTGCCGTAATCTTCGGCGGGAAGGTTGGGCTCGAAACCAGTCGTGACAGAAAGTTGCTAATCCGCGCTATCATCGCGATGCAAGAACCCGATGGCCTCGTCTCTGATGTCAAGCTACCGGCGTGGTCCAAACAGCCCATATCTTTCAGCCGCGAGGATATGTGGGCGCGCATCCCAGACGCCGGACGCTTTCCACTGGTCCTCGACCCAGTGATAGCTAACATCCACTTCGAGAAGGTACTCATCGACGGCGGCAGTGCTCTGAACATCCTGTTCTACCCAGCTTTCAAGGAGCTCCGCATCCCGCTGGAGAAGTTGCATCCGTACGACACGCCTTTCTAGGGCATCATGCCCAAAAAGCCTTCTTACCCACTCGGGCAGATCACCCTCGACGTGCAGTTTGGTACCAAGCAGCACTTTCGTACCGAGCACATCACCTTCATCGTGGCCGACTTCGAGGGGACCTACCACGCCATCTTGGGCCGCCCTGGCATTGCCAAGTTCTTGGCTGTCCCCCACTACGGCTACCTGGTGTTGAAGATGCCCACCGAGCCGGGAACACTGTCCCTACGTGGCAACATCTTCATGGCTCGAGAGTGCGACACCGCCGCCTATGCAGCGGCAGAGTTCCAAGACCTACAACACGCTCTACAGCATACCAGTTTGGGTGTCGACAACATTCCACCCGCAGAGCTCGAGCCACCTGTTGGATCTACTCGGTGCCCATCCAACAAGGTGAAGAGCGCAAAGACGGTCAGCCTTTCCGACGACGACCCTTCCAAGGTCACCAAGGTCGGAGCTGATCTGGACCCCAAATAGGAAGACGCGCTCGTCCAGTTCCTTCGGGACAACATCAGCATATTCGCATGGAAACCCTCCGATATGCCTGGTGTTCCCAGGAAAAGGCCGAGCACTACCTCGATGTCAAGACAACTGCCAAGCCAGTCAGACAGAAGATGCGCCGGTTCGCCCATGACCGCAAGGAGCTTATTAGGATAGAAGTAGCCAAGCTTTTAGCCGCTGGCTTTATCAAAGAAGTGTACCACCCGGATTGGTTAGCCAATCTGGTGCTTGTTCAAAAGAAGAATAAAGAGTGGAGGATGTGCATTGATTATACAGATCTCAACAAACACTACCCCAAGCAGGCATTCAATCTCCCTCGAATCGACGAGGTCGTAGACTCTACCGCCGGTTGCGAGTTGCTCTCATTTCTTGACTGTTACTCCGGATATCACCAGATAGCCCTTAAAAAGGAGGACCAAGAAAAAACCGCTTTCATTACCCCCTTCGGTGCTTTTTGTTACACGACCATGGCTTTCGGTCTGAAAAACGCTGGGGCTACGTACCAACGGGCTATCCAGTCCTGCCTCAAGAAAGAGATCACAGACGATCTCGTAGAGGCCTACGTAGACGACGTGGTAATAAAATCGAGAAAGGCGGACGCCCTGATCACAAATCTTGAGCGCACCTTCAAGAAACTCAACGAGTTTCAGTGGAAACTCAACCCCAACAAGTGCGTTTTTGGAGTACCATCCGGTATCCTTCTCGGCCACCTGGTCAGCCAGGACGGCATCAAGCCAAATCCCGAGAAGGTAGCCAACGTCTTGAAATTATGACCACCCCGGTGCATCAAAGACATCCAAAAACTCACTGGCTGCTTAGCCGCCCTGAGCAGATATATCTCTCGCATGGGCGAAAAAGGACTCCCATTTTTCAAATTGCTCAAAGCAAAAGATAAGTTTGAATGGACAGAGGAGGCCGACCAGGCCTTTAAACAGCTCAAAGCTTACCTCACCTCTCCCTCATTCCTGACAGTCCCGAAGTAGGACGAGGAGTTGCTCCTATACATAGCTGCAACGACCAAAGTCGTCAGCACTGTGCTAGTAGTCGAGCGTGAGGAGGAAGGACACGTCTATGGAGTCTAGCGCCCCATATATTACATAAGCGAAGTGCTCAGCGAGTCCAAGTAGCGGTACAACCAAGTACAAAAGCTCTTGTATGCACTCCTGATCACCAAGCGCAAGCTGCTCCATTACTTTCAAGCTTTCAAGCTCACGGTAGTTACCGACGTACCGCTCGACGACATCCTTCACAACCGAGACGCCAGTGGTCAGATCATGAAATACGCGCTAGAACTGTCTGAGTACACTCTCCAGTTTCACGGCCGTAGAACGGTGAAGTCACAGGCCTTGCCTGATTTCATCGTGGAGTGGACGGACATCAGCCTACCCCTCGCCGATTCAAACGCCAAGTACTGGACGATGTACTTTGACGGCTCCCTAAACATCGATGGTACCGGGGCTGGTGTCTACTTTATCTCTCCTTCAAAGGACACGATAAAGTATGTCTTGCGTATCCACTTCAAAGCATCCAACAACGTAGCCGAGTACGAAGCAGCCTTACATGGCCTTCGTATCATCGTTGAACTTGGCATCAAATGGCTCATGGTCTATGGGGACTCTGCTTTGGTCATCAAGCAGGTCAACAAAGATTGGGACACAGTCCACGAAAAGATGGACGCCTACGTTGCTGAAATTCGCAAACTTGAGAACAAGTTTTACGGCGTGGAGTTCATCCATGTACGTCGCGAAAAGAACGTAGGAGCCGATGTGCTGTCCAAGCTGGGCTCATCCTGTGCCAAGTTACCCCCCAGTGTTTTTGTTTAAGATCTAATAAAACCTTCGATCCCTGATCAGGTAGAACATACATCGGAACCCACTTCGGTGGTCAGCTACCTGACCACACTGCTCAGTAACGCCAAAGTCGAGGACGACGACGGTCTCCTCAGCCAGCAGACAAATGATGAAGGTACAGAGTCAGCCGACCAGGCGACGCCTCCCCAGGAAGACTGGAGAGAGCCATTTATCAAATACCTGAATGACCACCTCGTCCCGGAGGACAAACTTGCTGCCCAACAACTGGTCCGCAGAGCCAATGCCTATGCTATGGTCAATGGCGAGTTGATGTGCAAGGCACCTAAGTCCATTATATTCCAGAAGTGTATTACCCAAAAAGCCGGGATTGAGCTTCTTAAAGCCATCCACGAGGGTACTTGTGGTAACCATGCACCGTCCCGGACACTGGTCGGCAAAGCCTACCGGGCAGGACTCTACTGGCCTACAGCCGTTACTGACGCTGAAGATTACGTACGGCGGTGCATTAACTGCCAAATGTTTGCCAAGCAGATTCATGTCCCAGCACATGATTTACAAATCATTCCAGCTGCTTGGCCCTTCTCATGCTGGGGACTGGACATGATCGGCCCTTTTAAACCAGCTCCTGGTGGCCATACTAACGTCTTCGTGCTTATTGACAAATTCTCCAAGTGGATCGAATATAAACCAGTCAAGAAAGCCACAACCGAGAAGGCAGTCCAGTTCCTCGATGAGGTCGTCCATAGATTTGGTGTCCCAAACACCATAATCACTGATCTAGGCTCGCAGTTCACAAGTGATGCATTCTTCAATTATTGTGACGATAGCCTAATCAAGGTCAAGTACGTCTCCATCGCTCACCCACGAGCTAATGGACAAGTGGAACGTGCTAATGGAATGATCCTCGACGCACTCAAGAAGCGAGTCTTCCAGGTTGACACCAAGCTCAAACCTGGTCGGTGGCTCAAGGAGTTATCTGCCGTGGTCTGGGGACTTCGTACTCAGACCAGCCGCAATACTGGAGTCTCACCATACTTTATGGTGTACGGCTCAAAGGCTGTCATACCAACCGACGTCGCTTTCCAATCACCACGGGTAGCCTACCACAATGAAACCACCTCCGACGACGCCAGAGAGGTGGACATCATCGCTAAGGAAGAGCAGGTCCTCGAGTCATGTGCTCGGACTGAAAAGTACTTAGCCACGGTACGCCGCTACTATAATCGCAACGTCTGAGGACGTTTGTTCGTGGTTGGCGATCTTGTGCTCCGTCGTATCCAGAACACGGATGGCCTCCACAAGCTATCACCAAGGTGGGAAGGACCTACAACGTCAAGGCTGTCACTCGCCTGATGTCGTACCGGTTGGAGACACTAGATGGTGTTGAAGAGCCAAACTCATGGCATATAGAGATGCTCATATGCTTTTACCCATAAAGATATGTACCTTGTACTTATGATTTTTTCCTCTATTAACAAAGTTCCTCTTTGTTGTCTCTCTTTCGTCCAGTTGCAATTTCTTACTCTGAAATTTCGCACCACCTTGCATACATGCGCCCTGCATAAGTCACATCTAAACTTTGTGTTTTACTCGCCGAGAACGATTCAAAAAGGTCCTGCGTCTCGGTCCTCTGTCGATGTGCTACAGCTCCGCGCTACACGGCACTAGGAGATCCGGCAGGCACCCTCTAATAGGTACTTAGGATCGCACCTAGTGATCCCGGCGTACCGCGCTGTTCACTAGTGCGTCCCTTTGTCACCTTGACAGAGCTAATCACTTCGAGAGTGGGCGCAAAACTTATTTGTCAACATAATTCTCTAAAAAAACTTTATGCACCGAGTTATGTATAACGATATAACTAAAAACGACAAAATACTTATCACCCGCTTAAGTATGCCTACAGTCTGCATCTTAACACGGCCTTAAGTTTTGTTTCGAGCACCCCGTGCTCAGCACCACTTATATACAAGTTTTAGATACACATATTTAAAATGAGAGGCCCTACTGACCACCATCCTCCTTTGCAGGGTCCTCGATCAAAGTCATGTCGCCGACCAGCACCTCAGCAACAGGGACGAAGGTGGCGCAGAGGTCCTCGGCAGCAGCGTCGGTGAGCTCCGGCGCGATCCCAAGGTCCACCCTTGAGCGGACCACTACCAGCGCCGTGGACACCGCGTATGTGCCAGCCCACGCGACAAGGTCCTGCAGCGCCGGCCACAGCCTCTGGCACTGGTCTGCGACCAACGTGGCTTCGCCGGCCGGGTCCGTCGGGTGCACCTCCTCCGGGAAGACGGCACGGAGAACCGGCTTGATGTGCTCGGTCATCCGATCGATCTTCTTCTGGAGGTACGCGCAGGTCTCCCGCAGGCACTGGAACTGCGCTATGCAGCGGTCCCTCGTCTCTGCTACAAACAACAAAGTGGTCAGCATGCACTGTTTGATCCAGTACATGGCAGACAACCCATGCAATTGCTCAAAGTTGTACAACTTAACGATCAGCTCCGCGATCTACGCGCTGTCCGCCTTGGCTTGTTCCTGAGCAGACTTCTCCTACGCCAAGGCGGCGACCTTCTCCTCCAGCCCTAGTGCAGAGGCAGAATTTAGGTCATTTTCATGACAACAAAATTTTACAAAGCAGTTAAAGAGAGCACGGTCACATACCTTGTTGGCCCTCCGCCAGCTCGGTCACCTGCTGCTCCAGCGCCACCAGGGCCTCCTCCTTCTCGGCCAGCCGGGTCTCATAGACCTGCTGCTCCAGCGCCACCAGGGCCTCCTCCTTCTCGGCCAGCTGGGTCTCGTAGACCTGCGCCTATGCCTGCATGTTGGCCTTCTCCTCCTGGAGATTCCTGCACTCCTCGTCAATTGGCGCGAACCGTTCAATGGTCCGCGCATGCCGTGCGTTGGTGGTCTGCAGGGTCTGTAAGACAACAAGATTGTAATCAAAATGTGTTTTGTAAGCCTACTCATCACAGTGTTGTATCCAACATACCTGAATCCAGGAGGTTAGCGTCTCCAGGGCCTCCCTGATGCCCTCCTCCATCACAACCTCAGGCACCTCATCATATGAGGTCCATTTCTTCCCCACCATCCTAGAAATCAGGACGCGATTCGGAGGGAAGGTGGCGCGTGGCGCCTGAGGTTCCCTGTGGATCTCTTCCACAGGTGAGGGCGGGGGACTGGGCGCCGCTGCCTCTGCCCTCGGCTGAGCAGTCACCTCGGGCTCCAGGTGGGCTGTTGGCCCCGGCGTGGCCTGCACTGTTGGCCCTGGTGTGGCGTGCAGTCGGCTCCGGCCTCGGCTCAGCAGGGCGGCGAGCGGGCTCCGGAGACGGAACCACCTCCTGTTCCACGTGCTCCTCCGCCCGTGGCACCTCCACGTGTGACGGAGCACTGGTGGCGTCCGCCTCGCCCTGCTGAGGCTCCGCACCCGACGCCGCAGCCGCTGCCGGCGGCGTGGCTGCCGTCCCTGTCGAGCTCTGGTGGGGCCGGTGCCCGGCCGACTACATAAAAGTACATTGGCATGTAAACACATACATCTGATTTCCAAGCAAGTAATTGGGATTGTGAGTACACAGTTACTTACTGGCAAAATCCGCCCTTGAACTTGGGCACGCCGCCACTCCTTGGGGCCCCGCCTCCAGACCCTGCTCCTAGTCTGGGGACTGACTGGGGCGGGACCCTCGGGGACTGCTCGGCACCCTGCTCGGCAGTCGCCCGTGCTGCCGGCGTCGATGGGGTGACGGCGGGCTTCGGCTTTGGCGGGGCGGTGGTCGGCCTGGCGTTCCTTGGCGACCGCCACGGCGCTGGTTGGGGCGGCTTCGAGCCGCCACTCTCGTCGCTGGTGCACGCCTGGCGTTTGTGCCACCGCTCTGCAATAGTCATGGTGTCGTCGGAGTCCGACGACACCGGGCTGTCGGGGCCGGCCTCTTGCTGCCGCCCTCGGCGCCGGCCTCCTTGCCGAGGTTTAACTTACCCCCGGTGCCAAGGTTGGCCGGCCTCTTGTTGGCATTTCTTAATGCAATCACTAGAATTGTTACATCCCAGTGGTCACGCCAAGAAACGCCAGGGTGATAGTTGTGTTCTAAAGATATTATCCGCAAGCGTACGGATCTATCATTGTAGCATTTCACCCGGAAGTATGTCAGGGTATCGTTATTTATATTTTCCCAAAGGATGGCATGGTGTAAAATAGCTCTAGCACATGGATATGGTACTTCACGTCATTGAAATGAGCCTTAGTGCTATGCAGGGGTAAGATAAACGGTAATTTGAGGATAGTGGACACACACTTGGTCTCAAGGATAAAGAGAAATAAGGAATAAAAGAAACGGAAAGAATAAAGAATAAATCTACTGGAGCTAGTTGGTCGTATACTGCTAAGCGTAGATTAGCTAAGTCACATGTTATACAGAGTTAGAGGCAAGTCAGAGCCTAAAGTAACAGGGAGACCCCCGGCAACTGGTCTGTCAGTTGATGGCGGCATTTACGAACTCCTACTCAACATACGGACGTCGGGGATTACAAAGGACGGACAGGGCTGTCACCACCTGCCGCCTACCACCTCAACCGTGGCATGCCGACATATCTAAGGTTCCCTCGCACCCGGACACCACGTCCGCATACTAAGGAGCTACCTACGTCCCCCCAGGACTCCCACCCTACGGATGGACGAGCTAGAACATAGGCAAGCCCGAAGGCACATCGAACCGCTATTCCTCTTCTACACTCCAATCTAAACAAGTAAAACATATGAACGATGAAGAACAATGTAGAACACGATGAACAACTCTCACAAGAACTATGGCCTAGTTCTTGATCATAGAATATATCGTGTACTAGACTATACTCTAGTTCATATGCACGACTATATAAATATAATGAGAACTTGACTAAGGAAGAACGCTCCATAGATTTATACCAAGAGTGTAGCTTTTCTTCCTGGAGACAAGCTCTCCAAGTAGCTTTGCCTAGCTCCAAAGGACTAATGCTAAGACTAATGAACAAGTGAGAAGTGTAGAGATTGCTCCAAATGGTGTGTGTGAAGGTGGGGGCCTCTCCTCTTCATTTATAGGGCGCCGGAGGCGGTTCGGGGGCATGGAGGTAAAATAACCGGCCGGAACCGTCATGCCCCGGATGGAAGGAGGCAAACCGCCTTGGCCGGGCCCACCGGGCGCGGGCCGGCTTGGCCGTGCCTGTGCGCGCCGCGCCGGGTGGCGCGCCCCCGACCGCCTTTGGCGTGTGGGCCGGGCCGTCCTCTGGGCCGCGCTTTTGCTGGTGATTTGGCCCACTTCGACCCCGAGGTGGGCTACCTTGTTTCCTTTGCCATTTTACGCCTTTTGGAAAGCGCCTTTTTATTCCGAAAATTCCTGCACTTGGTGTATATTCTGCAAAACAATATTTTCTCCAAGCACAGGTGGAACTAGGTCAATAGTAAAGATATATGTGAAATAAAATATTTATTTCCCCCATAGTGACCTATAGTTGGCGGGTATAAATCTGAGTTAAGGACCGCCAACAAGATCCCCCAAGCTTACCCCTTGCTCGTCCCGAGCAAGTCTTTACTTTGGGTTGTTGATCAGGGGTTGCTACGATGCCGATTATATCTCAAGTGTACAAGCTAAAAGAGAGCATTCTACTGCTATTTGGATAAATCGACAATTGTATCTACTCTATGATTCCCGATGGAGTGGGGCTTCTAATTTTCCCAAGTCTTGAGCGACTGCAAAATAGAACAGTTCCAAAGACCGGTGCTTTTCATTCGTCCCAAGATCAACTTTCAGTCCGGAGGTTTTGTAAGTTTTTATAAATAAACCAAGTTCCTCAAATGACCCACTCGATCGCTCAAAAGTGTATAGTAACCTCACCAAAGGCATTTTCAAATTTATGCCTTCTTCCTACCACTAAAGCTGAGAGTGGAGTTTTGGGTAGGTATGTAAGTGGGCATACTTGTATCACATATGTTGTAAGTTCAAGGATTGAACCCTACGGAGATTAAGCTATACACCTTGATTGAGATGTGCAAGTGTATGGATGGAATGAAAGATTGTTCCTAATTTTTGTGGTATTTTTGGGTCTCCATGCATCATGACATGTTCTCTTTTATTGATGAATGAGATGAAGAAATGATGGGCTATCAAAGAACAACTAAAACTATTCTCTCATTTTTTTTTTGAACGGGGATCTAAGACTTTTCCCGTTTGCCTACAAGAGTGATGAATCTTCTAACTATAACAATCTCTTTTTTTTTCTTTTTTTTTCTCTTTCTTTTCTCTCACTCTTTTTTTTCTGACTAAGTACATAGCCCAAAATTTTATTGATGGAAAGGATGTGGTGGAGAGAGATGTCATGATGAACAATGCATGGAGAATTTTGCAAACTACAAGAGAGGGGTGCGCGATCCTCAGGGTAAGGGTCGGCATTTTTATTTGGCGGAAAAAAATGGTGCGCAACTCTCAGTGTAAGAGTCGGCTGATGGTGAAGGGTGCATGTTGTGCACAACTCTCAGTGTAAGAGTTGGCTTTATTTGGTGGGTGCAAGTGGATCTCAATCATGGGTGTAGAGTCATAACCTCATGTCGGTAACAATCCGACCGAACTCAATGTACGAACAAGTAGCGTATGAAGGTTCTTATTCTAAAGATAGATCATATGGCTCTGGTGGGTATTCCGCGATCATTGAGGAACTATTGTTTTTGAAAATTTTTGAAACAAAGACTCCGGACATCAGGTTTTCTCAAAGGGATGTTTCATTGTTGTGGTCTAAGTCACTATATCATATCGCGCGGCCCATTCGAGGAGACAGAAGGAAGGGAGAGAGACAACGGGGAGACAGACGCCATGGCCGCCCGCTCGCCGTGCGCATGCCCGGAGCAGGGAGGCCGCCATCGCGGGGAGGAGGGAGCCCGCCATGTCCGCCGCAGCAGCTCGCCCGCTGGCGGTGGCGAGGAGCTCTGGCGGGAGCCCGGAGAAGTCCGCGCGCTGCTCGCTGCAACTGCTCGCCTCCGGGAGCTCTGCCCACCCGACCGCTGCCGGGAGCGCGCGGAGGAAGGGGAGGGAGCTCGCTCCGAGCCGCCAGCGCGGAGGAAGGCGAGGGAGATCGCTCCGAGCCGCCGCCCACCACCCGTCGGCCACTTGCCGCTCACCGCCGGGGTGCCCGGGATGCGTTGCCACGTCCGCTCCATGGCCGTGGAAGCTCCAAGGCCGCCAGCTCCGGCCACCGGCGTAGAGGATGGTGGCCGGCGCGACCGTTGGACCCGCCGCCGCCGCTCGCGCGTCCGCTGCTCGCCCCGCCACCCGTCGTGCTCGTCTCACGGCCGTCCCTGGAGCCGTGAGCCGAGTCGCGGGCCCGTCATGGTGCGGTCGTGCTCGCCGCGTGCTGGAGGAGGAGTGCGGCGTGGTGGCGACGACGACGCCGTCTCGCGGAGCTCCTCTGGGAACGCGCTGCCATGGACGGACGGAGGAGCTCGGACGTAGGAGCCACTACGCGGCCTCGCCCAGAGCCTCCGCGCGCCCTCGCCGGAGCCCGGTGCCCTTGCCCGCCGCCGAGCAGAAAGCAGAGTAGGAGCATGGCGAGGCGCGGGTAGGGAGAGGCCGGGCGCGGGGAGGAGGAGGCAAGGGAGCTCCACGCGGAGGAGGCCCGTGAGCGGCGGGTGGGAGCAGCGCGATGGTGAGCCACCTCACCGTGCTCCATGAGTAGTACCGGAGGGAGATTGGATGGGGACGGAGGCACCGAGGAAGAAGAAGGTCCAGGAAAAAAATTGACACGTGGATGCCACTTTTTGGGAGGGCGCTGGTGGCGCGCGGACGGGGCTCCGGCGCTGGCGGCGTGTGGGAGGGAGCAGTGCTGGCGGCGCGTGGGCAGGGCTCTGACGCTGGCGGCGCGCGGGCAGGGCTCCGGCACTGGCGGGGTGCTGCCCTCAGTACGAGCGCTGCCGGCGGGCGGGGCGCGAGGACCGCAGGGGAGGAGGGCGCGAGGACGGCGGCCGGGAAGCCGGAGTAGGCGGTGGCACACGGGCGGGGCGCTGGCACCACCGTGGTGCTTGGGCTGGAGTGGTAATTTTTTTTAGGGAGCAAATAGGGTCTTGGGCTGGAGTTCCTCTCAATTTTGGGTCCTTATTTTTTGTAGCCCAGCATGCAAATGAAAAATATAGGGGCCCAATTTGCATGCTGAGCTGGAGTTGCTCTAAAAGACCATAACTGTGGCTTAAATAGTATGAAAAGCATACATCTTAAACTCCTGTAAAGCTAATGCCCACTAGCATATTTCTCTTTGATTTGGTGAAGCCACATCATCAAAGGGTCCCATAAGTCACCAGAAGAGTCACCCAATTGGAGTCCAAGTGTTTTCTTGCATTTTCGTTACCAGCTCATGCGGCTCCAGTTTCCTGTCCCATGGTCTCCCTCTGTCTAATCAACTACCTCCATGCACAACACCAAGAGCAAAGCCTTCAAATTTGAAACGGTAATGCTCCGCATCTTACGTCCTAGTGATTGGACGCCGTGGCGAGTGCTAATGGGCCGTGGCCCAGCTCGCGCACAGCGCGCCCACGTGCCCCGCGCGCACGCACACCTGGCGGTCTCCGCCACCGACGGCTCCCCTACTCGTATGCTCCGTCATTTTCCGTCATCCCCCACTCTCTCGGTTCGTGTTCGCTTGCTTCGCTCCTTGGAGAGCGCCGCTGCCGCCGCGCCGCTTGCTCCACCTTCTTCACCCCCGTGCGTTGCCATGCCATGCTTCCCGTGCTCCCTCACCCATCCACCTCCCTCGCGCTTCCATGCTTTTTTTCCGCAGTCATGGCCATGGAGGCGGTGCCGGGATGGCGGACGCAGCGGCGGCCGGGAACCTGTCGGATCCGGCGACGGCGTCGGCGGATCTGCCGTATCCGGCGGCGGCGCCCGCGGATCTGCCGGATCCGGCGGGGACGGTAGTGGATCCGCTCGGATCCGGTCTCCTCCTCCCTCCGTTCACATGCACGTCATGTGCTTCTATGCGGCGCACCGGATTTCCGGCGAGGGCGACCGTGAATCCGTCGGATCCGGCCGCAACTGTCGTCGATCCGTCGGATCTCGCTACAGTGGGGGTGGATGCTCCTCCCTCCGGTCGCCGTGCAGCCACCACGGCCCCAGCTCCTCTCCTTCTCCCACTGGGTCAGCTCCTCCCCCGTGGCGCACCGCGCCCTACCGCGCTTGCACTCTGCACCAACCATGGCACTCACCGGATCCGGCGCAGGTGGCCACGAATCCGCCGCATCCACCGGGGTGGCAGCGGTGGATGCGGCCCGGTAGGCCTCGTGCACCTCCTCCTCCTCTCTCCTCTACTCCTCTCCTCCTCCTCCTCTTATTTGGGCCCTCCTCTTACACATCTTATTCTACCAGGCTCTTTGTAATGTTGCAATAAGCCATTTTGGTGCTTGGCAACAGATGATGTGGGACTGTTTCAATTTGTCTGATGTTGCTGGAACGAATTTTCGAGATGTTGTAGCAGGGGATCTCATAATGTTGCAGTGAGTTTTGGTTGTTTTGGCAACAGATGATGTGGTCTTGTTTCAAAACAAGCTGATGTTGCACTCCTTTTTTTTTTGCTTTTTCATGTTGTACTGATGTTCTGCTTATGTTTTGCCGATCCAAATCTGCATGTTGTTTCAATTTGTTCATAATCTGTGTTTCAGCCGTCTGAATTGTTTTGTTTCACACGCTCCTCCATTGTTGTTTCAGTGCCATCTCTAGGGTTGGAGTTGTTTTTTGATTTCATTCGTGTTTTGTTAGGTGTTTCACATTTTTGTTTGGTTTGCTTCACTACAACTATGTTGGTTGTTTCAATAGCACCTTCTGCTAGTAGATTGCAGTTTTGGGTTTCAATAGCCTTGTTCAGTATGTTTCAGCAGTTTTTCACCCTTTGTTTCAGAAGATTTGCAAAAGGTGTTTCAATAGCACCACCTTTTTTGTTTTAAAAATACTTTGAGTTTTATTTTGTGTTTCATTGTTTTTGCTTTTCCAATCTGTTGTTTCAGTATCTGAATCTTCTTTGTTTCACTTCGGATTTTGTTTTGTTTTCAGTGTCTACCCTTTTTTGGTTTTTGTGTTTCACAGTTTAATGATGTTTGAACATGTGTGTTGCAGGCGGCGGCGGGGAGCGGTCTCTGTGTAGGAGAAGCACAGGCGGCAGCAGGATCGGGAGGGCCTTGGCGAGGCGGGGGCGCGACAGGGTGCGGCCCGCGGACGCGCGTGTTTTCCGTGTGTGTGTCGGGGCATCCGTGGTTGCGTGAGGCGAGCGGGGGCCGCGGGGGTCAACGGGGAGCGTGAGGTGGGCCGGGCCCATGTTAGCACTGGCGTCCTATGCTAGGACGTCCTAGCGCTAGCATGACCCAATTTGAAATCGTCCATCGAGTCAGCCCATGTGCAACTATGAAGTATTATATATATACTTTGCAAATGATTTGAAGCAATATATAGCACATGTATTAAGGTAAATCTCTTCCTATTCTAATTAGATTTATTCTCTATGCAATCAAAATTTTAATAAAATATCCGCAACAACGCACGGGGAATCCACCTAGTATACAGATGGAAAGATACTCCTTTACCTGAACAGTGGTTTCCTTCCGCCGTGAAAACTGCCTTCCATTTTTTTTCACGGTACAGGAAAAACTATGACTGCCCTGTCAAAAATAATTAAAAAAGAAGCGCAGCATTACCTTAACCTCATATGCGGTGCGGATGCACGGATGGCTCTCATCTACTCATTCGTCTTCCCACTCGTGATTATGCATGCACGGAGACAGAAGGCTGTAAATTTTCTTTTTTTGTACAATCAACTTGTTCACTAGAATTATCATTAACTTGTTGTTCTTCTTCTTGATTATGAGCTGCATCTCGTTGATTAACAGTAACAGGTGCATCACGTACAACAAACTTATCTAAAGCACCTTGTTGTGACTGAACAAATTGTTCTTCTTGTCTTTTCCGTTTTCTTTTCGCAGCCCCTGACAATTGTTTCTTCATTCTAAAATTCTAAGACTTTACCTAAATTAGAAGAAGAATACAAGTAAAAAGTACTAGACAGAAATTGAACAAGAAAAAAACTAGGACCTAGACAGCTTGGACTTGGACATCAACCGATTCAGAATTGCAAAAGGATAGAAGGCAAATTACCAAGATCAGATGTCGTCGTTCGTCAATCGTCGCCGCGCGGAGCCTGACTGAACAAATTGGCGATCGGTGTCGCGGCACTGTGCCCTCGTCTCGGCGTCTCGCGAAGTCGCGATGGGGAAGAACGAAAGAAATCTCGCGATGGAGACAGGAGACGAAGTGTTGGCGGCGGCGGCGGCGGCGGCGGCGGCTATCCTTCTCGTACTACTATCGTTGCCTGATTGCCTCCTACAAAGGCTGCTCCACTTCCCTTCCTGATGGGCCACGGCCACAAACTCAATTAGCTCAAGCTAAGAACTAAAGGGTATTATGTACTACATACCTGGGCTTGGACTCCCATCCCGTCTGGACCCTCGTGCGTCGCACAATCTGCACCCTCATAGGGCCGGCACTGGGCAAAAGCTGCGTCACACATTTCCCCGCATCCAACGCGCGGCGGCCTCGGCATAGATCAAGGTTCTTGATCAGCCTCAGCCGAGCGACTACCGAGGCTAGGGACGGGGGCTGTACCGCCGGTCAGGACGGGGCGATGCAGCGCCGCTGAGCAGAGCAGAGCCTGATGGAGATGATGCTGAGCTCTGATGGTCCATCTTCTCCTTCTGTAGGTGATCCTGGGTAAGCTTCGCGATGGCGGAGGGGGAGCTCGGTATCTCGCCGCGGACGGGGATCCCGGTATCTCGCCGAGGAAGTGACGGCGGCTGATCTGGGAGAAGCCCGATGGACGCGGTGAGATGCTGTGCCAAGCGGGGGCAGAGGCATGGTGGAGGCTAACCAGAGTCATTTATACTAGACGATTGCATCGAACCTTTGATTTCTTCCGTTCGTGTTCAGATTGTAGTGACAACTTTTGATTTTTCTTCCGTTACTTCTTCCGTAGAAGAATCACTGGTGCACGGCAGAAGGAGAGGATGACATGGCTCAACGAAAAGCCAGAAAAATATTGTAGTGGGTCTCCTATTTAGGCATAGAGGATTGCTCACACACATTGACCAGAGATGTAAATTCACTTTGAAACAATGGAACAATTCTGTACTTGCTCTCAATAACCCTACCCCAAAACAAATGGGATTTGCAACATAGATTTGCTAGTTAGCTTTTGTCGATAACCCTAACCAATGATTAGATGTAGATTTCGTCAGCAGACAGAATTCAAAGGTAGCATTTATCATGAACCCTAACAAAGAACAAATGAGATTCGAAACATAGATAGCAGATCTGAGAGGGAGAATGGGAGATATGAAGAGGGATTCTTGTGCACGTGGGAGGGGACCATACAGCGGATGCGACGCGGGCGTCGCGAAGGCCTTCAGGTGGCAGCCGTGAGCATCGGGAGGCCCCATGGGGACCGTGGCGACGCTGGCGCCGTCGAGGCCCTCGAGGCAGCGGCGGCACGAGCTCGTGAGGCCCTTGGGGGCGGCGGTGTTGCGAGCATCGTGAGACCCTTGGGGGCGGCAGCGACGCGGGCGTCGTGGAGGCCCGCGGGGGAGACGGGATGGCATCAGGTGGGGCTTCGTGGTGGGGCGGCGGTGCGGGCGTTGGAAGGGCAGGGGCGGTGGCGGGGTTGCGGGGAGAGACTTTTCCCCGTATGCGATTATAAAAGATCGACCCGTCCTCCATGCCACTGGAAAGTTTGTTTCGGCCTGTGTACCCAACATCAACTTTGTTTTTCCCTCCATGCCATTCCGTCCGCTTTCTGTTAGTTATCTACGGTTTGACAGACTGACGGGTGGGCCTAGCGGCGTCAATGTCCAAAATACCCTCATGTTCTATCCCTTTCTTCTCTCTCCATGGTGGGCCCAACCTATCAGCGACTTGGGCACCATCTTCTTCCCCTCAACTTGTTTCAGTCTGGCTCCCGTCGACGCCGGGGGCATGCGCGACGGCCGCGCGGGCGAGCGCCTTTGCCTCGGTGCGCGCCGCGGGCGAGCCCCTTTGCCTCGCGTGCGCGCCGCGGGCGGGCGCCTCCGCCTCTCGTGCGTGCCGCGGGCGAGCCCCTCCGTCTCGCGTGGCGTTGCCGCGAGCTCGCCCCCTAGACAAGTCGTGCTCCGGTCGCCGTGGCGACTCTCGTGCGCCGGCCAGGCCGCGGCAGGGCTGCTCCCGTGCGCGGGCCGGCCGCGGCGGGGCTGCTCCCGTGCGCCGGCGAGGCCGCGGCGGGCGGCTTCTGCACGCCGGCGACGGAGCTCGGGGCTTGGTCTACGCGCAGCGGTGCGGTCGTGAACGACGCGCGGGCCGTCCCAGATGCCAGCCTCGTCTAGCCTCGTCTAGCCACGACTGCGAGCTCGCTTCCGTCACCGTCGACGTCCGTGCGGCCCTCCAGCTTGGCGCATACACGCGGCTGCGGCCCTGCACCGTCGAGTGCCTGTAGGTGCTCGCCCTCCAGATCAGCGACGTGCAGGCAGCCGCGCGGCCCTGAGCGCCAGTTTATTTCTTCCTTGCCTCCGGAGCTAATGACAATAGAGAAGTACATGCTCAATTGCATGGTTGTTGCTAGCATCTTGCACAAGCAGAGTGTGCTGGCATCCAGCATAAAGCCGCTTCTTGCACTTTTGCTTGGGCGAGTGTCACGGTGCGACCGCTTCCTCCAGTATCAAAGCAGAAGAGGCCCAGGCGGCCCAACAAGATGGTCACCGGCCCAGAGTGGAGCAAGTAAATTGTAACCCGCTGCGTCGGGGATTCTTGGCCCATGAGCCTTTGTAACTTTCGCTTAAGACCAACAGCTGGCAACGGAGAAAGGTAACCGGTTTGGCATTGGCATATCGTGCCGCAGCGTCTTGCTGCAGCGCGCTGGCCGCCGCCAACGGTCCTCCGCCGCCGCCATTACCTGAGCTCGCTGAGTTCCTAAACCTATCCAGTGAAATACCGAACTAGTAACCATACTATACCTAGCAGTGTTGTTACATCTGGTATCAGCTGCCGTTCCGATTCAAACCACCACCACCATCACCGCCGCCGTCGCCGATTTATCTTCCCGATCTGGCCGCTACACCACTCACTCGAAGCAAATTCAACATGAAGGTTGAAGACCAGCTTTCGGCGATCCTGAAGAAGCTCGAGGAGCAGACGAAGGGGATCAACGAGGGCAACAGCAAATTCGGCGAAGTGCAGACCTCCATCGAATTCCTCAAGTCCGCCAAGGCGGAATTCGATACCTGGAAGCCGGATGTCGAATCCAAGGTCGAAGCTCTCGGTACCAACATCGAGAAGCTGCGCAAAGAGGTTGAAGATCTGCGCTCCGCCGACACCACGCAGAAGCCCGCGGCGTTCGTCTACTGCAAGTCGCCGGGGTTCGCTCACCAGAACCCGTGCCCGGAAGGGACGGCGCAAGGGTCGTTAGACCACGGCGTTGAACTGCATCACCGGGGGTCTGGTTCGGGGGGTGGACCTTCTCCCGAACCACCTCCGGTCAAAGGTCCGAAATCTGAGCCTTCTTCCCCTGTATCATAGAAGTGCAATTTTGCTTGTCCACATCATAGCTACAATTGTCATAGTCCACCCATGTCTTACTTTGGTAGTCCATCTATGAGTCATGTTATTCCTTCCATGGAGTTTCCCAAGTTTTCAGGCACTAATCCTAAGCTTTGGATTAAACAATGTGAGTCTTATTTTGACATCTTCGATATTCCTCCAAACCGTTGGGTCAAATTAGCCACTGTTAATTTCAAGGGTACTGCAGCTTTCTGGATGCAAACCATTGAGTTAGATCTTAGGAATGTTCCTTGGGATGAGTTGTGCCTTCATGTTGTGTCTAGGTTTGAGAGAGACCAGTTTAATCACTTCATTCGCAAATTCTTCAAAGTTAAGCAAACTAGCTTAGTGCCTGAGTATATCACTACCTTTGATGAGCTTATGCATCAGTTGCTAGCTCATGATCCTTTAGTCAATCCAGCCTATCTTGTTAATAGATTCATTGATGGTTTGAAAGATGAAATTAAGATTGTTGTTATGCTTCAAAGACCAAAGGATTTGGATACTGCGAGTTCTCTTGCTTTGTTACAGGAAGAATTGCTGCTGGGGCAACCATCCAGCTCTTATAAGAAGCTGGATTATGCTTCTAAGAAGCATCCTTACAAGTCTCCTTATTCTGCTGGTGGTGTTTCTGATAAGTCAAGCTTCCAGGAACCTGGTTCTACTAAGTCTGCTACACCCAGTAGAATTGATGAAAAGCTATCTTCTCTGAGAGCCTACAGAAAAGCTTTGGGACTCTGCTACAAATGTGGAGCCAAGTGGTCTCATGATCACAAATGTTCTGAAACAGTTCCTCTGCATTTGGTGGAAGAAGTTTGGGATTCTGTGGAATTATCTGATAGCCCTTCTTCTGAAGAGTCTCCTCCATTGAGCTCTGATTCAGAGGATGAGCAGTTGATGGCCCTCTCTAATCATGCTCTCAAAGGTATTGCTCCTACTGGTACATTGAAGTTGTCAGCTTCCATTCAAAATTTCAAATCTGTCATCTTAGTGGATTCTGGAAGCAGCCATAATTTATCAGTGAAGCACTAGCCTCTCGTTAACTCCTTGGACTCCATTGCATCATGCTATGATGTTAGAGTGGTGATGGAGCCCATCTCGAGGTGTTCCCATGAGTTGGTCAATTGTTCATGGTCTGTACAGGGAATTCTGTTCAACACTACATTTAAGATACTTCCTATTGATTCTTATGATGCCATACTCGGCATAGAATGGTTGGAACTCTTCAATCCTATGCAGATGCATTGGAAGGACAAGTGGTTGAGCTTTGAGTATCAAGGACAACATGTCAAGCTTCAAGGCATTAGTGATCAGGTTCCTGCTATCACTGAGATAACTCTTAATCATCTGCAGTTACTGGAGAAAACCCATGAAGTTGATAGTATTGTGCAAGTTTATGCTGTTGACCAACAGAACCACTGCTTCTACTGCATTACCTCCCGAGATATCTCACCTAGTGGATTTGCATCAAGAACTATTTGTTTGCTCCTACGGGAATCCCCCTACAAGGTCACACACTCATACTATCCCTTTGCTGCCTGGTGCTCAACCATTTAGGCTCAAGCCTTATAGATATACACCTGCACAAAAAGATGAGATTGAGAAACAAGTTGAGCATCTGCTTAAGTCTGACATGATACAGGAAAGCTCTAGTCCTTTTGCATCTCCTGCTCTGCTAGTTAAGAAGAAGAATGGAGAGTGGAGATTGTGTGTTGACTATAGGAAACTCAATGCTTATACTGTCAAGAACAAGTTCCCTCTTCCTATTATTGAAGAATTGTTTGAGGAATTACATGGGGCTAAATGGTTTACAACACTAGATCTCAAATCTGGGTTTCATCAAATTCTTGTTCACCCTGAAGACCAATACAAAACAGCATTTCAGACCCATCACGGCCACTATGAGTACAAAGTGATGCCTTATGGTCTGACTGGAGCCCCTGCCACCTTTCAGTTTGTGATGAATTATATTTTAGCTCCACTTCTGAGAAAATGTGTGGTTGTCTTCATAGATGACATTCTTATATACAGCTCCTCCTATGAAGAACATGTGCAACATTTACAGCAGGTGTTTGAATTACTGCAGTTGCATCAGTTCAAGGTCAACTTGTCTAAATGCTCTTTTGCAAAACAGCAAACTGCATTATTTGGGACATGTTTTATCTCCTAATGGGGTTTCTACTAATCCTAAAAAGATTGCTATTGTGCACAACTGGCCAACCCCAAAGAATGTGAAAGATCTTAGAAGCTTTCTTGGGCTAGCTGGTTATTATAGAAGATTTGTGAAAGATTTTGGGCTTTTAGCTAGATCCTTGTCTAATCTGCTCAAAAAGGGAGTGCTCTACACTTGGACTTCATCGTTGAATCTGCTTTTCAGCCGCTGAAAAGGCTCTTATCACTGCTCCAGTTACGCGGTTCTCGATTTCAAGCAAACCTTTTGTGGTGGAGACAGATGCTTCGATTATGGCATTGGGGCTGTCCTTGGCCGGGATGGACATCCCATTGCTTATGCTAGTAAGGCTTTGGGCCCTAGAACTCAAGGACTGTCTACTTATGAGAAGGAAAGTTTAGCTATCTTGTTAGCTATTGATCAATGGAAAGCCTATCTCTTACTCCGCTGAATTTGTGATCCATGCGATCAAAGAAGTTTGGTCCATTTATCCGATCGAAACTAAATTCCTACTTGGCAAAGCAAAAAGCTATGACTAAGCTCATGGGGTTCCAATATAAAATTCAGTACAAGAAAGGATCATCTAATTGTCTGCAGATGCCTTGTCTAGAGCTCATCACTCCTCGGTTTGTTGAATGCTATTTCTCTTGCTATTCCTTCTTGGTTGGCAGACTTGCGAGAGTTACCATGACCATCCCAAAGCTCAAGAGTTGCTACGCGGTTGACTCTAAAATCTCCTCAAGGCCATTACACCTTGGATCGGGGAATCATCGGTATAAACAAACTATATGGTTGGGTCACTCTGAACCTATGCAACAGTTAGTCACTAAACAACTCCATGCAAGTCCAATTGGTGGTCATTCTGGTTTTTTGGTGACTTACAAGAGAATTAGGAAACTCTTCTATTGGCCTCATATGCAACAAACTATACAGGACTTTGTCAATGGCTGTCATATTTGTCAACAGGCCAAGTCTGAACATGTGCCCTATCCAGGATTGCTACAACCTCTTCTGGTGCCTGAGAAATCCTGGCAAGTAGTGACCATGGACTTTATTGAAGGATTGCCCATGTCCAATTCTTTCAACTGTATATTAGTAGTGGTTGATAAGTTCTCCAAGTATTCCCATTTTCTCAAACTCAAGCACCCTTTCTCTGCCTTACAAGTGGCCAAGCTTTACATGGAACAAGTCTACAAGCTTCATGGTATGCCTCAGTCTATTATTTCAGATAGAGATAAAATTTTCACCAGTCAGCTTTGGAAGGAATTCTCACTTTATCTGGAACACAATTATGCATGAGTTCTGCATACCATCCTCAAAGTGATGGCCAGACAGAGCGAGTTAACCAATGTATTGAGGCTTATCTCCGGTGTTTCATTAGTTCTTGCCCCTGGTAAATGGTATTTGGTTGTATCTTGCTGAATTCGGTATAACACCGGTTTTCATGCTTCACTACAACACACACCATTTGAAGTGTTGTATGGACATCCACCTGCTCATTTTGGTGTTGATCCTGAGAGAGACTGTGTCCACACAGATTTGAAGGAATGGCTCTATCATCGCCAGACTGTCAATGCTCTCATCCATCAGCAATTGCTGCGTGCTCAACAGCGGCAAAAGTCTCAGGCTGATAAGCATCGCTCTGAGCGACAGTTTGAAGCTGGTGACAAAGTATGGCTGAAACTTCAACCTTATGCTCAAGCTTGTCAAATCTCGTATATCTGTCAAAAGTTGGCTTTTCGATACTTTGGGCCGTATGAAATTGAAGCCAAAATAGGTGTTGTTGCTTATAAGCTGAAGTTGCCTCAAGAGTCCTCGATTCATCCGGTTTTTCATGTCTCTCTACCGAAGAAGGTAATTGGCTCGATCCTATCACATTTACTCCTCTCCCCGAGAATATGTCTCGCTACTCGAAGCCGGAGATGGTTCTCGATCGTCGGGTGTGTTCCAAGGCCCGCCGCACTTTCTACCGTTATTGGTGAAGTGGTCTGCGGTTGGCCGCCGGAATTATCAACTTGGGAAGATGAAGATGAGCCGCTACGACGGTTTCGAGTTCACGGCTTGGGGTCAAGCCGTCTGCGAAGGAGGGGGGATGTCACGGTGCGACCGCTTCCTCCAGTATCAAAGCAGAAGAGGCCCAGGCGGCCCAACAAGATGGTCACCAGCCCAGAGTGGAGCAAGTAAATTCTAACCCGCTGCGTCGGGGATTCTTGGCCCATGAGCCTTTGTAACTTTCGCTTAAGACCAACAGCTGGCAATGGAGAAAGGTAACCGGTTTGGCATTGGCATATCGTGCCGCAGCGTCTTGCTGCAGCGCGCTGGGCGCCGCCGACGGTCCTCCGCCGCCGCCATTACCGGAGCTCGCTGAGTTCCTAAACCTATCCAGTGAAATACCGAACTAGTAACCATACTATACCTAGTAGTGTTGTTACAGCGAGCTCCTGCAGCTGTTGTCGCTCAAGCCGTGTTGAGCTCGGAGTCACAATCATCGAGAAGAGGGGCACTACTCCGAGCTCCGAGTAGCATCCGCGTGCACAGTCGTGATGCCGCCCTTGTGATTCGTCGCCACCGTGGCGTCTGGGCATCACGACGCGTAGGACCGCCGAGCACCGGCTCCAAACGAGGAAGACGAAGGCGTAGCCGTCTTGGGCTGAGATGGCCGTGGGTTGTGCGTGTGGGAGACTGCAGACGATCTCGTTCCGGACAGAGAAGGGAGATGGGAAAAGAAGAGGAGAAGGATAGAGTGGCTGACAAATGTGGCCCACTAAAGGGTAAAATGGTCATGTTTGACACCGTGAGAGGCTAAAGTGGACGGAATGGCATGGAGGGAAAAACGAAGTTGATGTTGGGCACACAGGCCAAAACAAACTTTCCAGTGGCATAGAGGACGGGTCAATCTTTTGTAATGGCATACAGGAAAAAGTCTCCTGCGCTGATGGGGCGGCTGGGAAGAAGGGGATCGAACGGGTGGGCTGGCTAGGGTTTGTGGCTTTTTATGTTCCATGTGGGACCCACTGTGCTAGTGGCGCGGCGTCTTCTTTATTTCTTGCGTGAACTATGCGTGCGGGAGGACCCCTGTCGGTGTGGGTTGGGCCGTCAGGAATCAGCAAAGAGTTCCTCAGTATTTCCTGTGAGTTAATACAAACCTACATGAATAATTGAGTCAATCCTGTTGGTTTTTTACCACCGCATGAAATTCCTGACGGTTCGAATGCAGCCGACAGGAAAAACCCAAGCCGACAGGAAAGTCCGTAGTCTGGTAGTGTCCGCAACCTTGCTAGGCTAGGCAAAACAGTACCAAGCAAAGGAACGAAATGTACCACCCCTCGCTCCATCGGTACCACCTGTCATTAGCGCACACGCTAGTGTAGTTGTAGTGTGTGATGTGTGTGGTGGCTCATTAAGATTGTAATGATTCTCCAACGATTAATCAAATAAAGATATAGAGAAGGATGGTCTTATTACTAGAAAATGGATTAATAGATATTGAGAGACTAGGCCTCAAGATATTGTCAGGACTTGGGTAGATACATTGCTACACGTAAGAGCAACTCCAATACTACCCTAAAATCACTTGGCAAATCTTATTTTTTGGCAAAACCAGAAAAAAGCTCCTCCAACACTACCCTAAAACCACTTGGCAAAGTAGCAAGCTTGGCAAAAGGGGGGCTGACCGGCGCATATATGCGCGTCATCTCCTTCATGCGAGAGGAAGAGGAATCACTAAACTGCATGCGTCCCCACAAAAAATTAAGACATGTGGACCACTAATTTTCAATTTGCGAAGCCCAAAATAGCAAACTGTTGGGGAAGGGCTATTTTTTCACTTGTCAAATGGGTCCCACAAAAAATTAAGACATGTGGATCACTAATTTGCAATTTGCGAAGCCCAAAATAGCAAACTGTTGGGGAAGGGCTATTTTTTCACTTGTCAAATGGGTTTTAGACTTGGCAAAACTAGAGATTTGTCAAGTGATGTTTGCTTAAGTGTTGGAGTTGCTCTAACTAATTTAATTTTTAAAGGTCATCTTATGCAACGTCACGTTAGGTTTTTGATGTCCTGAAAGAGAGAACAAAATGAGAGATAGAGGTGGTTGTTTCATGAGAAAAATTAGGACTATGTGACATATGCAACGTCACGTTGGCTTTTTGATGACCTGAATGAGAGAAAAATGAGAGATAGAGGTGGTTGTTTCATGAGAAAAATTAGGACTATGTGACAACTATTTGAGATTATATGATTTAATGTTGTCATATAATTCATAATTTATTGTTTGATCATTGCACAAATCAAGGATAATTCAATTGTGCTATAATAAGAAAACCTATTGTATGAATATATAGGATATTCAGTAGTCTCAAGATTATGTGGCATTGCATATGAGACAAATCAATGTACTTGTATCATTACTATTTGAGAATTATAGCTGAAAACAGCTTAGTTGCAAAAAAAAATGGCACGATCGACATACAAGATTAAATTAACCTGCATTTCCCTAGACTATGCATTTGATTAATGTAATGATTTAGCTAAGATACGGCCGAAAGCAAAATAAGCTTTTACTTCAGAAAGCGATAGGACAATCAGAATCATATCCACATACTTTGATAATTCAGGATAAACAATTGAGGAGCTGTGTGGCAAAACTAATTGAGCATAAACTCACCTTAAAAGAATTTCTAGATACATATACTAGAAAAATCTACATATGTACGAAAGGAGAACAATTTTAACTTACAATTTTGGAAAAGGAGGGAGTAGATCCTAGCTAGTCTGCAGAGTTCTAGCAAACGAAAAGCATGCAATGTGCATGCATATTACGAGCTGACGATCCTAGCTACCTAATCTACTTCCAGCATTGCTCCATTTTGTAACGATTTGATTAGAAGGATGAGTTGACGACCACGGCTCCATCAGAATGCATAAGAACATGGTCACGCCTGCAGAGAGAATAAGCAAAGGAGGCATAGTGAAAAGCAGTACCCCCACACCTTGGGTGCCAATATATCTTCTCATCAGATCGACAAAATACACCCAAAGTAAAACCAACAGTGCCTGCACACCATGAAAATCTGTTAATTCACAGTAAGAATATTTTCCGTTATATATTTATATACATGCCAAAGAATAACATATATATACCAACAAAATTTGAACATATATAGTAGGTATATCATGTTATTATACGATCGATCCAGCCGCTTACGTACCTGTACCATGCATGTCCTGATCCTCGGGGCAGTCACGTTCAGCGCAGCCTTGAAGGCAGCCGCATCCTTGGCAGCCTCCATGGCAGCCCTTGTCATGGTGTCCGCCGGCATCGGCGGTGTCGCGGCCGTTGTGTAGCCGCTGGCGACTCCCTTCTCAAAATCCAAGAATACCGCATCCACCTCCTCCGTTGGGACGACCTCACTGTCGTCGGCAGTATTACATGGCATCGATGACGACGATTCATGAATGGGAGGCGACGACGACGATGGCGGCGGTACCAAGGCCTGGCTCACGATGCAAAAGATTTCTGCTATAGGTACGGCAACAACAATCGCAGCAAACGTACTAAACCGTAGATCTCCCCCAGTGTAGCTGATGGCGTATTCTCTCATGGAATTAAACAGATACAACCACAATAAGATCAACAGTCCCTGCAACCAAGAAAACGTTTAACTACTTAGAACGTACTAATTACGTGTGACTGATAAATTTTGTAAAATTAAGACATAGAAAAAGAGTCGTTTATTTGTCTGTATACAGAAAAGTCGATTATCTTCCATTCCAAATTAGGGCGTTTCCAGTGATATTTCTAAAGCGACTTATGAGAATATTTTAATTGGCATGAGTTGGATGGAGAGGCGAATGCAGCAAACTGATGCGCATGAGTGTGTAAGAATGGACCACGCAACATGAGGCGACTCATACCAATTTAAATAGTATTGATGCGGAAAGAACACGAAGAGAGAAGGGATGGAAAGAACTAGTTCCCTAATACATGTGTCGACCCACCACACTCGAGATATTATTGTAATCAACAGATCACTGCCGCAACTCACCTGGTCTTCTCCCTCCTAAAAATTCGACTCACCACTGCAGATGGCCTTATAAAACATACATTTAAACTTTTCTAGATGTTGTATTTGCTATGTGCATACATATATACTATTTTTTTTTTTTTTGACCGAACCGGTCGGGGAGGCCCCGACCTACTTTTTTTCATTAAATAAAAGAATGAATACAGAAAGTTTTTACACGGCCTCATGCCTAAACAGAAAAAAGAGGCTATCTATTGCTCTCTCTCCAGCTATTGATGGTAGATATATACTATGATTAGATAGGTAAAAAAACACAATGTGTCTAAAAATATCAAAGTCAAAATATCTTATAATTTAGAAGTTAGAACAGATTTAGTAACTAGCTACTATAAATATGTACACGCATGAGTGCTGATTCTTTTATTATCAACACAAATCAAAATAAGAGGTGTAGTCACAACGTACGCACCCGGACGACGAACTTGGTGACCTTCCTGGCCACCAACAACGCGAGGTCGTCCTTGTTCATTGACGCGCCGGCCGTGGGGCAACCCGCTGGCCATCCCTTGCCGGCCTCCAGCCATGACGGCGCGCCGAGCTCCTCCCCCGAGACCTCGCCGCGGGCACTGCCAGCTCCACGCGTCGTCATCGATCTGATGAGGGAACCAAGACGCGTAACGCGGCGGGAACCAAGACGCGTACGACGCGGCGAGGGACCTTTCCTTTCTAGTTTGTGTCCTTTCCTCAAGTCGTAGCGTATATGCTCGATAGGCTGAAGTGGTTTTATCTATTTATATACAGTATAATCTATATTTATGATGCGCCCGTCCGGCGGTTCTGATCCGATGCGTATCGGACAGGCCTCGCGGAAATCCTTTCGTGATTCCGGACTGACACTACAGGATCCGCCCTGGATCGGATTCGATCCGTTGTGGCTCGTGTTTTCGTTTGATAAGGCTGCATTGGCTTTGTCCGACCTCTTGTTATGCGTTGATGTGAGTTAGTTATCGGCTCTATCTAGACATGGCACTCTGATAGATTTATTAAGTTACCGATGTTGTTTATTTTTAATGATTTATTTGCCCAGTCGATGTTCGGTAGATTTAGCCTTAAATCTTATATGTAGATCGTTTTGCATGATTCATTATGCTTTACATGTTTATCCTTGTTAGAACAATTGGACTTGTGTTGTCATCAGCTAAATCCTATCGATCTCGATTGTTACTTTTGTGGGTTCGATGCTTGCATGAAATCGAGTAGATCTAAGGTTGATTTGAGCTCGATTTAGCGTCTTTGTTTAAGCATAGTGTCATCCGGTGGATTGTGTATTAAGTTAAGCTGAGCGTCATCCGGTGGAACATGTTTAACCTGAGCAAGGATTGTTAGATCAGGTTTGCTTTGATCTTAGATCTTGGATAGGCAAGTACTCGTTCCTGCTTCATGGACCCCTTATCGAATAAATAGCCGATACAGTTAATAATTCAATTCCTGGCTTAGATGACTAATAATTCATATGTTGTGCATCTTTGTCCAAACAAGTGTTTTATACCAGATTGAATGCTTTATTTACTTGTTCTATCTTCTGGTCTATTATGCTTGTTATTGTCCTGTTAAATAGAATCGGCTATCCTGCTAAACTTATCCATATACCTGATTTTGTCGATTTCTTCATAAAATATGTTGGTCGTTGACACTTCCTAGTCAATGACTGATGAATCCGGCTATTTGGCCATATATTTGGGATTTTGTCGATTTCTTCATAAAATATGTTGGTTGTTGACACTTCCTAGTCAATGACTGATGAATCCGGCTATTTGGCCATATATTTGGAACTGTCTGGAGTAACACCCACCGACACGTTCCACCTTGTGTTTCTGACTATTTTCTCTCCTTGTCAATTTCAGGGTCAATTCACTGGCACACTACAGATTCGATTGACCATAGAGTCTGTCAAGAAGCTGCAGGGATCAGAGACACGCTCTTGCTTCAGTTCACCTGGCTTGCTAGTGACACGTTGACGTGAGGAGTCACATTTTTGCATCAACACACTTTTTGTCACGCTCGGTGGGATAACAATCGTCAACATGGCTTTTGAGAACGACAACATCCTTGATGTCACCATGGATGACCTCCCACCTGAACACAGGGCAACAATTGATAAAGCTCTTGAGCAATTCACCACAAAGTGCATGTTGTATTTTAGGTGGCTGCGAGACAAGATGACTCAGAAAACAGCCTTGCCTAGAGTTTTCATGCCGTCATAAACAGATCATGGAGATGAAGCTGACAAGAAGGCCCTAGTGGATGTTCTGCACAAGATGGTTCATGAAGCAATAGGCAACCATAACAAGAGTTTTCTGCAAATGTTCAGCAGCATCATGAAGGATCACTTTATTGGTTTTACTTATGAGCAGTTTGGACCTACTTACTTTAATCAGCATATGGCTTCAACCAGCGGTAATCCTCCCCCAAATACTACAGGAACCACTGGTGTGGTTAATCCTAAAGGAGATGGAAGTATGGGTCTCAAGAGCAGCCACAGGAGTCGCTGCGTTGGATGCGGCTCGGCGTGGGGCATCCGCTCTTTTGTCATTGGGGTTACGTCGGTGGACGAAAATCAAAGTGATGGCCGGGAAACCGAAAGCAAGAATACATCGTGGCTCTTCGTGAGACACAGAAGGATACGGCACGGTTCCATGGCAGGGAAACGACGTGGGATGGAGGGGTGTTTTCGATTAATTTTTTTTTCTCCAACACGACTTTACGTGTCATTTTTATTAAGTAGAAGGTGGCCAAAAACATGGCAAGTACAATGGACACAACACGACAGAGATAGTGGTTAGCACAAATACGACAAAGAGAAGAGGATAAATGGCCCTCCACCATGCTTAACAACACATCGACCCAAGGGGGTTGGTAGGGACAGGACACAATGTCAGAGGAGCTTCATGGGCGCACCAACGGAGTCTTCAGGAAGGAAATGATGCCCGCGGACGCCAATTTTATTGGAACATTGTAGGGTCGAGATGGCGGACTAGAGGGGGGTGAATAATCCTTTCTAAAAATAATCGCGTTAGCTAGACATTATAAATAGGAATTAAAACTATCTGTCTAGCCAAGACTACACCGCTCTATCTATAACTTTAGAACACCTTATTTAAAAGATCCTAAACAAGAATATAAGGTGTCAGGCTAGGAAGAGCTCTCCTAATTGAATCTAGCTTGCAAGGTCACATAAATCTAAGCAACTAGTACTCTTACACTGGAGGAGCAACTATACAAATTTTAGTGAGCAAAAGCACAAAGTCAACCTAAGCACACTAAAATGCTTAAGGGCAAGGCTACACAAGCCTAACCCAAAATCTCAATTAACTTAGTTACATAAGCTAAGCAAGTTACCTAATTAGGCTACACAAGCTAATTAATTACAAGAGCAACTACGGAAACACAAGATATATATGAAAGTAAATACAAGGCTTGTGTATAGAATGCAAACCACCAAGAAGAGTAGACAATGTTGACACTGTGATTTTTACCGAGGTTCACTTGGTTGCCACCAAGCTACGTCCTCTTGTGTCGACCAACACCTCGGTGGTTCCTCCGATATTTGGCGCTCCACGCCAATGCCCCTCAAGACACGCCTCCGCAAAGGCACCACGAGCAAACCCACACATAAGTGCGGTAACTCAATGACACGAGCAATCCACTAGAGTTGGAGTTTGACACTCCGCCGGGGAACCACAACAACCCCTCACAAATCTTCCTCCGGAGCACCGCACAATCTTCACGCGTGCTTCAACGGAATCACAATCCACCAACCGTCTAGGCGATGGCAATCACCAAGAGTAATAAGAAATCCGCAATTGCAATCACCACCTAATGCAACCAAATATGAATCACAAATGTATATGCACTAGGATTTCAAACCCCTCTCAAATTAGCCCTAGCCTTGAGATGAAACCAAAGGGGAGGAGGTGGATCTTCAACCTCTCAACCATACCCACATAGGGCACTCAATCTCTTATAGAAATTTGACACAAATCATAGAGAGAAAGAGAGGAGCAAAAACCCTAGCTCATGTTGTCCAATAGTAAAAAAAGGAGGAGCTCTCTGTTTCTTTTGTGTAGCCGAGAGGTGAAGGAGAAGCCACGGGCAGCAGCAGTCGGCTGCCTTATCTCCTCTGCTTGTCCACCAACGGGTGGGAAGCCTCGCCCCACCACGAGCACCCACCACGCTCCAACAGAGGCAACGGGCAGCAGCAGATTCACGCACTTTTGCACAGCAAGCAAGCAAGCAACCTCTTGACTGGTACAGCTGTAGTATCTGAACATGTGCCCACACAAGCAACCCCACACACACGCACGCATGCACAGTCTACGCACATATTTATACCTACAACTAAAGACAGCATGAAGATCGCGTCCATCCTGAGATCGACGGAGTCACATAGGGCTCCGTAGACGACGGGCACGTTATTCTGACAATTGTGGCACCACGTGAGGAGGCAACGAAATTTATTTGGGGACATGCCCCGGTGAGACACCAAAGTTGCAATCCAGAGGAATGGAACTCTGGTGGGCTGCTCTCACACTTGAGAGGCTAGCCATCGAGCTACAAGCTCGTTCTCAAGCGGCGCCAGCTCCTCCAACTCATCGTCGGGCCGCAAGCAGGCAGCAGCAGATAGCGGCCCAGCCCAGCGAAGCAAAGCAGCGGCACCAGCTTATCCTCAAATAAATTGCGGTAATGCTTCCGGGGGAACGTTTGACACGTCGAACGGACATGCCGGGAGCCCATTGGGCCGCGAGCGCCTCCGCACACAGGAAAGCGGCCGCCTCGTGCGTATCGATCCAGCTCCGCTCTCAACCTCTTTACTCCCCACTTCGCCCGTGCGCTCACGGCGCACCCTCTCCTTCTCCCGTGCTCCGTCATCGGCCGGCGAGCCGCCCACCCTCCCTCCCTCCCTCTCCTCTCCCCGCGAGCAACCTCGGTGACCTCGGGGTGTGCCTCTATGCCTCTTTCCCTCGCTCCCTCCCTCTCTTTTTTTCTCCTCGCTCGTGGATCCACCACATCCGCCGCCGCCGGCCATGGAATCCGGCGACATCGGCCTTGGATTCAACGGGATGGTGGTGGAGACGGCCGGATCCGCCGTCCTCCTCGTGCCTCCTCCTCAGCCGGATCCTAGGCACGACCTCCTCCTCGTACTGCTCCCCCGGTCTATCCAGGTAGGTCTCCTCCAACTTCAGTGAGACCCTAGGGTTCTGCCAACTTCAGTGAGACCCTAGGGTTCTGCGAGCATGCCCTCCTTCCTTCCCCCACATGCCCCCCCTCCGTGTTTCAATAGGGTGTTTGACGCAGTTCAACTCTGAGGTACCGTTGTTTCAACTGGTTTGGGCAGGATGTTTCGATTGATTCTCCTTGTTTCAAGAGGGTGTTTGTCGTGGTTCAACTCCGAGTTAGCGTTGTTTCAACTGGTTTGGGCAGGATGTTTCAATTGATTCTTCTGATTAAAATCTGCATGTGTTTTTTAGTCATGTTTTTTTGGTGTTTCAAAATTTATGCTCGTCTTGTTTCTTTTTCTAAATTTTTTTTGTTTCAGTAATGGTGGCAGCATGTATCTTGATGTTCAGGTACTATGTAGTTGATGTTCTGCTATCACAAAGTCGATGTTCTGCTATTATGCCATTGATGTTCTGCTGGTACAAAATTGATGTTCTGGTAGTTGCAGGGTGATGTCCTGCTAGCAGCAGGGCGATGTTCTGGTAGTTGCAGGGTGATGTCTCGCTAGCAGCAGGGCGATGTTCTGGTAGTTGCATAGTGATGTCTCGCTAGCGCGGGCGATGTTCTGGTAGTTGCGGGCGATGTTCTCGTTTTTAAACTGAATTTTTCATGTGTTTCAAACTAAATTTTTTGTGTGTTTCAATTTCGGTTGTGTGTTGTGTTTCAAATTGAATTTTTCCTATGTTTCAAACTGTTTCTAATCTGTTTTGTTTTAATATCATCTCATCTTTTCATTTTTCATCTTTCTATTTTTTTGTTTTTTGTTTCGTAGAGGGCAGACCAGCTATGTTGGTCGACGGCGGCAGATTGGTCACGGAGGAGCAGGGCGTGGGTGTGCATGGCGGTGGGGGGTGCCCTCGTGTGTGTTGTGGGACGTGGGTGTCGCGGCTGGGAGGCGTCCGCGCGCGCCCGCGTGTGTCGTGGGATCGGGGGTGGGCCGGGCCTGCTAGCGACGAGCGTTCTACGGTAGAACGTTCGATCGCTAGCATCACCCAATAAATTGGCCGTGACCTCAAGTGCAATAGCGAATGCCTCCCATGCCATCTTGATTAAAAGAGTCGTGGGTCCCACGCTAATTAACGAGAGCAAAACCATTGCCTACTCTCTCAATTAGCAAGCAAAGTCGAAGTCTATTTCTGGCACGTGGGCTCCACGAGCCACAACCATTAAACGACCGTAGGCCCCATGCTAAAATTAGCAAAGCAAAAGAACGGTGGCATTCAGATTTTTCTTTCTTTTCTTCAAAAAAAACACGAGCATGCCTGCAGGGCCGGCCCAGATGCATACCGGGCACAACAGGCCAGCGCCAGAGTAGGAGCAGCCCAGCACGGCACGAAGCAGAGGCCCAGCAGCGGGCAAGGCCAGCGGCCCAACGCGGCCAGCAGCGCGCGCCAGCCCATCCATAAGACGACGGGCCAGCCCAGCGTGGCCAGCAGCCCAACCCAGGCGCCTTAGCAGGCCACGAAGGCCACAGGCTGGCCGAATCAGCCCGATAGATCAGCAGCTACTACAAATCTTTCTCCTTTTCTCCAACGGTAGCAAACAGCAGCAGATCAACAACTTTTCTTTCCAAATCTCAACAATCCTCAATCCAAATAAAGTGCTATCTCATCCAAATAAGGTCCAACAAAATTTGCACAAGAGATGACCAACTTTCCAAAGCATTTCTAGGGATATTCTCAACAATCTTATCAAGCCACTAAACCCCAATGCATATGCAAAAGAATCTCAATTTAGTGGCACTAGATAACCGATGCAACTAAAAGACTTTCCCTCTTTGTAGTACTGTTATCAATCCTAAATCCGATCATAAACTTCTCTAATCAACTTAGACCGGTGAAATAAAAAGCCCTACAAATATACCTTTGTCTTGCGCTTTCCATTTCACCTCCTCCAACGTTGATGCAACAAATGCAGCAACGCGATCAACAAATGATATGAGCCACTCCATATCATCATGTGACCATATTGGTCCATCGATCTTGACCTCACTTGCTATTTACCGTTACATCGGTCCATCGGCGCCAAGTCATCACTCAACTTGCCCTTCATACTCGCAACCTGTCTGTCGAGCCAAGTCTTGTCTTGATCTTCTCCACCTTGATCAAATGACTCCATGTCATGTCATATATTGAATTATGCTCCTTCGTCATCACATATGTGAGCTTTGCATCATCTCATAGCCATTTCTCCTCCATGGCATATACAGCTCACAAACATGTATCTATGGACTAATAACCTTTGAAATTCCACCCAACCACATATTAGTCCACCTAATGTTTGTCACTCAATTATCAAAACCAAACAAGGACCTTTCAGACATGCACCCAGGGGATCTTTCATTCCCAGACTTGCTCCGACAGCAGCGTACGAGGAGCAGCGGAGACAACGCTTTCAAGAAGGTGATGACGTTTTCGCCACCGTCGTCGGTCCAAGGCATGTGGCTTGAGGACATGGTTTTCACCCACGATGCCCTGGACCGCTGCTGCCGCCAGGGAAGGCCGACCATCACCACGCCGGGGCGGAGCCGAGACGGCGGCTCTGAAAGGTCCTAAATGGCTAGACGGGGTGAATAGCCTATAAAAATTTCTTGCAAAGCACTAAACAAACCGATTAGTACTTAAGATGGCGAAGCAACCTAGCACTAGCAAGTCTAAGCTATGCAAGCCACCTAAGCAATTCTAGCAAGAGGCTATGATATCTAGTCACACCAACAAGGCTAACTTGCTAAGCTACTTCTAGTGAGCAAGATAACTACAACTAAGTTATACTCGAGAGCTAAATTAGCAACTAGCACTACACAAGGCAATCCTAGAAAAGTAAGTGCTAGAGAAGGATAGGAATGATACACCACAGGTGTAGAGGAGAGAAGCCAATCACCACAATCATAATCAACCACACAATGGAGAGATACCTCGACAAATCAAGATGACACAATAATTTTTTACCGAGGTTCACTTGCTTCTCGTCAAGCTAGTCCTCGTTGTTGCGATACACCCACTTGAAGATGTGCACGCTTAATTGGCAATCACTAAGCCAAACCCATAGCTAGGTGCCACATTATCAACACAAGATGGGGATTCTCCAAGCCACGAGAAATCCACTAAAGTAGCCAATTGCAATCTCCCGTGGGGAAGGCTCAAGAACCCCTCACAAGCTCAGCCGGTGTGGCCTCAAACAATCTCCAACTCAAGCTCAACACCTTCCTATTCCAAGTCGTCTAGGATGACGGGAATCACCTAAGAGTAACAAGAAATCCACAGCAATCACGAAGAACAAGTGCCTCTAGTTCAAATCACCAAGCAATGGACTTGATTCACTCAATTCACTTAGAATCCGATGATCAAGCAAGGAGATGAGTGGGAGGGAGTCTTTCTAGCTCAAAGTATGCTCAAGAGTGTTAGAATGTGTAAGAGATGTCAGCCAAGGCCAGCCAACCTCTATTTATAGACCCCTCCTCGAAAATCAACGATTACCCTCGAAACAGCTTTCGCGAATGTGTCGGACGCGCCAATTGCCAACCTGTTGTATGCGTCCGACGCGTGGTAGCCAAACTAGTCGTCGGCAATCCTCAGTTCAAACCCTGGCGTTCGGCACTCCTTCAACGTGCGTCCGACGTAGCGTCCGATGCAGCGTCCGACGGTCTGCACAAATGCAGACCTCTTTGGACTGTGTCCGGCGCGCGCCTGACGCGTCTGCCGCATGCCATGTCACCAGTTGTCCGAGCGAAGCCAGCGAGCACTAGACAGTGGAGTCCTGGGACCCTGCGTCCGACACGATCCGCCCGGATGGTCCGGCAATCGCTTCGATCGGGCAACTGGGACCGACCACACGCCGGACGCTCGATCGGCCAGCGTCCGATGGTCCAAAACCCAGCATCCGAGGCTCCAAATCGTTGCCATGTCTTCGTTTTCTCTTCCGACTAATATTTGTGTCTCTATATCAAACTGATATTTTGTTAAACCATCAGTCACCTGGACGGAACGCAGGATATCAGGTGACTGTTTGTTTTGTTTAGGAAAAAGTCTACTTTTCATCCCTCAACTATTGCAAAAGTTTGATTTTCCTCCCTCAATTGCAAAACCGGATATCTAGCCTCCCTCAACTATCCAAACCGTTTAGTTTGGACCTGTCTGGTGGACACATGTGTATTTCTCGTGTGTTTTGAGAACAACCAACACGTGTGTTTTTTGTCAACGAAACACACGGTTTTCAACCTAGAAAAAATTGTGTGTTTTTATACAAGGTAGTACACGAATTTGGATAGGCTAGCTAACATCCACGTCCAACTTACAAAAGGAGAAAAACTGTGTTTATTTCCCTAACAAACACATGAAACCATGCTGGAGAAAAAGCATGTATTTTACAACCAAATATCACACACACTCTACTTGTACTTGTACTTGTATTTTTTCTGGTTGTAGTTGTACTCTGATGTTGTATTCTGTCAGAGAAGAAAAGACAAGAGCTAAATCAGTTGTTAAGTTTTGTACAAGTGAGCCCAATAACAGTGATGACAAAAGAGGCCTCTGCTCTCCTCACCTCACGCAGAGCAGGGGAGAAAGGCATCAAGAAACAAATCGGAGGACTGACCTTGACAGCAAAGGTTAGCACACACATCTCCTGCCTCCATCTCTAAGACCCTTGGATTATGAGGTCAATAGACGATTCACGTAGATTGCAGAATCAAACACACAGAGTCACAAACATAATTAAGAAGATTGACTAAGTTATATCTGCATAGTTGCATTCATTTTCATAAGAAGAATAGAGGTGGTTTTAGGCAAGGCCAAAGACCTCTGACACATATATTGTACACTAGGTGATGTAGAATTCAGAACCTGGTATTGATATTGCATAGTAGGCGATCTAGAATTCAGAACTATATATTAATCATCATCAATACTAGATATTTGGTGGTGTGGAGGCCATTTACCTGATAGATGATCTGGAGTAGGTAACCCCAAAACCCAGCAATATCTCTATAGCCACCGTGTTCATCAAAGGTCGGTTTAGCAACCAAGCCATGAGGCATGTAGGCCACGCCAAGCACCATGTCTGCTGCCACTGCAGCAACGTTCTCATCAGTGAACTTGTTGCAGCCATAGAGATGGGCAAGGCCGTGTCTAGTTTAGCACATCATTTCATACAATACAGGCTACAGAAAATGCAAAATCAGCAGTGACTTAGATCAGCTAGCAGGAAAATTAACAACCACAAGGCAAATCAGTTCAACAACAGTATATTGCATATGCTCGCAACACGAATTGTAGGGCTAAATACATGCAATTTATACTGTAGCAGACTGCAATTATGCAAAGCCTATTTGAAACTTCAGTTTAATGTTTCCCATACTAGACAATTCAAGATTAGAAGAAAAAATAGGACACTATGAGAGGACAAACAAACCTTCTATGGTCCCAAATGCAATGCAATGCTAGATCTTTGGCAAGGCTAAAAGTGCACAATTGAAAGTCAGCTGCCACCTAAGCCCAACTCCTAACTTACTCCACAAAGTACAAAGCACAAAAGAACAGAGAAACAATACTCATATGGGAGTGGTCAATCACACTACTCTATTCCCTGAAAAATGAAGTGGTCAATAAAAGTTATACCATATGGTGGTATCATGCACAAATATTGGATGTGCATCACAAAGGAATCCAAAGCTAACATAATTGGTGCTAGCATGCACAAATATTGAAACAAAGCTCTCCTACTTGTGAAGAGTAAGAATTCTAGTTAGTTCACGAGATAACTATCGAAAATCTTAGCCTCAAGTCATGGTTAGTAAAAAAAGTAGAATCAGAACAATGGAAACCCTTTTCTCAAAACTTTCACACAATGTTTGTAGAGAAACATTTTTTGTATGTTAAAGAGTCACATTAACCCCGACCCACTCAGTAATGGACCTAGTTATAAAATAGGTCTAAGGACAATGACAAAGAAAAAATATATTTTGCTCATTTAGTAGTAAAGATGAAAATGGATTCAGGAACCTAATGGGAATAGGTGATGAACACACGTGGCTTCCTTGAGCTTGAGAACACAACTATCATCCCCTCCTGCAACAATGGTGAACCCACTATCAGGGAGTCATAACAAGGAAACAACACAAATTCTATGCTATCAAGCTAGAGTATTTTCTCTACTCAGAGTACAGAATTTACCTCTTTCCTGATCCAATCAAGATCATTGGTTCTGCAGCCAATGGGCACTGCTAACGAGTGAGGGACAACCTAATGGCTGATATCTTTCGGCATTTGACTATCCTTCTTCATTGAAAACTAGGCACTCATTGCCTACTTGCTTCATTTGTTCAGTCTGAGAAAATGATGAAACGATATTCAGAAAACACCCAAAGGAACTAGCAACTTGTTCCCATTAGTAGAACCAGCAGACACACACAAAGGAGAACTAGTTTGAGCACACCTCAACCAAAAGGACAAAAGACATAGAACAAGAACAATGACAGATAGGATGTGTGATCATAGATTACAATTACAAAGACAATGACAAAAGGACAACCTTTTTTCTATGGAAGGACAATAGACAAAATTATCCCCCTAGATTGAAACAAGCACAATTACATAGGGCAGGCTAGCAGAAACAAAGATTGGCAGCAAGAAATTTTGGCTAAGGCCAAAATAAGCAAAACAATGTCACATAACCTGAAAATTTGAATATTTTTTCCATCATATATAAACATGGCATGATCCAACTGGTACTGCACATGGTAGAGCCTACAAAAAATGGAAAGTAATATCAGGTTATAGCAGATACTATGAAATGAATTATTAGCCACCTATATAAAAACAAAGCACACTACAAAAATACAGAGCAAAGGACAGAAATGGGACAAAGTTCAGAGGGACAAGTACAGATATACAAAGTTCAGAGGGCACCATACAAAAATGCAGAACAAAGGACAGAAATGACAATTACATATGACAAATGCAGATAGACAATCTTTTTTCTATAGAAAGACAATAGACAAAAAGCACCATACAAGTGGAGATAAAGAAAGGACAAAGTTCAGAGGGACAAGCACAATGACAGAGGGACAATTTTTTCTATAGAAAGACAATAGACAAAATTGTCCCTAGATCGAAACAAATATGATTACCTCCCTAATACTTATCCAATCATAGCTAGGGCTGCTCAACTAGATATGGAAACATGGACATGGCACAAACCCAATAATTGCACACCTATAATACATGTCTGACCACAAAGAAGCTATAATGAATATGATCTTGAAAAATTACAGAACATATATATGAAAATTGCACATTTCAAATAGCGCAAATAATACTTGTTGGTAACGCAATTATATTGTATATGTATATAAATTAGAAAATCCAACTCATACATGTGAAGCCAGCAGTTAACTTGTCCTGGTGAATCATGACTTAAATTAGGCACTGTCCTGGATCACTGAACTGTACTATATGACAAACAATAAGGAGCAACTGAATCCTGTACAAGATGCCCAAACAAGTAATAGTGACAAATGCCCACAAACAAACATACAACATAGACAGAGAGAGAGAGATATAGACAAAAGAAACACTGAACTTTACTAAGACTGAAACAAAATTGATGGCATAGACACAGATGCCCAAACAAACAACCACAACACACACACACACACAAAGAGAGAGGGATAAGGAACTGCACAAGTTAAAAAGCTATGCAGAGGATAGTGACATACTAAACTTGAACTCATAATCAAAAGAACACTTCAAATGAAACAAAGGCGCTCTTTACCACTCAAACTGAGAAGGAAACAAAGAGCAATAGATGGTTCACCTCCTACATCTAACGGATATAGATGCAGGCATATAGGGTAGGGTAGGCTTTAACTGCTTAAGTACAGAGATACTATGCTACTAGCAGTCGCTAAACAGATCATACAGGCTTGGAGTTGCAGACGTGTGTTTGTTAGCCATGAAAACACAACACACATGACAACGAATTATCAAAAAAATTGTATTGCAAGCTTACAATTTAGATCTTGTCATCGAAATTGGTCGCAACATCTTCCGCTGACTCGAGCTCATTGGACACAGGGCCAACCTGCTTCTTCAAATAATCAACAATGCCATCATCCTCCCTGGGGCCCTTGTATTCCTGAATGTTCTTCCCCTGGTTCCTGAAGATCTTGAGGGTTGGAAACCCTTGAATCTCATACTTGGTAGTAAGAGGCATGTTCTTCTCCTCATTGGCATCAACCTTAGTGAGAACAATCAGTGGGTCATGCTTGCTAAGTGCCTTGGCCGCATTCTCATACTGAAACACAGAGTAGGAGAGTGACCACAGAGTAGAAGATTAAACCAATCAGAACACTAACCCACCCATTCTGTAAGGGAGTGAGTACAAAGTAGGAGAAGCATTATTACCTCTGGAACAAGTTTCTTGCAGTGTCTAGACCTGCAAATTTGATTAGACCACATTAGCTATAACAATTAACAGAGATCATGTCCAGCAACAACCTCATGGGGTAGGTTGGAGCTAGATCAGCAAGAGAACTATCACACAAACTGAAAAGCAACAAAAAAAAGGAATCACAATTAACAAGATATATGCACAATTATCCTATCAACATGTATGCATCGATACTATATGTTTATACTCAGTCAAAAAATTGTTTTTTCTCTAGATTGCAGATGTCATACTCAATTCTAACTGGAATAACCATTCTTGATGCTTCAAGGGATAACACAGCCACAAGTAATTAATTAAAAATTTTAAAACTCCCTCTAAACCTTGACAAAAAAATCAATTTGACCACAAGCTTCTTCTCAATTCAAAAGACAGAGAGCACTCGATTGAATAGTTGCAGATTCAAAAGTGTATGAATAAAAAAATACTCAAAGAGCAGTAATATATCTACTCTGCCATATCCCCATAGTAGAAACAAGGAAGATGAAGTTGGTCTTGAGAAAATTACCTCAACATGCCATCCATACTCTTGCTTCCCAAAGAAGCTTGTCATCCGTCTCCTGGAAACAACAAACATGCAAACTCCTTTGAGGTAATTGGGAATACACATTCAGATGATGTTCACAGAAATTGGAGATCCTTTGAAAAAAGCAGCAGAAGTCACAACCATTGATCTATCTGCGGTTACTCCACTAGATGCAAGCATGCCACCAGATGAAAACAACAACATGGAATCCTAAGAACAATGCATTCCAAACTAACGAGAAATGGACAATCATCTTACTATGTTATCACTGCCACCTGATGCAAGCTGATGAATGTCGATATGTGAGATTAGGGACCATACTTAACAAAAAAGAAAACTGAGGGACATATGTCGATATGTCGATATGTTTCCTTGATTTGTGCCACGTGGTGTTCAACCCACAGAACAAACATTCTCACTAGTACATCAGTATCATGGAACATTTAGCAACATGATCCACAATGTAAATCGTGGAACCTCCCCCATGACAAGGCCGACTCAGATAACCACTAGGAAGCACCTCGGCTCTGATAAAAATTAGATAACCAAAAGGACCAGTGAACTAAGTGAAATGACCTTTTGTAAAGCTACAACCTACAAATGAACAAAAGACCAAGGGAAATTAAGTGGACAGAGACAGAGAATGACTTTCAGATTAGGAGAAGCAAAAAGATGAGCAATAGAGATACTTTCAGATCATTAAGAAGCAAGAGTTTAGTTAAGCACAGTGAAGAGGAGTTCATCTATTAGAGATACTTCCAGATCATTAGAAATTAGTAATTGCACTCAAAACATCCTGAGTACCAAAAAGAAAAGAAAGGCCACTAATTCAGCTGCTTAAGTACACCCACTCTAGCCTATCTAGAATCACTACTATTCTGAATAGAAACTACAACACCCCAAAGAAAAAATGCACTACAACTCTAGTATCCAAAAAAGTGTTTCAGGCATGTACAGAAAGTCCCCAAACATGGTGAATAGAGAGCTGGACCAAAATAGAACATGTTGTACCCTACATTCAGACCAACCAATTTGCTTCTGAATGTTGACACGAATCATGGTAGGTTTCAGTTTCTGTGTACCACAAGTCCACGACCTATCTTTCAAATCAAAACATCCTTCCTTATACTAGTTTCATTATTAATTGGTCTAAACAAATAGTACCATGTATGCCACTACTATAATTAGCCTATTTAATTTGATTCTGTCATACCATGTATGCCACTACTATAATTAGCCTATTTAATTTGATTCTATCTGAATGGTTATAATGAAGCTACATATGAACACAGTACAGATTACTAGAATAGCAAACATGCATGGATTTTTAGCTTAATATAGCTACCAGCTAGCAAGCAACACAAAGTCACAAATGTATTGTTCACTGAAAATACAAGAAGAGGGCACATTCAGAGGGCAACATGCAGAGGGCACACCCATACCTCTAATTGATGTGCTTCGGCAAGCCCCACTCCCAATTAGCCCTCCTAATCACCATGCATGCCATCGGAACAACAAAACTGAAACCAACGCCACAACCAAATCGACACTCTATACATCAGAAAATTGTCTAGAGGACAGCTTTCCATACTCACAATATATCACAAATGATGTCAGTTTGCACAAATACATACATCTCTGCTATTACAGTTTGATTCAGATCAAAGGAAGAATTTCTTTCTTTATTTTTTTCACCATAGAACAGAAACTTACAAAAAGAGTTTGAACTAAAGGATGTGCAACTTATAGGACCTAGAGAACTAATGGATGAACATATAAAAAACATAAGATGAATCTTGTATATACATCTGCTATCTAGGTAAAACTTGCACCTAAGCTTTGAATAGCAACATTTCATGATAAACCATTTTCCGCAACATAATTACCTTGAGAACATGCAGAGTGTTGCACTCTGAAATGTGCAGCCATCTCTTTGAAGATTGTTCGACATAGATTAGACAAATGTGCAGCCATGTATACACTATAGCAAGAACACCAAGACAATTGTTCGGCATAAGATGAATCTGAACACGAAACAATTGCTTGCTGCCTCATGGCACGCCTGACTCCTACACGCAGCTCCCCATTATCACCTCTGCAGGTCTGCACACATCATTCATGAACAGACTTGTTATGCAGTAGGAGGGTATACCAAGCAACAAGTCCAATCAAAAAGCTCAACAACCCTGCTCTAATGTTCACAAACAGATGCAATGTTCACAAGATGGCTAGTGACAGAATTCCCTAAGCTCATTAACAGCCCTACACTAGTGTTCAGATATAGAACAAGGCTACAACTATCATCTAACAAGGCTACAGATATTAACACAATACCACCTGACTCCACTATCTCGACTAACATTAGAGCAATTGACTCCACTATACTGAAGGCAAGTAGGACACGATCAAAAGAGACAACTGTACATCGCTATCTGACAGGCTAACTAACTGTGCAAGGCTATTAGATGGACTGCACATACAGACTTCTAATTCCAGAACTGTGGCATCACAATATTCTCCACTCCTACAAATTCTCAATGTATTATAGTTCCATTAATAATCCCATGGCAAAACGATGATTACAATATTACTAAAAAAGCATATGATTATTTGTTGCTTGCCGTGACGCCTTCTGAATATGAATTGGTGGGAGCAATGGACACCAAGCATTTCTGAAAACAAAACACGTTGCACTAAATTTGGGATTTTAAACTCTGAATTCATACTACACTGGCTGACAATAACAACTAGTCGAGAACCATCCATCCAAGCATTTCTAACCATGCCTGACATCATCCCACCCCATCTGCAGTACCATGGACGACAAATCCCCATCGACACAATGCCAATCCAGCAGAGCAGAAAGCAAGCACACTAGATCCTCCATGAACTCAGACAAAATCCCCCAAAACCACGCACCCTAGAACCTGTTGCTGCTGCTACACAGCCACAACCCAAAATCGCCCAAATCCACGCAACCCAGCAATTGCACCAGCTGCTCCACTGCCCTAACCCAAAATCCTGTGTAATGTTTTCAACAAATGTAGCAGAGGATACTGAATAGGAGGGACCAAACCGTTGCAAAAACGATATGAGTAAGGACATACAGTCCCTGCAGTTTCCAATCACCTCCAATAATTCTGTTAGCAGAGGATACTGAATAATAACACTTTCTCTAAGCAAGCACTGAAAGAAGCAAAACCCTTGCAATATCTAAATGTCTAATCTCACTGATCAGCAACAGAAGCAAGCCAACATGCATGTACACATACAGAGAACACGCAAGCCTGAACATGAAGTCTGACGGATTCAATCTCAAACGAACTCTATACGATCTGAGGAAAACATGCAAAATCCGACCTCATCCACAGCTTCCCCAACAAGGGTGCAGCATCGCGTTGTTGGTGCTTGTCTCCTACCTCCTACCCCATCGATTCCCTGCCGCCCGCTTAGGTTCAAAATCCCCCACCCAGATCTCCATCCCTCTGCCCTCACAGTACAGATCCACGAAACGGGACAGAGTACATACCGACAGGAGCCCGCGACGGGGAAGCACGAATTCGCTGCATCAATTGTCACAGTGCCGATGAAATCTCACGCCATGGCTGCGTCGTCCCCGGGCACGAGCTCGCCCGCCATGGCCACGCCGTCCGCGGGCACGAGCGCCCGCCATGGCCGCGCCGTTCCTGGTCACGAGGTTGCCTGCCATGGTCGCAGCGCCCCCGGGAACGAGCTCGCCAGCCATGGATGCGGCCAGCTCCGCCCGAGCTCGCCTGCCCAGAAGAGATGCGGTGGGGAAATGGACAGACTGAGACAGAGGGTGGGAGCGGCGAAGGCGACGAGGGGAAACGGGGGAATCAGGATAGACGTGGTAACTCCCTGGGCCCAGCAGTCAGCGACAAAAGGAAGCTGGGCGTGAGGGGACGTCGATCATTGATCGAACGGACAGAAAATTCATGTGTTACAAGAACAAAAAACACACACGTGCCATATAGCGTTTCTGTTTAGTTTACCTCTCTCGGCTATTTTGCGTCTGGTTTCGCTGATGTGGCAACGTAGGGCCGACAGGAGTGACTCGTCCGTGGACGCCGTGACCCGGGACGGAAGAGACTAAACGGATCGGAGCCCGACTCCGGCGCGCTCCTCTTGGGCGCCGCCGCCGACAGACCTCGGCGTAGCCGCAACCCCTCGCCATCTCTAGCTCTCGCATGTCGCCACCGCCGTCCCAATTCTCTTCTTCGCCTTCCCCGGTGGCGTGGTGGGTGTGGCTCCCGCCGTCGTCAACCTCGCGCACGGACACGGCGTCCTCCATCTCCCTCTTGCGGCTGGGAGGGCGAGCTCTACCGGCCACAGGTGCGAGTGCGAGCTCCGCAAGCTGCGTCCCGCCGGTCGTGAGCTCTGCCACAAGTGGGCTCCGCCGGCCATAGGCGCGTTCGATTCACAGTTGGCCTCGTCCTTAGGCGCCGGCGGGGTGCATGCTCGTCTGCTCGTGCACCGTGGACAGCAGCGATGTTTGATTCTGCATGCGCCTGTAACCACAAGAGTAGGGATTTGATTTGGTCGTTGATCAATTACGTTTGACTTGCCGAAGGACGACGTGGTGGGCAAGGTGATGGACACGAACAACGACGGCGCGGTCACGTCGGCGATGGGCGCGCTGCAGCAGGCCACGCGGTAGGGTGGGAGGGCGCGCTCTGTGCTCACCGCAGCTCCTCGATGCGCTATGCCGCGTGCTGTTGCTCCCGTGCTCAACCTCTCCCTTGAGCCACGCGAACAAGGTGCGCATCGTGCTTGCCGTGGCAATGCCAGCGCTCATCAAGGTGCTTCGGTTGGCACGGGCTGGTGCTCAACGAGGACTACGGCGAGCACTCCCCTCAATGCCTGCACAGGGCACACAGCACAAGATCCCAAGCAACGATGTGGCAAGCACTCCCCTTGAGGCGGCGATGGTGAGGTCTGTTAGCGGCAGCGCACAGGAGGCGTGCGTCGAGGTCGGGATCTCAGCCTGACAAAGGACCAAGCTCCGATCCATCCCGGGTCACGGCGTTCACGGATGAGGGCTCTTCTATGGGCCCCACCTTGCCACGTCAGCGAAACCACTCGTAAAACAGCCTAGGAGGTAAACCAAACCGGTTAGATAGTTGAGAGAGGTTGGATATCTGGTTTTATAATTGAGAGAGAAAAATCAAACTTTTACCATAGTTGAGAGATAAAAAGTAGTTTTTTTCCTTTTGTTTAACTATATCAGTCACCTGGATGGAAAATAGGATGGACGTAGCTGTTATCTTTTGTACAGCCCGTGGGCTTTAACTTGATTAACATGTTGGGCTACCTGTCATTTTATTCTGTACAATATATAGAAAAACGAATTCCACTTGGACTCGAGTGGGCTGTTATTTTCTGTGTGCTTTATAAATGTTAGCAGGCTGAAAAATCACATGATAACATACAGCCAGAAAAAAAAATAAAAAATCTGAAGGGGGAAACAAATCCGGCGGGAACGAGCCGATAAAAAAGGAATCAACCAATCCAAAAGGGAGAGGATGCAAGAGCAATGGAGAAAGAAAAAAAAAATCTCTCTCTCTCTCTCCCTCCCTCCCTCCCTCCCTCCCTCCCTCCCTCTCTCTCTCTCTCTCTCTCTCTCTCTAAACACGGTCTTTTTTTTTTTTGACAAGATAAGCACGGATCCATATCTCCTTGTGTTGATTCTTGTCTGATGTGGTGTTTGAATGGATATCGGCGATCATCTCTGTCACCAGCTACTAGTCTCCGTTTAGCCTTTTGCACCTCCTTTTTCTCTTGAGCCTTTTGGATAAGGTTTGAAGACAAGATAACAGAGATGCTGCTTTTGCACCGCATATCTCCAAAATCCTATTGTTGTGCAGCCCTAATTCTGCAATGGAAAAAACTGTAGTATTAAAAAACAATCTGTGATAACTTGCATGCATATATGATTTGAATTCTTTGCTAGTTTAGCAGATCCTTGCTGACTGAATAGACCAAACAGTATAAAAACAGTCTAAGTTTTCTGTTTGCATGCATAGTAACAGGATTTTGAATTGTTTACCGTAAACAATTGGTAAACAGTTTACCAGTTTAGCAGATCTACTTTGGATCCCAAATGAAACAAGAAAAGACAATCTGTGATAACTTAAAGCATGCATACAGGATTTTCAATTCTTTACCAGTTTAGCATAGCTACAGTACATAAGTTGCAACATGAGAACAACCATGATGTTCTTAATTTGAAGCTAACATGATCAGACAAGCAGATTTCAGAACACATCTTCCCTATAGCAATTTGACATTCAGATCTGGCATTTTCGCTGCAAGCAAGATGTTCTGGTTCGCCTCCACAGCTAATGAATCTCACTCGACGGAGTCACATTAATGCTCTGAGACCGAACCCTGTCTATGATCTTCTGCCTGCCTGTTAAATCTTCTTCGTATCCAACGACCTGCAGAAAACGCCAGATTTAAATGAGCCGGAATGCTTTTGACGATCGCCGAATAGAGCATGTTGATTATTGGATAGACTACACACCTGGGATTCTGTCTGCCTCTCACTGAAAGTTAGTAAGTAGTGGGAGCTGGGGAGGGGACTGGTGCGGTGTTTAAGTTTTGAACCTTTGTGGCAGGGGTGTTGTCTTGCTTCTGTTGCCTAGAGAAAATAAACACAAACCAAACGTGAAGCCAGAACCAAACACACCCTTACTGCAAATAAGTTGCTAGATGAAAGTTTTCTGCTACCTAGATGCCATTGAGTGAGCATGATACTTTGTGTTAACATTCATTTTGTTATTTGTGAGGAAGTGGAAGCTCTATCAATCAGAAATCCAGATATTCCAAAAGAGCATATCCCAGGGCTCTAAACAGTTCTACAGAAAAACTGAGCATTCCAAATCTATCCGAACATACGCGTGTACAAAATGCCTGTACCAACTTACATGTTCAACCAGCTCCTTGAAATGCCAAAGGAGTGTGTATCTTTCTGCTCTTGAACAACAGAATTGCCAGGTTCAAATATCTGCATCAGAAGTTAAGGATACAACACTAGTACATTTTTTTAAGTACACCCTGTAGTAAGAACAGTAAAGCAATTATCACCAGTAAAATAGGATACACTCATGGGAGATTGCACGTCCTGAATCTGCAGTTTGAAAAATGGGATCTGTCACTTTTAGATGACGTCCTAAGTCTTTGTAATAGTGAAGTGCAGGGATTGCATTAGCATTACCTTGGATGATAGAACCTCTATGGCATCTGCGACATCAGGGACAGCTATTGTCGAGGTGTTTCTCAGATCTTCCGATGCTTCTGCACGTATCGCTAACCTTGTCAGGAACAGATATTCTTCTCTTCCTACTAACAGCAGGCACAGGAGTTTCTTCATTGACTGCAGAAATGCCAGCTATGTGAGCACCATGAGTTTGGGGAGAACATAATTTCTATGCAGAACTTGTGAAACGAAATTACCAGAATTGTATGTTGCATTGTTTGTTGTTACTTGACAACCACTAAGCAGCTCAGAGGAATCAAATCTGGTTGCCTGCGTGGAATATTGGCTGACAGTGCACGGAATATCTGCATCTTTATCCTGTGATGTAAGTGGTTTCGGATGAAAGTGATCAACAGGGAGAAGTTTATCCTGCATTGACAATTTGCCATCTTGTTAACCATTTCACACGCACAAGCCATCGTCACGGGAAGGGAAGACATGAATATGCTCAACACTATGTATTGAAGACGAATACCTGTTTTACACACTCATAGAGCCACTCAGAAGTAATGATTGGAGTTCCTCTTCTGGTGTAACAGTCATACTTAGGACCACTTGAAAATTGCAGATGAGATGGGTTACTGTCTTAATTGCTTTTTCTGTAAACTTAGCGCCCAGTAGAAAGCATAAGTTCTTCAGCAGCTGTCTTTCTTTCTCTCCACATTGTGAAACACAGAAACAGAAGCTTTCGAATCCTGGGAACGGGATGCGACGCAGAGAAGATAGGATGACTCCCAACATCTTGTAAGCAGTTGTCCTATACACCCTAAACACTAAACCATAATGGAGCAAAGTGACCTCAACCACAGAAGCATGTACCTCCAAACATAATTGTATCCATTGAGTTGAAACAACAGTTGAATGAGAGAGGTCGCAAAGCAACCTGTTTTGTCCATGGCACTCAATTATGAAATCCACAACAGTTGACTGTATGTCGTCCACCATAACACCTCCACCATCTCTAACCCAATCAACAATCTCAGGTTTCTGATTCATATGAACATAACCACTTCGTCAACAAAAATCAAAGCAAGTGGGAGCCAAATATTTATACATAATCAAAAGATAACTAGGCTTCTAGATGAACAAGACTAGGCTTTTTTGGTTCTGGACTACTATGTACAGTAACTTCAGTGTAAAGTAATGTCTCAACAAGTTGATTGGCAAAAGCATTTGAAAGTTCTGAAAAACATGACCTGGTTGCTATTTGTACCACCCACCAAAATGAATGTTTTTACAGTAGCGAGACCTCTACTGTGTGTCTCTCTGTGACGAGACCTCTACTGTATAAAATCAAAACCTAAAAAGGAACAAGAGGGGATCGAATGAACATTGAAGTTTAAACCATGTGTCATCTTAAAAAGGAGGTGGCACAAGTGATAGGAACACATGAAATGGATGGAATATTAGCAAAGTAGCATACCTTGTCATGAGAAAATGAATTTGAGAAACTGAATGTTCTCCCTTCTAATATAATTGATCTGCGACTTCCAGAATTCATTGTGGATGTTACTTAATATTGGGGCTGGTACTCACTAACATTGACCATTCCATTCTGTTGACATAATTTTGCAGTCCTGGCTGCTGATCGGGTTTTACTTATACTGTTTTGGCAAAATAGCCAAAATCGTCCCTCAACTCTTGGCAAAGGGTCAAGTTCGTCCCTGTACTTTTGTTTGGGCCAGTTTAGTCCTCCAACTATCCAATTTGGGTTCAGTTACGTCCTTCTAGCACGCGCCGGCAGTAGACCGTCAAAACATCTAACGATCCCACCGCACGGCCGTAACTCTTTTTTCCCCTTCAGGCCGCCGATGCCACCGTAAGTTGGGAGGGCCGCCGCCACCGCCCGGCGTTGCCGCCACCGCAAGCAGGGAGGGGCCTCCGCTCGCCCACGGTCAGAAGCTGCTCGCCCGCCGACCCTCCATCCTCGCAGCACCGGCCCTCCATCCCCGGCGGCGCCGGCCCTGCATCCTCGGCGGAGCAGGCGCCATCGTCGAGCTCCCGGCGCTGTGCTCGCCGCCGCTGCCACTGCGATCTGGGAGAGCAGGAACCGCCTGCTGGAGGTAAGCTGATTGCAATTGCCTATGCCATTTAATTCGCGGATTCAGTTTGGATGTTGCTCGTTCGATGGATTTGACGTTTCAATGCATTATGTAGGGCTAAGAGAAGATGAGCGATTCAGAGGTACTGGCTGTTAGGTTTCGTTTTAATGGGGTATTTGTTCTGGATGGATCCTCTTTAAAATATTGCAATGGGGATGAAGGAGTTTCATACATAGATAAGGATAAATTGTCAATCCCAGAGCTTGAAGGCCATCTATTGGATCACACAACCTTTAAAAGGTCTGTTAGGATGTATTGGTTGCCATTTGGTGCAGCTGTGAATACTGGAATGAGTTTGCTTGTAGATGATAAGTCATGCCTTGACATGCTTGATGCAGTAGGATCTATTGGGGCTGTCGACATTTACACCGAATTTATTGATGTGGACATGGCTGCAATGAGTGGAACGGATTTGGTAGATGCTGTGGGAGATGAAGCTGTGTTTGACCTTTTTAGAGATGAAAATGTATTGAATTTAGATCCAGCAAGCACAATTATAGATGCACAGCTTGGTGACCAAACTGCAGAAGATGACAACATATTGTGTTTGGATGCTCCAGCCACACATGAGGATGCACAGAATGGTACAGAAGATGAACATGAGGACGAGGGAGATACGGAATGTGATGTCACAGGATTTTCATCTGATGAGGATGATGAAGCAAAGGAGATAAGGACTAACTACAAAGCATATATGTCTAAAAGGAAGAAGAGAGAAGGCATACCATTGGACACCCCAACTTCAATGGATCTTCCAACAGGGATTGTTCCGGTGAATGATTTTGGAGATGGCATTGCATATTTTGACTCAGATGAAGATGTCTCTTATGACGATGACAGTGAAACTGATGCCAAGAGAAGGAAGTGCAGGTTTCCTATATTTGATAGCCGTGCAGAGACACCTCAATTTGCCCTAGACATGTGCTTTAGAAGCAAGAAGGAATTGAAGGATGCAATAGAAAGATATGCACTGAAAATGAAGGTAAATATTAAGTTTTGTAAGAATGACAAGAAGAGGTTGAGGGCTGTTTGCTCATGGAAAGGTTGTCCTTGGCTTGTGCATGCTTCATACAACTCCAAATCTGATTGGTTTCAGATTGTGACATACAATCCCAACCATGCATGTTGCCCAGTCTTGAAAAACAAAAGATTATCTACAGCTAGAATATGTGACAAATATGAGAGTACTATCAAGGCTAACCCAGCATGGAAGGCTAGAGCAATGAAGGAGACTGTACAAGAAGACATGGGTGTGGAGGTTTCTCTGACAATGGTGAAAAGAGCAAAAGTCAAAGTTATCAAGAAGGTACTGGATGCTCAAATAAGAGAAAGGCAATTGAGGGCTATGGATTGTACTATAGTGAACGAACTGGTTCATCATTTATTCAGGTAACTGTGAATCTGTGATTATGCATTATTCCATTAAATTGATTCAGGTTACTAAAAAATGTTTTGAACCTATTGCCTTAGCGTGTCAACTGGAGCACAGAATAGAAAGATAAACTTCTATTATTTTGCAGACCGGTAATAAGAGTAGATTGGTGTCCTTTGGGACGTCGAACTCTAAAGCTAAAGCCTCTGCTGTTGGTAATGCCTCTGTTGTCATTGAGACAAGTGCAGGCCATCCCACCTCATCTGCAAGAGCAACCATCAATGTTGCAGGCGGCCGTGCGACTGCAGAGATTAAATCTACTTCAACTGCACGAGGAGGACAGAAAAAATCAGGATAGTATCCTGGATTATCTAAGATCGTGTAGTGACTTTTAGTTTGTAATGGCTGTTGTTTAAGTATGAGACCTATTTTATTATCTGGTACTTTGAACATGAGACATGAGACATGTAGTGACTTTTATTGGGAAAAAGTAATGGCTTTTATTTGATCGTGAGATATTTATTTTGTCATATGCTAATTTGTAATGGCTGTAGCCATGCGTGAGTGAAGGCCTGTAGCCTAGGGGGCCTATTTTTAACGTGTTTCTGTGGGATCGTTAGATGTTTTGACGGTCTTCTGCCGGCGCGTGCTAGAAGGATGTAACTGAACCCAAATTGGATAGTTGGAGGACTAAACTGGCCCAAACAAAAGTACAGGGACGAACTTGACCCTTTGCCAAGAGTTGAGGGACGATTTTGGCTATTTTGCCTACTGTTTTCATGTTTGCCTCTTTTTGGTTTTCTTTCAGATGACACATCTTTTGCATGATGTTTGTCATGTAAGTCATTGACAGTTGGAACATGAAAAATCCCATCTGAGCTTTTTCCCTACCTTAGTTTCACGTGTATCAGCAGAATTTTCCATGATCACTTGTGAAAATCCTATGTTCAAAAGGTAGAATAACAATGAAAGTTAAGTCAAGCATGGATAATATCTGTTTTAACTTCTAAATACAACTAAATCTGGTGGTTCCATACCCTTAAAGAGGAGCTCAGTAGCTATATGCATTGGGGATACTTTCACTTCCTTTTTAGCTCTATTGCAGTCTTCTAACCATGTTACTTTCACTATATTTATTACACACCATGCAGCCAGACGTTGTACCTCCTTTTTTCACTGTCAAAACAAATAAGCACCATCATCTACAACTGAAACTATCCAGAAAAGAACTAGGATATACAGGAGAAAGAGTTGCATGAACTTACTCGTCTGAAGGTGTACCAATAACAATATGAGTAAGCTTCTCACTTAGCAAAATATGCCCAGATCCACCTCCATTGCGTATCATCATGACGAGCCTCAACAACTCTTTCTCTTCAAAACCCACCAGATAAATTCGGCAATTTGATAAATATAGATCATCATTTTCCGGCTCCGAGTCCTCAGAAACATGACTCTCAACCTGCATCGCATATGTCTCTTGGACACTAGGTGCGGCAACAATATCAGCGTTCCTGATTTGTAAAGCATCACCAAATGAAGCAGGCAAATATTGTGACATTGATACTGAATCATCAACTGATGTTGCTGGAACAGGTTGAAAGCTTGCACTTGCACTTCTGATCTCTGAATTTTGTTAATCAACGACCATAAAAGAGTGATCAGCGGTTTGGGCTCCAAATCTGAAGAATTTTCTTTAAATATGACCTTGAAAGTTACTAGAGTAATCCTACTCTTCCAAACATGCCTTCAATTTTCAATAACCAATACAAGAAAAAAAAAACATGCTCTGAAGGGAGGAAAATCAGAATTCACTTCCAACACCAAGCTGAATAAAGTTCAACTGGACCAACCTGTATCCAGTTTAATGACACAGATATTCAACCCAGTAAAGGGAAGAATCTTGTAAGTTTCATGAGGCACAACACGATGTTCAATCCAGCATTGCTCTAACCACTTCATGGTGACAATGGGCTTCTTCAAAGTATTCAGAACCCACTGCAAACAGAAAAAGAAGCAGCCACATACAGATTATTCATAGGCCAACAGCAAAACCAGTACCAATGCTAAAAGAGCATGAAAGTTCTTGCGTCAATGCCATCTAAGGTGTTCAAAGGAGTTAGCAGCACTAATGCAGCACACAGTTATGCTTTTTAGCTGCAGCATAACAGCATCAGTTCTTTACTACAAATCATAGCTACAAAATAGTCCACCCATAATCTTTTCTTAGACGTGTGAGGAGTTCTTACAGATACCAAGGACCTGCAAGAAACGAGACGGAAGATTAATGAAGCTCAGAACTTTGGGCATGCAGTGGCCACATCTTTACAGCTCATTGGTTCCATGCATGCAAGGCTTTGTAGCCCTGGATGACAGCCAAAAGCAAGCACGTGATTGGATGCATGCATGCAAAGAACGCTTAGAATTTGAGCACATGAGTAACTGCGGTATGTTCGATGGACGCCGTTTCAAATCCACCGGACCATGCCTAGAAACGTACCCCACGCCCAATATAACCTCAAAACAGAGAAATCACTATGCGACTAATAAAAGAGTATGCAGGGAGTAGGTAGGCAAAGATACATGAAACTGGGTATAAATGAGTGAACTGTTTTTTCAAATGAGGAGAGCTGCATGTAACTTCATCAAGGAAAAAATACAAGGAGAGGCTAGTGAGCCAGATCCCATAAATGTATAGTTACAAATCCATCACTTTATTAATTAACAAACTCGAACTCCACCACACACCCTGACCTAACTGTCAAGGACAAGCAACTTAATAAGTAACTCGTGGAGGACTGAAGCCCCAAAAGCTACTTCCTTTTGCCATCAACTATAACACTAATGGACATAGAACAATTAGCACCCTTAAATACACATGCATTGTGGTGTTCCTGTATCTCCCAAGCTACCAGAACAATGAGGGCATTCAGTTTTTTTTTTCAAATACTTGGGCACACTTCTGACGGCACTATTCCCCAAATAATGGATCAAAAAGCAGCAATTCTCATGCTAGAATCACTAACATGCTTTGGATCCTAATAATATCACTATATATTTATTTACTTATTTTCTTTTCCTGTTTTGTTGGTAGCTCATGTTGAGTTTCAACTCTAGTCTACCCCCAAACTGTTTGGCAATAAAAGGCTTTGTTGTTGTTGTTGCTGCTGCTGCTGCTGCATTAGATAACTGGTGAGCTCTTTTAAAAGTCAAAACATAATATTTACTAAAAAAGATCAAAGTTGTCTTGACCAACTAGACTTGGCAGTATAATTTTCAGGCCTGTTAAGGACAAATTAACAAAGATGACTTTGGGTTTATTTATGTTAAAAAGGCTTCAGAAGTATCAAAAGAACAGAAACAAGACTTAAAAGGATTTTCGGCACTTGTGGCATCAATTAATTAAACTGGAACCATGAATCACAGAGCATATGCAGAGAAGTTAAGGAATTCAACATAAAACATATAATACAATACCTTAGGTTTTTTCTGCGGTAATGGAACAAGGAACTACTTTTCACAAAAGATTTGCTATATAGGATCTAACAGAATAGGATAAGCATGTAGAACATTTCATACAACATTGCCACAGTTGAATTAGCAGGGATTTTCAAAACTTGGATAACTTACTTTATATTTGTTAGCTGTAACATCCTTCACGATTACAAAATTCACATCCATGGAGTGTTTAGGTAGCAAATGACCTCCCATGGCTGTCACTAGTTCTTCAATCCTGACCTGCAAGAACAAAAACAAACTTGAGATAAATATTAATGTTTTAATTATAAAAAACCGCAACATTAAGGGAAGCACTGATATATGTACCTTCTCAGATTTTTCAAAGCCTGAACAAGTGTTTGAACCCTATCCATTGTGAGGCAACAAGTATAACTTCGTTTAGGTAGAAAGCGACGTTCTTCAGCACAGGAAAGAATGCACTGTGGTCCTGTCCAAATTCAAAAACATTCGTAACTAAACACTTAAACACAAAATTCAGACAAACTTACTAGAAGATTAGCTGTTATGATTTCAACCACATCAAAAATTTATGCAAGGCAAAACAAATAATGTTTCGGAGTCCAAATTAACAACAAAGCCTGATATCTTTTCAAGATAGAAGATAAACAGGGACATTATCATAGCTTCACTTGGCATGTTCTGGAGAGAGAAAGATTACATAGATTGCATTAACAATTTTCATGATCAGGTCCCGCAACTCATAAATAATCTGTCTACAAGTTTCAGCACTAATAAAGCATGAAAAGTTTGGGCCCTTTGGCTGTAAACAAACTTGGACAATCAAGATACCTTAAATAGGAACCTCCTCCCAAGACATTAACAAAGTTTAATAAAAAGCAGCACATTGTGCATGAAACTAAATTCTCAATCGAAGACACTCTTAACTCTTAACAAATCTAATGCAGCATTACCGCAAGCTTTGCACAACCTGAGGTGATAAATAAGATGGCTATCTGTAGTACCTCCCATCATGATTTAGCCTACCCACATAGAGTACAAATGATATATACACAACCCACATGAGCTTCCATATTCTTTTCATTTTCACACAAAAGGGTTGACAGGAGGCCATCACCTAGGATTCTTATGGATTTTTATGTTGGTTAAGCCCAACATTAGCTGGCAAAGTGCTACTACTGCCATTCTTGCATCTGCTATCATAATGCCAGGCCTAATAAAGATGATACCCAGATTTAACAAATTTAGCTCCATGTTGCAAATTCAGCACAATCCAGCTATCAAATTAATCCAACAGTATTAACAACTGATGTACTTTTAAATGATAGCAGTAGACTATCTAGGTTTTAACAGTCTACCACACTAATCTCTAGTGTCATACAATTAGTAAAAGTTTTAGCAACACACCTAACCAATCCAACCCTACCAGTTAAATTTATGGACCATAGATTCACAAATTGCTGAAATCCAATAATGCAGCTTCCAATCATCAAGGCATTTTGTAAACAATTGAGCCTAACTTAACTTGCATCTGGAATAATTCTAGAACTGTGCAGATGCTCGCCTAGCAATTTGCATCCTTTATCCCGCAGATCAGCGAACCTCTCCTGCAGAAATTGGCATACATACAAAAAAAAACGAAAAATAAACATTATTGGGGATTTGGGGAATCCTAAGAGGCGGCCGGATTCCAGGAAGGGGAAAGGGCGCGTGCTCACGTGGGAGGAGGATGAGATGACGTGGGAATCGAGAGGTCCCGTGCGGTTCGGGTCAGCGCAGAGGAGAACCTCGGCGCCGTTGAGGCGGAGCGCGTCGTGCACGGCGTCGAACACCTCGGGGAAAACCAGATTCGCGACAGCAACACGCTTGCGCCGGCGACGGTCGCCGCCCTCCGCCCCCCGTAGGGCCCTGAGGGGCCGGAGCTGTAGGATGGCGTCATCGGAGGGCTGCGGGATTGCGGGAAGCGGGTGCGCCGACGAGGCGACGACGGTGAGGTGGAAGCCGAAGAATTGGAGGCGGGAAGTGTCGGGAAGTGCCGGGGTTTTAGTTTTTTTTTAAACAGGACTTTAGGCTTTGCACTTTTTTTTTTTTTTTTTTTGAGATTGGACCATTCACCCGGTTAGGCTTTGCACATTGAGACGAGTAAATTTCATTGATATTTATATCTATACTATAATTGAATTCTTCCCGATGGTGTAAGCCATGACCTTACACCGGACCCACTGCGCACCAAACTCACCCACCTTCAAACGCCCATAGCCCACGCGACGACCAGGGTTCGATCCCTACTCCCTCCAGGGAAAAAAGAAAAAAAAATATGCGACCCCTCGTCATCCCCGGCGGGCACGGCGGCGCCCCAATCTCGGCGCCGTCGCTCCCTCTCCTCCTCCCCCACCACCTCACCGTTGCCGGATCGTTCCGCCCGGGGCCTCCCCGCATCCTCGGTCGCGTCGCTATCCTTGGCAAGCAATGGCGACGGTGGTGGCCGGGGACGATCCGTGCCTAGGGTTTGGCAAAGGGAGCGGCGGCGGGGCGCTCGAGGTGCGTCGGCTGGGCGATCCCACGCTGCCCCCAACCGCCGACGAATCTTCCCTATGGCCGCGCCCCCTCCCCCAAGGCGTGCAGTGGCGGTGGCGGAGCCTCCCCATGTTCGCAAGGACGCACAGGTGGACGTGGAGACACGCGGGAGCTGCGGCGACACACAAGGACGTGTGGAGACGCGGAGGCGCGTGGTGCCAGATATCGAAGCCTTCTCGTTTTGCTGCCTTCATGGACGCCATCCACCAGGTGTTCGCTGAAATGCTCTTGATGTGATATATGACACGGTTCTGATTTCTTTTGGCTTATTGAATGTGTTTCACAAAGATTTCATTGCTTGCTTGTATCATCTAACAGCATGCACGCCAACCACCATGTGTTCACTCAAATGCTCTTGAGGTAATACATGATGTTGTTCTGATTTCGTCTGGATTATCGACTGTGTTGAAAGATTTTACAACTTACTTGCATTTCCTTGCGAACTGGACACTAATGTCTGGATATTAACCATTAGTGAATCATCTATCCTTGCCAGCAGTCAGTCCTGCAGGGGCAACAGCCTTCGTATATAGGCCTCTCGCACGGCAGGTGGAGCACCATCTTCCCCATACAATGTATAGTTTACAAAATTTTCAGAGATTTCACATCATGCCATGTATTCTTTGCCAATCTGTTTTCTGATTAAAATATGTTGCCAACTGCAGGTTCAAATATGCCTGGATTGTTCAAGCTGTTGATATCCTATGAAAGGCAAAAGTTATTGTTGGTTCAGCAAAGGCAACTGCTGTTGTTAGGGTAATGCAACTGCTCTTACAAATCCATTATTGCACTGCGTGACTACTTTTAATTTTAGACAAAAGAAAAAGAAATCATAGGATGTTGAAGATTTTTGTTGGCTCATTCTGGCTATATGCATAGTGGAGTGTCTTATTATGGCTCATTCTAGAGAGATGATAAATGAGATGGGAAAAACTAAGAGTGTGCAGTTTGAAATATTCGGGACTGCTTCCTAACATCCTAGACTGCTCAAGAAAGGAGAGAAGTTTTTTTCTGAGGTAGCATTTTGGCCATCAGTTTTTGTGCCCCTTCTGCTTGTTTGTGCAAATATTTGCACATTCTTTAACACTGTCATCACATTGTTTGCACATCCGGGGCATTTTACGTGTAACGATATTGGCATTTTCAGGGAGAGAAGCTTAACATATTCGGATGTTTTCCTGTGAGCTGCCATGATGGTGTCGCTGCAATTACCAAAGCTATAATAATGATGTAACATTGAAACAAAGGTAAGCCTGCACTTTATTTCACAATATTACTTGGAGTTTAATATTTGGTACGGTGGGCAAGGACTAAAATTAACAATGGCAGGGTTTACTTTTCTTAGAGAATCTTCCATATTATAAATTTCAATAACAGAGCAACCTCTTTTTCTGTCATATTGCAATAACAGAGGAACTTTTTTGTCATATCCAAGAGACTTCTATACCGATTTCAGGCAAAGCCATATTATAAATTGCAATAACAGAGGAGCTTGTTAGAATGGCGTCCTCGCAACAAAATGAAGTCTTTTTTAGATCGAAAAACGGTGCTTCCTACTTTGCAGGATTCTTGGTTATTATGCGAGAGTTGATTTGTGATCATTACAGGTTTTTATCTCATGTTTTTTATTTAGTTTGAACCAGAACATTTTGTTTCCCAGGTACTGCACCTGCTCTTAATCGAATGAAAAGCTTTTATTATACATTCCCAGGCTATCTTGTTCTGTGGACTCCTATATGAATCTCCAGGTACTAATTTAACAGTTTGGTTGTCGTACTATTAGAGTGGTCATCTATTAGATACTAATGACATACAAAATCCATCGCTGCCTTTTTTTTTTCTACTGCTTGAAGCCTGCCAACACCAAGTACATTGATGGGCAATTCTCTGGAACATGGGAGAGTTTCTAGCTTATGTCAATTAGTGTTGCTTTGCAATAATAGATATCAAACTAGAAAAATTGCTTGTTACAGAACATCCCATTTGGTAGTAAGAATTTGGACTTGATGCTAATCTTTGTGGATAATTTTTACTACAGATTGTGGGTTCGAATTCGAATTTGGACTTGATGCTAATCTTTGTGTAGTCATTATTTTTAATTCATTTTTGCTACCTTGAGGTGGATACATGGGCATACAAATTCAAACTAATAAGTACAGTTAGATGTGTAGTTTGATAAGTGAACTACATGTTGCCATTTGGTTTTCGTGAGCATCTCTCAGATAAATCTGTGGCCTTAGCTTGTCTTATAATCGGTGCATGATTGCAAGTAAACTATGGGGAAAAACATTGGTTGTTTTCATGTACATCCTTAAAAAAGGACCGTGGCATTAGCACGGACATTATACTTGGTTATAAAAGGCTTCGTTTAGTTGTGTTTGTGCCACGAGGCCTCTCTGACTCTATATTAAGAATTTGGTTGAAATTTGACTGTTGTCAGAAGAGTAGCTAAAGAAATAAGCTATTGGCACTTGGGAGCATGTTTGTAAACAATTTATTTTTCCTTATACTTCAAATAAAATGTTTTCCTTAACTGTAACTAGCAGTAGCAATATTTATAAGCTTAATAACTGGTAACATTTGTATGTTCAATTATAGTAGAGATCAATAGTACTGATTTTGGTTCATGTAAGCTCTTCACTTTAACAAAGTTGTAGTATAATTTGTTCGCAAGTATATTTTCATGAATGCATATCATTCTAAACCTCTAATTTCTTATTGCTCTGATCTTGCAATTGCCTTTTGCTCTAAACTATTATTTTTACCAACAACACTAGAGGAACAGTGCGAACTAAGCAGCAGGTGGATCCAGTACTCCCATTGCTGGCAACAATCAACAAAGGTGTGTGTCGCGTGCTGGATCCAAAAGAGAATTGTGCTTGGTTCCTGGCCTCCTGTTGCTTGTCATTGCCTCCTGGTGACCTGCTGCACTGGCCAATAATGCTGATATGGGTTTCCTAATTTTGAGTACTCAACAGACTTGCTGGTTAGTACTTGCACGCATATGTTTACTAATTTGTACAACAGTGGTGCAATCTGACCACGCATGGCTTCATCGGCAACGACCCATGGTGTGAGGTGGATGTCCTGGCGTGGCACGGCTACCTGCACCATCGATGGACCGAGCGGTGGTCGCGGAAGGGAGTCTGGGGCGAGTGAGACACACACCCCCAGGGAGGCGAGGCAGATGTCTTAAGCAGATTGTAAATAGGATGGTTGAGACGAGGCAATTTTATTATGCCTTCTTACGCATAATTGTTTTCTAAATTATATACATGCTCATATAAAATTGCATGAAGCTTGAACTATGGAAAAATCTTGTCGTTTCGTTGTTTTTATGTACACCTCTTTGAAATAAAGCCGTAGCGTTAGCACGGGCAGTATACTAGTTATACTAGGTGAATTCCCCGTGCGTTGCCGCGAGATTTAGAGATAGAATTATAATATGAAGAATAAGTACTACAGAGATTGATTGTTTTATCAAATTCTTCATAGAAATACAAAGTTAAAAGTCTGCCAACAAACGCCTGCATGGAAAAATTACCATACGTGCTCATACATTGGCAGACTCATCTAAATTTTTGGTACATATGAAAAATCTTAGAGAAGTGCTTATAGAATGCTATTGCAATATTTTTAGTTCCATTGATCTTTCTTACCTAGGGTAAGAGAGCTTATATGCCAAGAGGGTTGTCAATTGGGTATCTAATGTATATACTTGCCATTGCGTGTGCTGATTCACGTAGACACGTAAAATATTGCAAAATGTAGAACTCCACAAACATACTCCCTGTCCAATACCAGAAGCCACGAGACGACAATTTCTATTAAATTCATGCAACTGGGTATTCATGAGGTCTAGTATTAGTGGAAGGCTATTATTAAGGATGACACCAGTGAATAATGTGGAGGAAGGAGGAGCTAGAGAAATGTGCTAGTGGACATTAGCTTTATAGGAGTTTAGAACACTAGTAAATGTACAATTGTTGCAACGGGAAACAAATAATATACCCTAACCACCTAATGTAACGGGAATAGGTACTCTACTTATGTCAATGCAAGCTAAATGAGAAAGTAAGAGATTGGGTTGGTAAGACTTACTCTCTCCGTCCCGAAATAAAGAGTATTCTAGCCTTTAAGAGGGATGAAACTGATTCAATGCTTACCATATTTTCTATAGAAAAATTAGATTGCATTCTTTAATTATGCGAAACAGGGTTAGATTTGAATAAATTAGGAAGCAAAGTGAGAGGTAATTATGTCTATTGTTATCTCTTATTTTATCTAAGAATAGCCACAATGCGTATTCCAGGACTCAGGGAGTATGATTCATAGGCAAATATTTTATTTTCAATATATTGAAAGTCACAATTCCTAAAAACTAGTCGTCTGATTGATTTCAGGCGATGCTTTCCTTTTGTTGTGGATGCATGCGATGCTTTCCTTTTTTGCCGTCGAGGCATGAGGAGCTGTGAGGAAAATACATCGCCCGGGTAGTTAGAGAAAAGCCAGGCGACTGTGTTGTAGCAAAACCCATTGAAAGTGGCTTTAAAGCCTTCAAGCACAACTATATATTTATAAAAAAAAATGCTCCGGTGAGTCCTAGACACGAGTGGTCATGCTTTAAAATTTTTTACATACGTATCAAGTATTTATTAAGTTTGTCCTTAATCTAACAGACATCACCGATCGTCAAACCTGAGTTTCTATTCAATGTCAATTTTAACTTTTTTTACGAACTTATGTAAAAAATGGCTTTTGTTCCTTCGGGCTTGATCTGCAGTCATGCGCTCACACTATATATATGTTTAGTTCATACCATTTATTGAACAAAAGGAGATCAATAGAAAGAGAACTACAAAAGTTTGTAAGGATCACAGGAGAAAGAATCTCGCCTAGCCTCAACTACAAACAAAGTTTACAACAATATTTGCCAATATCTCCACCACACACGCTATCCAATTTGGCCATTCCTCTGTGACAAAAAGATCCACTAATCTATAGCAGAACACCACGCAATTTACATAAAACCATGAAGGGTGCAGATAAAAAGTAAACCATAAGAAAATACTTGAAACCCATCGACATCTCATATATATTTGAATCTATGTAAATCACTATTCACTGTCTAGAACACATCACCTAAGAGTTTATTCAGTATCCTAAAATCTAAACCCATTTTAACTTAAGAAACGACAATTTTTACATCCAGACACTTCTCCCCTTGAAATCAAAATGAAACCAAAAATAAAAAATACATCCCTAATGTCCAAAAACATGGTGATAAAAGGTCATACTTCACTACTATCTTCTACTACTAAGTTCAGGTGACTCATGAATGAACCTATTTCAGTGTTGAACATAATATTTAGAGCCCAACCTTTGGTAGTCCGTTAGAAACTTTGGTTGGACATATTTTATTGCTCTTCAAAGTACTAAAGAAAAAAATAAGACACCTAATTTGGTTGGACATATTTTACTCGATCAAGTCTCAGACTTTAGATACAAACTCAAAATATCCAGCTGTCCAGAAAAAGATTTAGCATAATATTGAAATACTTACCAATGTTTTAGTTGTAGAAGAGATAGAGGTTGAAACTAAGAGATTTGCTTCTTCGCAGTCGCCTGTGGCCAGTAAATGCACAATACTCTATAAGCAAGCAGGGGAGCGGATTCCCGTGTTACTCGATATTAGAAATAGAGGAAATTACTCTTTAGAAAGAATGCAGGAAACTGATGGAACTAGAACGAAGCTCTACAAACTTGCTCTGTTGGGGCTCATCGGGAGTTATTAAAAGTCCCTCCAATCTGCTGGCACCAGAGAATTCGACACCTCCGTGGAGCCTCGGCATGCAGGCGCGTGGCATTCATAGTTTTGCAAAAAAAACCCTTTATGTCAACGGACAACCCGCAGTCATTCTTGTCATTTTTACGAAAAACCGCCCGTAAGCAGTTTTGCGAAGGACACCCCTCTCTCCATCCCAACCCTAGCTCCCCTGCCATTCTCTTCTCCACGCCGCCGCCTCTCGCTGCGCGCCTCACGTCTCCCACAGTCTCGAGCATGGGGCCATCCAAGATCGGCATGCCCAAACCGATCCTTGTGCAACGCGGGCAACGGCGACGCCAGCGGCCCCTCTTTGCGATGGAGGGGATGTGACGCAGCGTCACCAGCCACCTAGCAGACCTGGTCAGATCCGGATCTGGCGGGCCTCCACCAGCTGCTTCCGGCACGGGGCTTCCTGCGTCTATCGAGCGTGCTCCTGGAGCTAAGGGGGCGGAGCGGGGATGAGGATTTGGCAGCAGTGTCCGGTGTGGAAGCGTGGAGCGTTAAGGAGATCTACTCCAGGATGTGCTCCATGGTGGCCCCGTGCAGGTACATACTCCTTGCAGTTAGATGATGTTTTCTTCATGATTTTGCGCGAAGTTTTCCCGGTCCCCCAATTTCAGCAGATCGAGTTATTTCAGGATTGTCGATTATCCACTTACAAAGCTGATTATTTGCCTGTAACCCCGATCACATTCATGGATTCTTCTTCATGGGTGAGGCCCAATCTCTCTTCCACTCAAGATTATCTAATTCCCGAATTCCCATGTGAACCAATTTTAAATAATGACCTCTTACCTGACATTTGTTTATTTCTTGGGTTATTTGCAGATTAACTTAAGTTTCCTTGGTGACAGTCCTAGCCTAAATTTCTTTGGTGACCGTCCTAATCAGGATGTGGTATATGTTCTTTTCATATGGTCCTTTTTCTTCCTAGCATTATTTTCAACTAAAACTGTCCACTGTTTGATGTCATCCATTTTATTTGTCCGTATGGTGGCTCTTGCAAAGTTAATGAAGTGAGGCCGTCTTTTTTTAATAATGTTTGCACTGTAAATTTAATTATGGCGTAGCCAATAAAGTGGGAAACATTTAATCCAGATCTGATCGACAAAACTCCATACAGTAATTTAGTTTTTTTTTCAGGTTTCCAGGTCACTCATGTGCCTTATGCCCTGACTCTGTACATTACAGCCTTAGGTGCCTGAACACCATGTTAGCCGAAGATGAAACTGAGTTTTCCTTCAGTTAACACCAAATTCGCCCTTCTTCGTGTGTTCTCTTCATACGCCTTAGGAAAGTTTTTGTTTGGAAAAAACTAAGATATTAATATTATTACTTTAGACCTTTAATTTTAATTTGGTTTCCCACTTTCAGTGTTAATGTCCGGAGCACAAAGTGTTACTATTATGCAGGGATTTTGTAGTTTGCTTCTTCCCTTGAATGTTTGAAGCATAGTGATACGTTTGCTTAGCGGTATAATTCTGAATCATTTCTGCATCGCCAACAACAAAGAAGAAGTTTGGTACTATTTTTGGCCTAGCAGATTTCTGCTACCTATTCTAATACATAAATGCTTTTCTTTTACATAGGCATATTTGTGGACTGTCATAGCAAGCCAGAAAATGGAAGGTTATCTTCGTGGTGTTTGTGGTTAAATAAAATCAGCACAAAAATGGTCATGTAGATAAACATATCTCTACTTTTCGGATCAACTCACTTTAAATTTTGTTTCCGTGATGCATAGGCAAATTGAGCATTCTCTGTACTTGAAGGGCAGCAAAGGTTGGTGACAATCTTAGAAGCATATATTCCGGTGTATGACCTTCCTGGTTCCTTAAAGACATTCTTCTAGCGTGTCGAAATAACATTCATGAAGACTGGAAAGAATATTTTTCCTAAGGTGTATTGCATTTTCGAAGATGTGGCTGTGAGCTGGTTAATTTGAAGCATGAGGGTCTACAGAGAAGTTCTTTATGCATTTGTTAGCTGGTGGATCATAACCAAATCAAAACTTCTCGAGTTATCAGAATCCATAGTCAAATTCAGTCCTTGGTTATTCAAGTTAGGTGGCTGTTATTATTAGATTAGTAACTCACTGACTTGATGAGTATTCAACCACAATGTTACTTCAGGAATATTTATGATATTATTCTGCAGACAGTAGTCTGATATATGATCTCTAATGCATGATTTTGGTAATATTAGAAATAATATATCGAATGGTATATTATGTTTTTTCTTTGCAACCGAACCGTTGTTAAAATATGGAGAGTACTATACAAAGTAGCTTCCTTGATGATTTTTTGTGTACCAAAAAAAAAAACAAGGTGATTATTTGATTAGTCATTATTTTGTTGACATGGCTAAGTTGGTATAAGATGTGCTTGACCTCGACATGTAGCTTGGAGAGTTTGTCTTTGCACAGTATGGATTCTAGGAAAGAAAAATTCTCCTATGCTTTCAGACTGGATACAACATAGCTTATATATCAATATTTTGCTTAGATCTTAAGTCATATGTGGACAGTAGCTTTTGTTCAAGTCACTGTAGGGCGCCCGAAGGGCGCCTGATGTTCTAGTTCAGAACAAAGAGCAGGCAAGTCTCGCACGCCTCTCCCCACCAACTCTCCGTCGCAGCCCCATCCGGCCCCCATGGCTCTTCTTCTCCGGCATCCTTGCCGACGGAGAGAGTAGGGTGGGACGGCGTCTAGTCTTTGTAGTCTAGTCTAGTACAACTCTTTAGTTGAGGCCTTGTTTAGATTGCCTCCAAATTCCAAGTTTTTTTACTCTCTCATCCATCACATTAATTTTTAGACTCATGCATGAAGCACTAAATGTAAATAAAAAAATAACTAATTACAGTTTAGTTTGAAATCACGAGATGAATCTTTTGAGCCTAGCGGGTCCGCGATCGGACAATATTTTTCAAATAAGACAAAAGAGTTACTATTCATCGGGTTGAAATTTTTTTGCAATCTAAACAAGGCCTGAGTGCTTCGAGTGCCGTATGACTGGAGTGTGCTCCCTTGCCATCCCTGCCGCAGCCACGCTACTCGGCTGCCATGGTTTCAAGGTGAGTCTGAATAAAATAAATTTCCCTCTCCGCCGAGCAAATCAGCCACATCTCGCCCCCGCTCGCATCCGATTGGATCTGCTCAGTTCCATCTTCGATTCGGCCATGGTGGTTGTGGTTTCCTGTGTGTGTGATGCAGATTTGTTCACCCTTTGGGTGGATTTGAGTATATGTGTTGTGGATTCATGGGTACCTACCTTAACCATGACTGTCTTCCCCGCCTCCTCGCTCCGCCACTTGCCTTCTTCCCTCCACAACAGTCTTCGGTCCTGGAGCTATCTTCTTCAACTAGGTGGCTTCTTTTCTGGTGTTCGTCGACGGCGCTGCCTCCCCCTGGGATCCAGGTTCAAGCCTCTTCTTCAACCTCCGGCAACGGCTTCCAATGAATCTTTTGGTTGGTGATGTGCTACTTCAACGATGGCTCGATCGGCCCGCCTTCAACCGACGCTTTGCGCGGTCAATCCGCCCGGGTGTACGCATCCTCGACGCCCCTGCAACCCTCTGCCGGCGGCCGCCGGCGGCTTCTTCGTCACAACACCATGAACTCAGCTGTCTCTGTTTTTAGATCCAGGGCTTGAATGTAATATGGTGTTCTACGGAGGACTTTTATGTAAACTTCCTGTTGTGGTAATATAATATATGTGTTTGGTGTCAAAAAAAAAAAAAGTTCACAACTCACCATTGCAACCGTAGATGCTTGATCAACTAGTGACTTGCGCACGCCCATGCGCGCGAGTGATGGCCGCGATGATTGTTTGAATCAACGCATTGAGCTGAGACAATTTGAAAACAAAACACAGACATAGGTTGAGTAATATTACATGTCCACGATACACACATAGTAGCTCAAATTACAGACGTTAGCCAGATTCGGTAGATTGTTCAGGGCAGGAAATATTACAGATAATACTAATAGTTTTTGGGATGCACACCGCTGGAGATACATAGCAACATCACTGGGCACGTTTGCCGGGCAAGGGACAGCGAGATCAACACCAGTTGCCACTCCTATCGGACTCAATGCTGAAACAATCATCTGCATTTTTGTTTTGTTTTGTTAGATATAGATGTTGTAGAAATGAAGGATTGTGTATGTTTTGATTAGTGCTGGGTACTATACCGTGGCGACGCCAGCACCTGCCTTCGGAGTCATAGTCGCTGTCCGAGTCATTTACTGGTTGCTGAATGCCATTGAGCTCGTTCTCAGCTGTTGATCAGTAAGAAGATGTTAATAATCACTGTATAGACACGAGGAGACATGTCCATTTTATTATGGTACCTTCAATTTGCCACCGAAATGCCTCTCGAGCTACCTCTGTATCGCAACTCTCTGAGGCACCTGTCATAGTGTCCATCACATAAAATGAAGGTAAGCACAAAGCAAAGAATGAAAGTGTCGACAAGATTTTTGTAAAATGGATTTGATGATAAATTAACAGATAGCTATGAATATAAGGCAATACGCTGATAGGTTTTTACCTGAATTTCAAGGAGCATGGTCACTGTGGTGTGGGAGAGGTGCATTACATAGACGTCGTTGGTAGGAAATGGCGGGGCCTGGGAATGGTTGTATGCTGTCATACTGACAGGGAACACTATGTTTCTTAGGCCATGCTGATTTGGATACTGAACACCTACTTGACCAGATCTCGGAATAGAGTCTACACTTGCTGCATACACATCAACACGGCATGTTCCTGTTGCTGGGCTGAAAATGTGACCCTGGATGCTGAAGTGGCGCTGAAGCAATGGAGGCAACATGATGGGATTGAATGTATGTGGAAGGAAGCCGTGGATATCTATGGCTAGTTCAGTATTCCATTCAATGGTCTGGCCAGCATAGTTGTCTGACCAGGCAACAAGCAGTGCGTTGAAAGTTTCTCCATGGAGAACCTCTGATGAGACGACAGTGTCTCTCTGATCAGGTGTAGCAAACTGGACAACGAAATCAGTGGAATGGTGTGATGGCTATCGGTATGGCTGTTTGTAAAGCTGGTTTGGATGGCGCGCCATACATCAGCGATGGGTGGATTGGGCGGGGTGACATCGAGCACCATCACTGCATTGGAAAGCATTGCCTGGGCTGCCGCGCTAGCAGGGCAGCCTGCTCGTGACCTTCCATGAAAGAACCATCCATGGATGACCAGAAGAACAGACTACGGCATGGCCGGAGCGCTCCAACCGAAGGCACATCTATTTCGACGCCGTACACCGGCGCGCCATCTCCGGTGACCTCAGAGACGACTGCCGCATCCGGCAGGCCACAGCGCGTGACCACCGCCTGCAGCAGGGAGAGGCAGGACGCACCAACCACGAACATCATGCGCGCTCCACTCTGTGAACTGACGACGCAAAACTCGAAAGAAGAAAACCCCTCGGTAAAAAAAAGGAAACACACTGACCAACCCAACACAACACTGAATCTGTGAGACAGTTGCCTGAATAATACGCAATGCGACGAAGTGAGAATCAAAAGGTATGCAAGGAAGACGGGGCCGCAGGGAAGACACCATACCAACACGAGGAGGACGCAGACCGAGATGCAGAGGACGACCTCGCTTCGATCTGGCGGCGCTCCGCCCCCCGGACCTGCTCCCCGCCTGTTCCCCGACCGCCGGCGCGCCGGACCACTCCAGGAACCGACCCGCATGCGCTGATGCAGAACCAGGTCACCTGTAAAGCAGAAGAAGAGTGGCGGCCGCCGCATTGGACGGAACCACGCCGGATTAGAGAGCGGCGGGTCGGAAAGGAAGAGAAGAAGAAAGCAGGGAAACGATTTTGCCTACCCGCCGAGCTCGTGGGGACCGCCATCCGATTTTATCACCGCCAGTGAACGGGCGACCTGGACCCAGCCGCAAAAGACCACCACCCACTGCCACTGACGGTTGGACCAGGCGCGTGCAAGGGGAAACCTGCCCCCACCGACAGCGTCAGCGGCAGGAGCATCGCCAACACGCGAGCGAACGACGGAGCGAGTCGGGCAACCCGTGAACCGGCTGTGTGGCCGACATGTGGGGCATAACGCAAGGACTGAATCACAAGACGACAACGAAAAGCACCTCTTGCACGTCCGACCCACCACGCGCGCGACGAGGCGACGGGGCCGCGACAGACCCGAGAAGCACCATGCGCGCAGCGCCGGATGCTCACAGACATGCCAGGCCCATACGTGGACCAAGCACCGTGGCCCATCCGTCATCGTCACGTAGCAAAACAGACTGGCCATGTCGCCTCTCCAACAGCACGCGCCGGTGACCCAGTCCACCCGGAGGAAACGAACCCCAGGCCCCAGCTCGACAGCGTGCCCTGGACACCTATACCTGTCAATAGCGCTGGTACGGAAAAGCTCCTGCTCCGACTCCTGTTCAAACGAACGAGGTCAACCATCCTCCCCATCGCAGATCCAACAAACAACGGTCAAGAAGATTTTTGATATCGTGGCCACCGTGAGGCCGGGTTGTGGCTTGGTGTTCTAGTCTTTTTAGATGGTTCCTCGTGTGCCTCGTTATTTCCCTGTTCCGCTGCTTTCTTTTTTTTTCTTCTTTTTTTTTCCCCTTTGATGACACTCTTCTCTCTGTCCGCGTGCTCTTCCCTGTTTGCCGCGGCGACGTATCCCGGCGGCTAAACCCTAGCGGGGAACCCGGCCCGCCGATTGCTGCAGCTGCCGTGTTAAGGCGGTTGCCCTGCGGGGCTCTCCTCGTCTGTCTCGGGGCCAGGCTCGCGCGCCGCCGGATTCGCTGTATTCGAGCTCCAGTTTGTCGGGGGAACGAACCCCGTGCTTCTCCTGATGCCGCGGGAGGCGAGTATGTGTTTATCAGTTGAGCTCCGTTGTCGTGTGGTTTGTATTGCTGTTGTTTGGGACGACGGCGTGGAGCCAGGGGCCGCCCCTTTAATTTGCCGTCGTTGGTTGCTCGGCTGGCTGCAATTTGGTTGATCTCTGTTGCTCAGTGGAGAGTTCAAGGGGTGGATTTGGTGGTATTCCGCTTTTTTGCTTCAGTGTTGTGTGTTGTGGATTTTCGGGAGGACCAGATTGTCAAGTTACTGTGTCATACTTTTCTTAGCATTTTGTTTGCTTGAGTTCATTTCCAGGGGAGTTCAGTTCAGTTAGTGGCACTACTCATTTTAGTTAAGTTTCTGTAAGTTTTAGTGAATGTTAACACCTATCTGAATGCTTTCTTAAGTTTCAGGAAGTGGCACTATTTTTTGTGAATGTGTGCTACCTGAATGTGCTATCTTAAGTTTCAGTAAGCTAAGGCCATGTTTAGATTCCCGATTCGGGAGCTCCCGAATCGCTACAGTGCACCCCTGTAGCACTGTAGCGATTTTGTTTTTATTTGCTAATAATTGTCCAAATCTTGATTAATTAGTCTCAAAATGTTCGTCTCGTAAAGTACAATAAAACTGTGCAATTAGTTTTTGATTTCATCTACATTTAGTACTCCATGCATATGTAAACATTTTGATGTGATGGGGAATAGGAATTCTGCATAGTGGAATTTGGGAGTAAAATCTGGAATCTAAACAAGGCCTAAGTTTTTTTGAACAGCTATCTGAACGCCTTTGTTCAGTAAGTTATCTGAATAGTGCACAGCTAATATTTTTTAATGTGTGGCTGTGTTAAGTAGAGCAGAGCCTTGTTTTCTTGATGCCGTACATGGGAATTTGCTTCCTTCTCAGCAAATCTGTCCTTCTCTGCCCTGTATAAATAATGGCTTGAAACTCGATATAAAGTTTTTTCTCTTTTACTTAACAATTTAGGAAATACTTGCAATATATCTCTGTTGGGGACGACGGCGTGGCAGCAGGGCGCCGCCGCTTAATTTGCCATCTTGGTCGGGTGCTGGTGCGGTCGGGTGACTGCAATTTGGTTGCTCTCTGGCGCCCTGGGGATAGCTCAAGGGGTGACATTTGGCCAGCGTTGCTTTGCTTTTCAGTTGTGTGGGGTGGATCTGTGTTGTAACAGATTGTCAAGTAATTTTTTTTCTTGTTTTGATTGCCTTCTTCAGCTTCATTGCTATATTAGTTCTTTTTAGTGGACTCTGTAATCATTTTGCAGGAGATCCCAACATTCAGGAGTTGTTATATGCATATTGGGTATACTATACTGAAATGTTCAGTTTTATCCTTGGTTCCTACTTCCTTGTGCTACGCAATGCTTGTGAGAAGCTAAATTTAGTTGTTTTTCGTTAAATTTTGACCTGCCAGCCTTATACCTCAATTCCACTGCTTCAATTTTGAACTTCAAACTTTGCCTTTCCTAAATTGAATTGTGGTTTATGGAATCAGTGTTCAGATACATCAGAGATTAGAATTAGAGATGAGCTGTTTGACGAACTATTTTGAGTCTTTTCTGATTCAGTACTAGCTATTGCTGCCCTTTGAGCCTTTAGTTGATAATTTTGTCAGATGATGGGGTCATTGTTGAGTTGAAGGTTGATGCTTTTTGCCAAGGCATTGGCTGTTCAAAATGATGATGCATGGCTGTTTTTGTTCTTATTCTCTACTGTCTTAACTAGTCCTTTGGTGCTTATTTTATATGCGTATATAAAAATTTCAGATTTACCATCTTTACTGTTGTTCTTTTGCACCATCATGCATTTGCTTATGGATTCTTTTACTTTCTCATGTGTGTCACCAGGTCCCTGTGGTGAAGGTTGTATCCTTACAAATAGTGAAGGTGACCGGTCCACGGAGCTATATGCTCCTACTGCAAAAAGATCTTTGGCTTCTCATCATTTTATCTCAAGATCAATGCCAATGGGAATTAGAGAAGGACGTGGTGTAGGTATGTGCTGGTACACTAGATTTGTGTTAGGTGCCTGACTTGTCTTTTTGATCTTCCTATGCTTGGAACTTATCTTTTGATCTGATTACTACATTACTACAGGGCCATTGAATGATCACATTTATTTGCAACTGAACCATCTGCCACCTGAGGCCCTTGAGGAAAGGCCTCCTGGCATTTTTTCTGAAACTGCTGCTATTTTTGCTGTTGTTGACATCACCAAGGAGCCCATTCCATTTTTTGGCTAGTGTGCACTTCAATATGGGTGGTATCCCAACCAACTAACATGGGGAGGTTTGTATTGAGCAAGTACTAGACATGAGTATTGGTCATAACCTGCTAGTATTATAATAAAAATATATTCTGCTATTTTGCATAACAGGTAGTGGATATCAAGGGCGATAATCCAGATGGTGTTTTGTTCCTGGTCTAATGGCAGCTGGTGAAGCCGCCTGTGCAACTGCCGATAATGCAAATAGGATAGGGGCAAATTCTCTTCATTGAGATATTTGTTTTTGACAAACAGGGCAGCAGATATTTCTAAAACAGGTAGGTTCCTTATCTTTACTTGGTTGTTTGTTTCCTTTTTGCTCTTCCTAAGCTCCTAATATCCATGTTGCATTCTGTTCTGTTATAAGTGAAGCAGAAACCTCTGGAAAAAGATGCTGGAGAAAAGATTCTGGATAGACAAGCTGATAAATGCTAATGGGTCATTGCCAACTTCCAAAGATCCTTCTCACCATGTGTTCTCGCTGACCTTCTTTCGACTAGGTTGTGAACTGGTTAGTGTAGAAGGATGGAGAGATTAGGGAAACACCTCACACCCAATCGTGGGGGGGTGATCTCATATAAATAGCCAATATGGCTGACTAGTACAGGCAGTACATGGCAGGTGCTAATCATTCTAGACTTGCCTAATATACACTTGCCTAATATACACTTTCCTAATGTATATGTCTATCACCCGCCCTCAGTCGAAGCGGCAGGATTCCGGACGCAGAGACTGGACCGAAATTCCTCAAACAGCTGAATTGGCAGTCCCTTTGTCATGATGTCAGCAAACTGATGCTGTGACGGCACATGGAGAACGCGAACCTCGCCGAGAGCCACCTTCTCGCGGACGAAATGGATGTCGATCTCGATGTGCTTGGTGCGGCGGTGGTGGACTGGGTTGGCTGTCATATAGACAGCGCTGACGTTGTCGCAGTAGACAACTGTGGCGACCTGCAATGGAACGTGAAGTTCCTGAAGGAGTTGTCGAAGCCAGCAGCACTCGGCGACCACATGAGCAACAGCCCGGTACTCGGCCTCCGCACTGGACCGGGACACCGTTGTTTGCCTTTTGGACGACCAGGACACCAAGCTGTCGCCGAGGAAGACGCAGAAACCTGATGTGGAGCGGCGGGAGTCTGGGCACCCTGCCCAGTCAGCGTCGGAGTACGCAATTAGCTTGTCGACAGGCCCAGTGCCGATGTGGAGGCCAGCCGACAGCGTGCCTTTCACGTACCGAAGGATACACTTGACCAGCGCGAGGTGAGCTTCGCGCGGGTCATGCATGAAGAGGCACACTTGCTGTACAGCATATGCCAGGTCGGGGCGAGTGAGCGTCAGGTACTGGAGAGAGCCGGCAATACTGCGGTACTTGGCGGGGTTGTCGACTGGAGCACTCTCCGAGGCAGAGAGCTTGGCACGAGTGTCAACAGGTGTCGATGTCGAGTGACACTCGGCCATGCCTGCCTTCTGAAGAAGATCCACCGCGTACTGCCTCTGGCTGAGGAAGAGCCCGTCGGAGGAGCGTGTGACGGAGATCCCCAGGAAGTGATGTAGCTCCCCGAGGTCCGTCATGGCGAACTCGGAGTGGAGTCAGTCAATGATGCGGCGGAGTAGAACGTCCGAGGAGGCCGTGAGGACGATGTCGTCGACGTACAACAGCAAGTAGGCACTAGCACCGCCCTCAGTGAAGATGAAGAGGGAGGTGTCAGTGGCGGAGGCGACGAATCCGAGCTGTCGAACGTACATGGCGAAGCGCTGGTGCCACGCCCGAGGGGCCTGCTTGAGGCCGTAGAGAGCGCTGAAGGAGACAAACGTCGTCAGGGCGTGCCGGGTCGACGAAGCCGGGGGGCTGCTGACAGTACACCGTCTCATTCAGGTGTCCGTGAAGAAAGGCATTCTTCACGTCCAACTGATGTATAGGCCACTGACGAGAAGTAGCGATGCCGAGGACGACCCGAATGGTGGCAGGCTTGACGACGGGGCTGAACGTCTCGTCATAGTCGATGCCGTAGCGCTGAGTGAAGCCGCGGACGACCCAGCGAGCCTTATGACGAGCCAGTGAGCCATCGGAGTGGAACTTGTGCCTGAAGATCCACTTGCCGGTGACCACGTTGGCGCCAGGAGGCCGGGAAACGAGTCGCCATGTGTTGTTGTCGACGAGGGCCTTGTACTCCTCAGCCATAGCCGCGCGCCACTGGGGGTCTGCAAGGGCCCCCCTGTAGTCACGGGGAAGAGGCGAAGCAGTGGAGGCGGCGACGGCGGTGACGTGAGCTGACGGTGGGAAGCCGTAACGATCAACTGGTCGTAGCGAGCCCGTCTGGAGGTACGAGGCGGCGGAGGAGGCGGTGGTGGCGGTGGAGCCGCCACAACTGGAGCAGGGGCCGGCTGTGCTGGAACAGCAGGCACCTGCGTAGGATCCTGCACAGCTGGTGGAGAAGGCGGTGCAGGTGCCGGCTCAGGAGCCGATGCAGGAGCACCACGCCGCCGAGTGTAGACTCATAGAGGTGGAGGTCCGGCTGGAGCAGGACCAGCCGGGGCTGGAGCAGGACCAGCCGAGGCAGGACCAAGGACCGGGCCAATCTGCAGAATGGCGGGGTCCTCAGTGAGCTCCTCCAAGTGAGCTCGGTGTCGCGGCTGCTCAACGTCGGCTAGCGACGGAGCGACTGCAGGAGGCACCGTGATAGTGGTGCGGGGCGCCGTTGCAGTAGGACCTGTAAGAAGAAAGTCCATGGAGCTCGGGAGCACACTGGGGGGGTTAGTACTAAATGGAAATTGTGTCTCGTCGAATACAACATGACGTGAGATGATGATCCGTTTGGTTGTGAGATCGAGACACCGATAGCCCTTGTGTGAGGAGGGATATCCGAGGAAGACACAAGCGGTAGAACGAGGGGCCAACTTGTGTTTAGAAGTGGCGGTGAGGTTGGGGTAGCAGAGGCAACCGAAGACACGAAGAATGGTGTAGTCTGGGGGCTGCTGGAAGAGTTGCTCATAGGGAACTTTGTGCTGGATGACTGAGCAGGGGCGCCTATTGATGAGGTATGTGGCTGTAGCTAAGGCCTCTGCCCAGTATTTGGGTGGCATGTGAGCGTGGATGAGCAGTGTGCGGCATATATCGTTCAGAGAACGGATGATGCGTTCAGCCTTGCCGTTTTGAGAGGAGGTGTAAGGGCAGGAAAGTCGTAAGTGAATGCCGCTGGAGGTAAAGAATGTGGCGAGGGCATTATTTACGAACTCGGTACCATTATCAGCTTGGACAGCCTTGACAGGAAGGCTGAACTGTGTTTGGACAAAGGTGCAGAAATTAATGATGTGAGTGGCTACCTCAGACTTGTGGACTAGAGGAAAGGTCCAACAGAAGTGGGTAAAGTCATCGAGGATGACCAGGTAGTACTGTGCACCAGAAATACTAGCGACCGGAGACGTCCAAACATCACAGTGTATAAGCTCAAATGGTAAAGATGTTGCTGAACTGGAGTTTGCAAAAGGGAGACGTACATGTTTACCAAGTTGACATGAGTGACATATAGTATGAGCTGACTTATTACATGAAATGGAAGTATTGTGTCTAAGCATATGTAGGGTAGCAGCTCCTGGATGACCGAGACGATGATGCCACAGGTCGGTGGAGATGGCGAGGTTGGCATGTGGCTTGGTAGGGACAGTGTAGAGACCATCGGAACTATTGGAGCGAAGAATCACGCGTCTGGTCTGCAGGTCCTTAACAGAAAAACCAAATGCGTCAAATTTGATAGTGCAATGGTTGTCACGAGTGAATTGGCGAACTGAAAGCAAGTTGCGCACTAGAGAAGGGACAACTAAAATATTGCGTAGTGAAAAAGAGGATGTGTGGCCTGGTAATGTCGAGTTGCCGGAGCAGGAGACAGGAAGATGATTACCATTGCCAACAGTAATGGATGGAATATAGGAGGGTTGATGAGAGAGGAGTATACCATCCGAGTTGTGCATGTGGGAGGTGGCACCGGAGTCCATGACCCAGTCGGAGTCCTGAAGAGCCATCTGGTTCAGGGAAGCGATGAGGCCGGCCTGATTCCACATGGGAGCGGATGGAGCAGGAGCGTAGGCGGGGTGAGCTTGCGGGTGAGCACCCATGAGGCCCTGGCCGCGCCCGCCCTGGCCCTGGTTACCGTGAGGCTGCCAGCCGCCGGGGTTGGTGCCCTGCTGCCAGCCGCCAGGGTTGGCGCCCTGCTGCCAGCCGCCGCCTGGGGAAGGAGCGCCTCCCTGGTAGGCCCATGGATTATAGCAGATCCAGGGCCCCATGGGGTGGTGGCCCCCTGTCTGGCCGCGGCCGCTGCCCTGCTGCCAGCCGCCGCCGTTGCCCTGGCCGCGCCACTGCTTCTTGCCGCCCTTGCCCTTCTTGCCACCCCCGGTGCCTTTGGGAGCAGCGGGAACACCAGAGGAGGCTAAGCGGCACCCTGGAGAGGTGCAGGTGGAGCCAGACGCGGCCACCATAGCAGAGGCGGCCGTGGTCTTCTCGTCGTTGGCGAGGCGCAGCTCTTTGAGGGAGAGCATCTCGCGCGCCCTGGAGAAGGAAGGCAGCACGGTGGAGTTGGCGATGTCGTCGGCAGTGGCGGTGTAGCGCGGGTTGAGGCCGCGGAGGAGGCTGAGGACGAGCTGGGAGTCCTCGATGGTGTGGCCGACGTCCCGAAGGGCGGCGGCCTTGATCTTGAGCCTCTGGCAGTACTCGTCGATGGACGAACCCTGCTTCAGGGAGTGGAACTCCTCCAGTAGGAAGACGGCCCGGGGCGCGCGATTGGAGCGGAAGAGGCCCTCGATTGCGACCCACAGCTCGCGGGCGGACTGGTTCTCGTCGGTGATGGCGAGGTCGAGAACCGAGTCGTGGACGGTGTTCAGGATCCAGCCGCGGACAGTGCACTCTGCAATGTCCCACGACGGATCAGCAGCAGCAGGAGGAGGCCCGTCGATGTGGGGACGAAGGCTGAACTTTCCACACAAGGCTTTGAAGAACGAAGCCCACTTGGTGAAGTTGGGATTCTTCATCTCCAGGGTCACCGGAATGTGAGTCTTCACATTGACGGCAGTGTGGGGGTGGACGACGACAGCCTGCGGTTGGGCTGCAGCAGCGGCGGCCGCGGCGGCGGCAGCAGCAGCAGCTGCGGCTACGGCATCGTCGCCAGACATGGCGGCCGGGAGGGGTGGAGGAGAAGAGGAGCGGAAGCAGAAGGTCTGGATCAGGGATCAATTGATCGCGGCTGATACCATGTAGAAGGATGGAGAGATTAGGGAAACACCTCACATCCAATCGTGGGGGGGTGATCTCATATAAATAGCCAATATGGCTGACTAGTACAGGCAGTACATGGCAGGTGCTAATCATTCTAGACTTGCCTAATATACACTTGCCTAATATACACTTTCCTAATGTATATGTCTATCAGTTAGCAAAACATGTGAAAGTTTGCAAAATTTGTAGCTACCTGTTGCTTGATCAAATTTTACCTTTTTCTCCCTCTTTTGTGTCATTGCCCACTTCTATGCGTGTCTGTCCACTTATGTGTATGGTGTGTCCTCTCATGAAGGTGGTGGCTAGCAAGGCAAAGATATACAAAAGTCATGGAACTTGTCATTGGTGAACTTTTTTGACAAAATCGTGAGTGTCTGGTGATCAATGGAATTCCTCTCCCCGTGTGACCAATGAAGAAATCCAGAAGACTGTAAGTAGCTTATCTGGTGCTTTTTAAAAGCTTACACTGTGTGTGTCTTGTGTTCTCATTCTCGGAATTTATTCTCACTCTCTGAAATGTTACCCTTCCCCTTCGGATATTTTTCAAGCTCATCTGTCTGTCTGAATTTATGTGAACTGAGTTTTATGTCTGTCCACTTATGTGTGTGGTATGTCCTCTCGGCAGACGTTTGTTTGTAGCACTGCAGTGACTCTGTCCCCGTGTGTCTCTATCTTTGTTTGTGTGCGTGGTACACTTAGCTTTTGTGTGTGTGTGTGTGTGTGTGTGTGTGTGTGTGTGTGTGTGTGTGTGTGTGTGTGTGTGTGTGCATGGGTGTGTCTTTTGTCTGTGTGCAGATTTGTGTTTGTAGCGCTGCAGTGACTCTGTCCCTATGTGTGTGTATGGGTGTCTCTATCGTAGGCTGTGTGCTCTTTCACTCTCTCTGTTATTTGTGCACTCCCCTATCAGACTGCTTGTTGCACTTCTTAAAAATACATACATCCTGTTCCTGATCAGTTTATTGAAGTTGTGAATCTCTTCCTATGCAGTATATCAGGCCTGATTCTTGCTTTCTTCCCTCGTTGGAAGAGAGCCATTGTAGTGGAGCCTTCCTCCAACTACACCATTGAGGCCATAATACTCAAAGAACACCCCCTCCCAAAAAAAGGATAGCGTTTTTCCTGTGTCTTCATTTCAGGTATCAAATGACAACAACCATATCAGTTTTAAATTTTGAAGTATTAGAATTTTGGAACCAAAATCATCTCTGGACAAAAACATATGCAAACATAGTTTTAAAATTAATTTAAGCTTGTAACATATTGTCCACTACATAAATTGAATAAAATAATCCGCCACTCTAAATGACATCCTTCTGATTCGTAATATTTGATCCCATCTATTTTTTCTTGCTTTCTCAATTGTTGTCTCCCCCGTCTTTGTTCCTTTAGTTTGCTGCACTGCCATTGTTGTTTATTAACACCTCCTGCACCATAATATCAACAAAATTAGATAAATATGCATACAATTGAATGGCACAAAATTCTCCAAGTTCAGGCTGGTCGCACCATATGTTTGCATCTTACTTGTAGATCTTGCCTTGTTGTGTTCATGAGAGCCACAACTACTGCATGTTATCTGTCTCTTTGTCCTCACTCTCTCCTATTGGAACCAACCTTTTGCTATTTTGGATGTTTTTAGGCCTTCCTCTCTTCTTAACCACATCTGGGTTCTTTAGTGCTTCTGTCTTGCTGTAATCAATATTAGTGTTCTCTGTGTCTTGGTTTGTCATCATCTGGACTGTATTCTCGACTGTAATCTCAACGTGACTGTAATCTATACTGGGATAGTTGTATTGTCTTCAAGGATAGCTATTTGTGGTGTTGGCATGCTATTTGTTGCTATGCTCCCATCACCTCTGCCTTTTCCTGTATTATGATCATTGGTGATTGCATTTTCATCTCTGATAGGCATTTTTCTCATCTCAGCGTGGACTCTGCCGAACTCTGATAGCATGTAGTTAGTTCTATGAAGATCCAAGCATCCCTCTGAAGCCATGTCGACAAACTTTCTTGATAGTAAGTTATATCGTAATGTATTGTTGCTTCCTCTCAGATCTGTAGGAATCAATGTATTGACATTTCAGATCTGTAGGAATCAATGTGTTGATAGTAAGTTATATCGTAATGTGTTGTTGCTTCCTCTCAGATCTTCTTTCTCAGTTAATAATCAAATTAGATATAGTTCAGTTTTGGATACCACATGATTTTTAAATTAAATTGCAAAGAAAAGTAACATAATACCTCAACTGGATATGTGTATGTTGGCCCTTCTTATGAATTTCTTATCTGTTCCCAAAGTAGTGCTGTGTGGCTTTGCATTATCTGTGAAAACTTTGTTTGGCTTCCTATCTGCAATGTAGGTTCATGTCCCTTTGCCGTTGCAGTCTCAGTAACTGTATCATCAGCAATCTCTTGCATTTAAGAAAGAGGGGGATTAATTACTGATATCAAAATTTAAGGATACCTCTATATTCCAGATAATTTTGTGATTCCAGCTTCTAATTGAAATAATACCCTGTCTGCAGCTTTTTATTTACTTGACTTTTTTTTTACAGAACTTAGGACTTCTTCACTTCGTATGATGAAGTTTGTGAAAGACATCTACGCCTATGATATGTAATAATCTCAATTACTTTCCCAATGTGCTGGATGAAGATGATGAGTTGCTCTCCTGTGGATTTATGGATCAGGTTAATCTCAATTACTTCCCAATGTGCTGGATGAAGATGATGAGTTGCTCTCCTATGGATTTAAGGATCAGGTTTACTTCTCAATTCTTGTTTATGCTGCAAACCCTAGTTTTGTTATGCTGCAACTTTAGGTGCTATGACTATACAATTGGGAACCAACTACCAAGAGTGATTTTGTAGGCACATTTTTATACTAGTAAATTTATTAAACATTTTGTTGGAATGGAAAGATGTACATGTGTATAGCTGTTTACTATGCTCGAATTCCAACATAAGAAAAAGATAATGATTTTACTGTGGTCAAATTCCAACATAAGAAAAAGACAATGATCATCACTGCAGTGTGTGTTTCAATCTTTTTTTCACTAACTGCAAATCTGCTGAACTGCTAAAAGAGTTCTGTATTTTTTTTCTTCCCTATTCTTCTCATGTGGCATGCCGAATTGTGTCTCTCTTCGTGTGTGTGGCTGTGGTTGTCTCTGTTTCTGTAATGTGTTTTTTTTTCTTCCTTATTCTTCTCATGTGGCATGCCGGATTGTGTGTGGGCATCTCTGTGTGTGTGTCTCTGTGTGTCTGGCTGTGGGTGTCTCTGTTTCTGTATTGAGGTTTTCTCCTATATTGCCTCACTTTCCTCTTTACTGAGATAGTTGTCATCAGTTATCTTCTTTTGAACTGCATACTATGTAGTAGATAGCTAGTTCCTTCAATTTTATTTTATGAGTTTGTTGCTCTGATATGCTGCCTTTTAACAGGGAAGAAGAAGGTTCTATATGAACTTGAGAAAACATTTTTTAAAAAGATAGCAAATGTAAAAGAATCTCTGATGAAGACGAATGAGGTAAATGTTACGACATGCATGTTTTTCAGATTGCTGATCCTCAATCACCATCCATCGTTACTGTGACTAAACTTTGCACGGTATCTTTATCACTAATTCACTAATTCTACATTCATGTTTCACAGGAAACAACTCAATCCACATCAGAGCAAGTCTATCGGCTCATTTTTGAGTGGCGACCCTCATGATTAGTCTAGTCAAGATGATGACTGAAGCTGCTCTTCTCTGTCCTACCCACATCAAGATGTTTGTGCTGGATTAAGCTGACGAGATGGTTTCTGGTTTCCGGTGGATTTAAGGATCAGGCTTTCTTCTCACTTGTATGCACCACCCCCGCGCCGCCGGAAAATCTAACCTTAGAAGAGGGACCTAATCTACACCGCCTGTCAAGGTCACGCGGTTCCCCACACATCCGAGGCCCCGAGGGCCGCCGGAGGCGGAAGGGACCGGCGACCTCGGCAGCGGGAGCACAAATCGCTGGTGGTGGCGCCTTGGTGGAGCTCTCCATGTCTAAACCCTAGTTCTATCTTTTGTTTTGAATCTGAATTGAACTGACTGCTTGTGATCCAGTGTGTCCAGTGTGATCCTGTACATTAAAGTCTTGTACACTAGATCCAGGAGTAGCGAAAGGAGTTGACACATGACACATATGCTCATAGATATAATAATCTGTTTGTGATCCAGTGTGATCCTGTACATTAACAGTTCATTTTTTATTTGATGCTTGTGTATTCATGCTCAATTAGTGAAGATAGCTGGGCATGCATGTTCAATTTTTCTGTGGCTGTATGAACCATACATTTGCATATTCAATTTTGGTAAGTCACTCCTCACACGAGCTATTTGACTTGACAGTATGGAAAATACTGGCAACGAGGTGGCAGCGAAGAACAGTTCTTGTCAGTAGTATAATTTAGGGCGCATTGAATGAAACATCTACTAAATCAAGAGCAAAAGACGACTACACAACCTCCGTGTATCGACGGGTGATTGGATCGCTTCCGGTTCTGCGGACTCAGGTACTGCTGAAGAAGCTGCTTTGAATCGCTTCCGGCGTCCGCACCTCATGGAATAGACTCCAATCAGGATCGGATCTACTGAGTTTGATGGCAGCTCCGACGAGAGATAATCGGCCACGAACTCAGTCCTCTGCTATCGGCCACGAACTCAGTCCTCTGCTATCGATGAGCAGAGATACAGATGATGGAAGCAGGGACCGCCCGAAACAGTAATTGCAATTAAAGCTAACGAACGGAACATGTAACGGGAACTGTAACGATGGTCAATAAGCTGTGAAGGTAAAGGCAGGCAACGTATTTTATTACACGAATCTAGAAGTGGCATAGTACCAAGATAGGGTGCAAAGATCCGAGACACACAAACAGTGATCTTGTAATGTCACAAATAACAGGTGGGGTCATGTAAGACCAAAAAAACATATAGTCAGACTGCCTCTTCTCCGTCTGGATGTCCCAATGTAACTTCTCACCACTTGTTTCCCTCTATACATGCAAACAATAAAGGAAGGTTACGACCACACTTAATTTCAAAATGTAAGCAGAAGTCAGATGTTTACTCAAAGAATGTGATGCAGAGTTCAATTCCACAGCAAAAGACATTCTTACCTTACCATGCTCCTAAACCATGTCGTCTGCGGGTTGGACATCGTCTGGGGTATGGCCATCCTCTGGGGTATGGGCAGATGGGTCATCCTCTGGGGTATGGGCAGATGGCCTGTGTCTGAGTCCTTCGGAGGACTTGGCATCAGCCACTTCCACTTGCTTCTCCAGATCAGTGACCGCCGCTGATCGTCCAGTTCCAATTCCAAGTTCCCTCTTAGCAGCAGATTGAAACGCTCCAGATATATCACTCCCAAAAGCTAAAAGTAATTGTAGATATAATTAGAATTAGATTAGATAGCTTGCATTTAGAAAAAAAACAATAAACATGGTAATAAAATTCATTACCCAGAATAGTAAAAGAATCCAGTACCCCAAACCTAGCCCGTCCAAACAATAAGTACAACGGAAAGAAGATGAAGTACCTGAAAATGTCATAATTATGTAATTCAAGAATATGCTACAAGCTTGTATAGTACCTGAACGGGTTCAAATATATGCTAGAATATGCCTGAACGGAAAGAAGATGAAGTACCCAGAATATGCTAGAAGTGTCTCGTATACATACCAGAATATGAACCGCAGGAAGTACATGAAAATGGACCAGATGAGTTTCATAAGCTTCCATACTGGTTTCACAATCTAAATGCATAGGATTAGTAACATAATAACACAAAATCAATTTGCACGTTTTTTTTATCAAAACGCGAGAAATGAATTTGATCACAGGTTAAGATACTCACTGTAATGTCTTGTGAGCCAATATGCCAGTAAAATGCAAAAGCCACAGAGAGGGCAATCCAAGATATCAGCAGTATAATATCAGGAAGGAACTCCACGATCTCTACAGCACAGCCAGCAGAGAACCATTCGAAGCCACTGATTCTGCCCATGGAGACGACTTAGGGAAAGATGAGGCAGCAAGGCCTATAAGCATGCCTGCTTGTGATATTGCAAAGCCGCCTGATAGAATTGCAGCGAATGGTTTACTGGTTGGCTTCACTTTGTTTACCAGTGATGTTATATCCTTCCAATACATACTTGTCAATCCTCCCAAACATAAGGCTTTGTAAGCCTCCATCCTTTTACCAGTATCCTTCAATCTCTGCACATATAACGAACGATATACAGTTGAATCGATAACTAAGTGAACGGCACGAATGAATCAAACAAAACTTTAAATTACCTCCTTGTCGGACATTTTCTTACGGCCATTGTCATAATCTGTCTTGGTCTTCTTGATGGTGCTGATTATGTTACTCACGAAGCCCACGCTACTGATCAACTCCCACATTCCTGTTCATTCAAAACAAAAACTCATTCCTGTGAGCAAAATTCGATCACATGCACAAACACCCATGGCTGAATTTTAGAAGGAAAATGGGGCAGGGACATGGCTGGGCCTGCTCGGATGGGCTCGGCCAGGCTCAGCTGGGCTTCGTGCGGCCCACACGCCTGATACTGGCCCATCCGTAGGGAGGCCGAGCTGGGGCCAAGGCATACTTGACCTCGCGGCCGTGCGGTGGCCGTGGGTGACCAACGGCGGCAGATGTGTGGAAAAGAAAGCCGACGTCGATGGCCGGGCAGGGCAAAAGGGCGAGGGCTTGAGGCAGGGGGTGCTCACCGGAGGGCTCATCGTCTTCCGAATCGGAACCATGGCGCTCGTCTCCTTGCCAGCTGGGTCGCGGACGCACCGGTGCTGAAGCTGAGCGGCCAATCCCGTCGCGGTGGCCCTGGCCCATAGGGCGCCGGCGCACTGAGGTCGTGCCACTGATTGTCTTCTTCTTCATGCCACTGATGTAGTTGCCCATTCCTGAAAGCAAGTGGTGGTAACCAGTCAACAAAAAACGACGTTGCACTTGCTCTGCAATGCCAGATGAGATGCGCGTAGCGGCGCCTCGGTCGCCGACTCGCCGGACGGTGTTGGCTTTCACTTCCCCGCTAGTGGACGCGCGTAGCGGTTGCACTTCTCCCCACGATGGACACACCAGGAGCCCATCAATCAACAGGACTCGAAACGAGACGAGAGCAGGCAGCGTGCGCACTCGGCTCGCGTGACCGGCACCGCCGGCAGTGATGGCTTCATGGCGACGGTCGCCGGCCGGTTCTTTGCTGTGTGATTGGTCGGCCAAGAGGCAGACGAGGCCATAAAGGCGGCACCTTGCCGGAGTGCGCGTGCAGGTGTGCATGGCCAGGGTAGATTGCGCCCCGGCGAAGCCGCGAGCGGCAATCCACCCTGGCCATGCACACCTGCACGCGCACTCCGGCAAGGCACCGCCTTTTTGGTGCCCAAGGCGCGACCGAGCAATCGCACAGCACAAAGCCGGCGAGCAGCGTCGCCATGAAGCATCACTCACAACGCGGATTGAGGCACTCGAGCCGGCGTCGCGGCCGTGTGTGACCAACGACGGCAGAGATGCTGTGCTGTGCATGTGTGGCAAACAAGCCGGCGTCGATGGCCAGAACAGGACGATCAATAAAGGCGAGGGCTTGGCCGGGGTTCTCACCGGAGGGTTCCTTTTGCTGGCAGGCGCGTGGAGCTCGGTGCAGGCGACGGCTTGGCGCGGTCCTCTGGTTCCGTGGCGACTCTGGTGGGCTTGGTGTGCTGCGACTCCCGGCGAGGTGGTACACAGGGCGGGGCAAATGTTAGTTCAGCAGAAAACCGAGGAAAAAGGGCGGCTTTGGGGATCTTGGAGCTCACCTGTGCAAGATCGGGACGAGGTGGCGTCGACGGGACGGAACAGAGCAGGCCGGGCGTCGTGCGCTCGCTGCTTCTCCCTGAAAACAAACGAAACGAAATCGATCGGCACGGGAGCCGAAGTAAGCGACTAAGCGTCTGTTGGGGAAAGGAAGAAAGCTTCAAGCTTTGCCATGTTCAAGCGCTCACCGGTCGCTCTCCGACCGTGGTCGTCGGCGTCGGCGACGAGGAACCCGGGAGCGGACGACGGTCGGGGCGGGCGACGGGGAGAAGTTCCCGTCGCGGCGGAACGCACGCGACGCGAGAGGGCGAGAGGAGGGAATGCTTGGCGGCCGGCTGGGGTTTTGTAGCCAGCCAGGTAGGTAGGTTTCTGCATCTGCGTGCGTCGATCCCACTCCTACGGACGGCGGCGATGCGAGTCTGGGACACGCGGCAGGCATCAGCAGCGACTGTGGGTTGGTGGCGGCGCGGTCAAGCGCGGTCAAGCCCGCGAGCCGCGGCGCTGGGGCTTTCGCTTTTTCGTCACCGGGGCTACGTCGGCTGACGGCCGGGGATCGGAGCAAAGTGACGGACACCAAACGGAAAGCGGAGAAGCGGTGCCGTTCGTGAGAGAGAAGGAGACGGCGCAGCGAAACGGCGTGGGACGGAAGGAGATTCTGATTTCCGTGGCTGCCAGGTGGGGCTCTGGCGTCCGTGCCGTTGGGGAGCGGCTTCCTGTGGCTGGCAGGTGGGGCCCCGGGGACGTGCAGGAGCATGCAACGGTGGGAAGCCGCGGTTCCGTACGTACGTGCGTGCGTGCCGCGCGCGTGAGGGGAAGGCGAGCGGACGGCGGCGCTTCCACGACACGTGTGCTGCTGGCGTTGGTTCTTTTTTTTTTTTATTTGAGGGGTGGTACTGGTACCGGATTTGTTTGTTATTACTCAGTACTAATTCGGTTTTTTCCCTATAAAGTACATACAAATCTCAGTATGACTTCTGTTTTTGCTCACAAACCAGATAATAAATATATATTATGGGTCTTTGAACATATATAGGTTCTCATTGGTGCAAATGCTTAGAAACAAAATATCTTTTATATTATAAAACCTGGATCATCTGATGATCCAATTAATCAAATAATCAAGTTGTACGGATGCTTGCCCCGTCGCACGGACAACCATATTTGCTATATATAATATTAAAGAACGGGAAAATTCATTCTCTAGATTTTGATCATCACACACTCTTTGCCTGTTCGTCGTGTGTCCCTCCACTTTTCGTAGAAGAGGTGTTCGCGGATTTCGTCGAGCAGGTCGCGGCCTCCATCGACATGGTTGCAGACTCTCCGTCGAGATGGTGCCTGACTTCGTCGAGTCTCTGTGTACTCACTGCGACACCTTTCATGCTGGCGGCGTCTTCGGAGACCAATGCTACTAAGCTCGCCACGAAGCTCGTAGGTGTGCCCGTTGTCGCCTTGTACATGAAGACTATACATAAGCTGAATGTCAAACCCATCTTGTGTTAGCAATCTCACAGAATTGATGGTGGTAGAACCACCTCTCATCAATAAAAACGAAGTCAAACAAATCCTTTAACTTTGGATCATCAAGCAAACCTTGGTCAATCACATCGATGCACCACTTTAACCTAGTCTTCTTGTTAGCATTGGTAAGGTTTGATGCTACTAGAGTGGCGCCTAAGCAAACCCTTTCTCAAATACCTTTGTATCCTACATTTGCTGACACCAAGTCTACTAGACACATCTTCTAGGGTCGTTTTTTGTTGGAGAGGAATGTCCCTCAATTTTTCCAAATCAAGAGGGATTGCTTTACGGCCACTTCTACCTTTCTTTAATTAGATTAGGAACCTTGACCGGAATGTTTTGATGAAGTTGGTCTTTACCTTGTGGATCTCAACGAACATGAACATGAAGATCAAATCCAGCGTTGCCGTCGTCATCTTCATGAGATACAGAAGGTTGCCGCCATCATCGTCCTCTAAACAAACTTTGAGATAAAAATGAGAAACATGGACCTCTAAACGAAACTGAGAAACAAAACTACACGTTCTTGCTTTGGATATCAAAAAAGGAAGGTGAAAACCGAGTAAACCAGACACGTACCGGTTGTTGTTGTTCAAGTCCAATACTGGCTCGTCATCTTGTTCTATTCGAACATTCAGATCGATCAAAGGCAGGGAACGGATCACCCATTGCGCACGTGTCGTACTCTAGTTCAAGGACAAGCAAGCACGTACGCTACTTTAAGCAAGCAAGCAAGAGGCAAGGGAGTAGATGCAGCAGTGCTAGGAACGATGCGTTTTAAATAGACGAAGCACTCCAAGCGTCGTCAGGCCCACTTGGTCAGGCCTGCTGAGCACGCGCGCGCAATGGAAAAAAAAATAGCGCTAGTGAATTTCAAATGAAACAAACGTGCAAATGAGTTGTCATAAAAAAAACGAGCAAATGAAAGAAACAAACACTGCCAGCTGAGCGCACCTCGCCCAGCCATGCAAAATCTAGCGAGTGACAAAAAAAAATTTGGAGCTGGCCAGGAATCGAAACCAGCACCTCACGGCCAACGCCTCAAATGCACTAGCCATCTCGACTACAGAACTTCCGAGCTTAAGGTATATTTTAGTTGAACTTATGTGATTGGAATTTTGCAACGTGGGGCTGTCACCTCGCGAGAGGACAGCATCGGTCCGTGCTCCGAGAAACCAAGGCCTTGTTTAGATGCCCAACTTTGGGCATCCAAAGTTGGGAATAACTACCGTAGTAAATTCGTTTGTATTTGATAAAAATTATCCAAACATTGATTAATTAGGCTCAAAAGTTGGGAATAACTACTTGTTCATCGAGTGAGCCGCTGGATTCTTGTTACTCTTCGGTGATTCCCCGTCACCGTAGACGGTTGGGGCAGCGGGTGGTGGTTGAGCTCGAGTTAGTGATTGTTCGAGGCCACACCGGGTTCTTGTGAGGGGTTCTTGATCCTTCCCCGCGGGAGTTCGCGAAAGGATACTCTAGTGGATTGCTCGTGGCTTGTGGATCCTTGCCTTGTGTGGAGATTGCGGCTCCCCTTTGGGGTCTTTGGCACCGAGCCAATTGAGCGGGCAACTCACCAAGCAAGTGTATCGCCACAACGAGGAGTAGCTTGCCGGGATGCAAGTGAACCTCGGTAAAAAATCATTGTGTTGATTTGTGATTGCCGAGGCTTCGACCTCCTTGTGCTTGTACTTGAGCGTCTCTAGGTGATTGGCTATCCTCTACTCTTCGCGGCGGTATAATCTTCCATCATCTCTTTACTTTCCGCAAAGTAGAATTGCTTGTTGTGGTCGGTCGGGAACCACTCATTGTGTAGCTTAAATCCCGTGGGTAGAATTGCTTGTTGTGGTCGGTCGGGAACCACTCATTGTGTAGCATAAATCCCGTGGGTAGAACTGCTTGTTCGGTTTCGGTGAACCGATATTGTGTAGCTTGATCACCGTTGTTGAGTGTGCAATTAAATTGAGTAGCCTTGCATTGGTTAGGGAGGCTTGCTTAGGATAGTCGAAGCATTAGCTTTGCACATTTGCCACCTTGCCATCTAATTGGATTGTCTAGTGTTCTTGCTAGAAATTTTATTAGGTTATTCACCCCCCCTCTAGTCATTGTGACCTTTCACTCCCCATTGGGGTCTTTGGGACCGAGCCAATTGAGCGGGCAACTCACCAAGCAAGTGTATCGCCACAACGAGGACTAGCTTGCCGGGAAGCAAGTGAACCTCGGTAAAAAATCATTGTGTCGATTTGTGATTGCCGAGGCTTCGACCTCCTTGTGCTTGTGCTTGACTTCTCTAGGTGATTGGCTATCTTCTACTCTTCGCGGCGGTATAATCTTCCATCATCTCTTTACTTTCCGCAAAGTAGAATTGCTTGTTGTGGTCGGTCGGGAACCACTCATTGTGTAGCTTAAATCCCGTGGGTAGAATTGCTTGTTGTGGTCGGTCGGGAACCACTCATTGTGTAGCATAAATCCCGTGGGTAGAATTGTTTGTTCGGTTTCGGTGAACCGATTTTGTGTAGCTTGATCACCGTTGTTGAGTGTGCAATTAAATTGAGTAGCCTTGCATTGGTTAGGGAGGCTTGCTTAGAATAGTCGAAGCATTAGCTTTGCACATTTGCCACCTTGCCATCTAATTGGATTGTCTAGTGTTCTTGCTAGATTTTTTTATTAGGCTATTCACCCCCCCTCCTAGCCATTGTGACCTTTCACGTGGTATCAGAGCCGGGCACCGTTTGTTTGAGTTGGATTAACATCCTACGGTGAAGCAATGGCATTGGTTATGCATATCAACAACACCAAGAAGGCACCATCATTTCGAGGTGATGACTATGCCAAATGGAAGCTCAAGATGAAGAGTCATCTCAAGTCAATCAACCTTGAGGTGTGGAAAGTGGTGGAAACAAAGTTTGAGCTTGTTGTGGGTGCGGTGCCAACACCGGCCGAAGAGAAGAAGCAACAAGCAAATGACATTGCCGTGAGTGCTTTCCATGAGGCACTTGATGATAAAGCTTTTGAGCTCATCAAGAACCTTGAGGTGGCTCATGACATTTGGAAGAAGCTAGAAGAAGCTTATGAGGGCACCGAAAGTGTCAAGACCGCAAGAGCCTACATGTTGCAAGAGAAGTTTGCAAGCTTCTCAATGAAGGAGGATGAGAGTGTGCCGGAGATGTTCCATAGGCTTCAAGTCATTGTCAATGAGCTCAAGGGACTTGGGGAAGAAATCAAGAACTCTCAATTCTTCACCAAGTTCATGAGGTGTCTTCCCAAGAGATTTGACATGTTGAAGACCGTCATGGTGAAGACAACCATGAAGGAGAAGCCAACACCCAACCAAGTCCTTCAAGAGATCATGGCCGATGATGAGTTTAGAGAAGATCATGAAAAGGAAGAGTTTGCGAAGAAGAAGAAGAAGGAGAATGAGAAGAAGGATGATGACAAGAAGAGCGTGGCATTCAAGGCCACATCATCCAAGAGCAAGGGCAAGAAGAAGAAGGAAGAGTCCTCAAGTGAAGATGAACCATGCTCTAGCTCAAGTGGACAAGAAGAAGAAGTGAGTGAGCAAATGGCACTCCTTGTGAAGAGAATGGGGAAGCTCATGAAGAAGGGGTACCGGTCCAAGAGCAAGAGAAGCTCATCCAAGTCAAGTGACCGTCCCATGAAGTGCTTCCGGTGCAATAGCAAGGATCATCTCATTGCCAAGTGTCCCTATATGCAAGTGATGATGAAGAGGCCATGACGAAGGAGAGGAAGAAGCAAGAAAAGAAGAAGGAGGAGAAAGACTCCTCTCACAAAAAGAAGAAGGGTGAATCTCATGTGGCTACTTGGGAGAGTGATTCATCTTCCTCAAGTGATGAAGATGATGATTCCAAGAAGAAGAATAAGAAGAAGAAGGGGCACGCAAGCATTGCCATTCAAAAGAAGCTTTCTCTATTTGGTGCTCCATCGTCTTGCTTCATGGCCAAGGCCACTAAGGTACAACCTCCACCCGATAGTGATGATGAGAGTGATGATGAAGATGAGACCACAAAAGAAGAACTATGGGTCATGCTTGAGGATTGCAAAGATGCTTTCAATGACTCTAGGAAAGAATGTAGGGGCTTGCGCAAGGATAAACAAAACCTTGAGCAAGAACTTATGGAGTTGAGGGCCTCTTATTAGAGTCTAATGGTAGACCATAAGAAGCTAGAGAAGGCTCACTACAAGTTTGAAGAAGCTCATTCTTCTCTAGTTGAGAAGCAAGAGAAAGTGCAATCACAAGTGGTGATCATAGAGAAGAAAGATGTGGCTACATCATGTGATTCACTTGACGATTCAATTGTTGTTGCATCACTTGACCCTTCATGCTCTCATGCCTCTACTTCATCTAGTAGTGTTGGTCATGCATGTGATTCTACACTAGTAGTTGAGAATGAGTCTCTTAAAAAGGAAGTCAAAGAGCTCAATCACACCTTGGCTAAGGCATATGGTGGTGAGGACCGCTTGCTTATGTGCTTGGGTAGCCAAAGAGCTTCTCTCTACAAAGTGGGATTGGGCTATACCCCCAAGGCAAAGCCGCCTTTGCTCCTCACAAGACTTGTTTTGTGAAAAACAATGGTAGCTATTGCAAGAGTTGCAAGCAAGTGGGTCATTTAGAGCATGCATGCAAGAACAAGAACACTAGTGCTTCCTCTTACAAGTTGAATGCTTCCTACATGCTTGTTAAGAGTGAGTGTGGTGTGAGTGCTAGATTCATTGGTACACCATGGAAGAGCTCAAAGGAGAAAGCTATTTGGGTGCCAAAGACTCTAGTGACTAACCTTCAAGGACCCAAGCAAAAGTGGGTACCTAAAGCTTGATGTCTTCTTGTAGATCAATTACAAAGCCGGAGGAGGCATTGGGTGCTTGATAGTGGTGCATCAAATCATATGACCGGTGAAGATAGTATGTTCAAATCACTTGACAAGAATGACAATGGTGGATTCAACTCCATCACATTTGGTGACTTGAGCAAGGGTGATGTCATGGGGCTAGGAAAGGTTGCAATTTCCAATGAGAAGGATCTCTCCAATGTGTTGCTAGTTGATACTTTGAACTTCAATCTTTTGTCGGTGGCTCAATTGTGTGATCTTGGCTACAAGTGCATATTTGATGACAAGCATGTTGAGGTGGTGAGCAAGGATCAAGCAAATATCATCTTCAAAGGGTTTAGGCATGGAAGCTTGTACTTGGTGGATTTCAATGCTAGTGAAGCTCAACTTTCATCATGTTTGATTGGCAAGTCAAGCAAGGGATGGCTATGGCATAGGCGCCTTGGACATGTTGGGATGAAGCAATTGAACAAGTTGGTGAAGCATGATCTAGTGAGAGGCTTGAATGATGTCACATTTGAGAAGGATAGACCTTGTAGTGCATGTCAAGCCGGCAAGCAACATGAGAACTCACATCCCAAGAAGAATGAGATGTCAACTTCAAGAGCATTTGAGTTGTTGCACATGGACTTGTTTGGCCCAACCCACTACACATCAATTGGGGGCAACAAGTATGGATTTGTGATTGTGGATGACTACTCAAGATACACATGGGTGTTCTTTCTCTATGACAAGAGTGAAGTCTATGATCTATTCAAGTCTTTTGTCAAGAGGGTGCAAAATGAGTTTGACACTACCATCAAGAAGATAAGTGACAATGGGAGTGAATTCAAGAACACAAGAGTTGAAGAGTTGTGTGATGAGCTTGGAATTATGCATCAATTCTCACCAACCTACACTCCCCAATCCAATGGTGTAGTTGAGAGGAAGAATGGGACCTTGATTGAGATGGCAAGAACTATGCTACTTGAGTACAATGTGAGTGAGAAGTTTTGGAGTGATGCTATCAACACGGCTTGTTACTATAGCAACCGCCTCTATTGCCATGGAAAGTTAGAGAAGACTCCATATGAAATCTTGAATGGAAGGAAGCTCAATATTGCTTACTTCTGGGTCTTTGGTTGCAGGTGCTACATTCTCAAGAAGGGGCAAAGACTTGGCAAGTTTGACAAGAGGTGTGATGAGGGATTTCTTCTTGGCTACTCTACTTCTAGCAAGGCTTATAGAGTGTGAAACTTGGCTAGTGGGCTAGTTAAAGAGGTTCATGATGTTGAATTTGATGAAACCCAAGGCTCTCAAGATGGAGATCAAAATCAAGATGATGTGGGTGGAGATCAATTGAGTAATGCAATGAGACACATGGACATTGGTGACATTAGGCCAAGGCAAGTGGATGATGGTGATGAGGTGCAAGTGCCAACTCAAGTTGTGATTGATGATTCCAATGAGGCAAGCACAAGTGGTACTCAACTTCAAGATCAAGACCAAGGTCAAGCAAGTAATGCAAATGAGCTAGTTCTTCAACCTTCAAACATTGTAAGAGATCATCCTCTAGATCATATCATTGGTGACATTCAAAGAGGTGTACAAACAAGATCAAGATTGGCTAGCATATGTGAGCACTACTCCTTTGTGTCATTCATAGAGCCAACTAAGATTGATGAAGCTTTGAAGGATCCGGATTGGATAAATGCCATGCATGAGGAATTGAACAACTTCACTAGAAATGATGTATGGGAACTTGTTGAGAGGCCAAAGAAGCACAATGTGATTGGAACCAAGTGGGTCTTCAAGAACAAGCAAGATCAAGATGGATTGGTTGTGAGGAACAAAGCAAGACTAGTGGCACGAGGTTACACACAAGTTGAGGGTCTTGACTTTGGAGAAACTTATGCACCGGTGGCAAGATTAGAGGCAATTAGAATCCTATTGGCCTATGCTTGTGCTCACAACATCAAGCTCTATCAAATGGATGTGAAGAGTGCATTTCTCAATGGATTCATCAATGAGGAAGTGTATGTTGCACAACCTCCCGGTTTTGAAGATGACAAGAAGCCCAACCATGTCTACAAGCTCAAGAAGGCATTGTATGGATTGAAGCAAGCTCCAAGGGCATGGTATGAAAGATTGAGAGATTTTCTCATCTCCAAAGGCTTCAAGATGGGCAAAGTTGACACCACTCTCTTCACCAAGAAGATAGAAGATGACTTGTTTATGTTGCAAATCTATGTGGATGATATCATGTTTGGTTCAACAAACCAATTTTTTTGTGAAGAGTTTGTTAAGATGATGGCTAGTGAGTTTGAGATGTCTATGCTTGGAGAGTTGAGCTACTTCCTTGGTATTCAAATCAAGCAAATGAAGAATGGCACCATTGTGAGTCAAGGCAAGTACATCAAAGACATGATCAAGAAGTTTGGGTTGCAAGATGCTAAGGCCATTAGCACACCAATGGGAACCAATGGTGGCTTGGACATTGATGATAGTGGCAAGATGATTGAGCAAAAGCCATATAGATCAATGATTGGAAGCTTGCTATATGTGACCGCTTCAAGGCCGGATGTCATGTTTAGTATGTTGTTGACGGTTGTTAAGTATCAATTTTATACCGTCAACGCAGCAAGAGAAAGGACTAATATGAGTTCACCTATTAGATATAGGGGTTACACTCGACGTAATTCCACAAGTTTTGGTGATTGTCTATTTGCAGGGGTTATCGAAAGAGAACCAAAGGAGGCCCACATGTCATGATTACATAGAGATAAAGACCGAACGGGTGAAATTGTATAATCTAGAAGACTCCAGAAGGCGACCCCTGAAGGCCGGGCCCCACTGGCGGCTGGCCGGTCGGCCGCCCAAGGGGAGTCGGCCGACTCCCCACCTCGACCAATGGCGTCGAGTCTCGCGGATCCTGCCTCCACCGTCTTTGAGGATGAATAATTATCGTCCATTTAGGTCGGTTTGATCCGAGGGCTATGGTTCATCCTAGGGGCTATATATTCAGAGCCCCTGGCCCCTGGGTGAAACCCTAAATTCATTCTCTCTTCATTCATCGAGAGGATTCGAGAAGCCGAGCCACCATCTCAATTAGAACTCCATAGTTTAGTAGCATAGCTACATAGGAATAGATCTAGAGGGAATCAAGCCTAGCTTGGAGTCCGGATCGTCGAGTTCTTGGTAATTCCCTCTACATTCTTGTAATATTCATCATTGTTCGTGATACTATGAGTAGTACTTTATTCTATTCTATTATATCGACTTGACTTTACTCTATTTGATTATATTCTCAATTATATCGTTCTTAGTCTACTTTGATTATATGTTTAGCATAGTTGGACTAAAATTATGTTTATGCATAGGATCGTATAGCGCTTGCTCATTAGGCCAATGGGTGAGTGATAGATATTGTGTAGGCATGGTGCCTATACCGTACTTATCTGCGATTGCACCCTATATTCCGGATCGTGAGGTAGATCGCGGGAGTGGACAAGATCTGTTGAGTCCTTTGTAGCCCTTCTCCCGAGTATAGGTCTAGCAGAACAAACCTATTACATTGAAGTCATTGCTATGTCTCTAGTCTTCTCCGGTAATATCACTATGCATAGGTGTAACCTTTTCCTGCCATGATTGCTAGATGTTCTTGCACTAATCATTGTATGCTTTGATTTTATAGTTAGAATAACATAGGATTATACCCTAGATCGTCCTAGTCCATGCTAGTGTTATAAGCTTAGAGTGCTAAGTTGAGATGGCTGTTACTATTATTTTATGTGGCTAAATGCTCTCATTTATCTTATGTCATTTATCATTCATTCCTATATTTTATGTGACACTTACCCTGTATGAGATGATCGATACGAGACAAGGTTAAGCTCTCCATTATCGCATGTGCATTGCTCATCACTCATTATCCAAAGTGCATTCCCTTCCCAAAGTGGTAAAATTATAAATAACGATACCTGGATTACTCCTGGTTAAAATGCTACATCGGTATTATCTGTGCGCTTGCGGATCCCATATTTATTTCTAGTAGCAGTTGCATTATTTAGTACCAGCATTTTTGGCGCCATGTTGGGGATGACAACCTAACACTGAGTGGCGTTAGAAATGTCAACAAGCATTTTTGGCGCCGTTGCCGGGGAAGGTCGAAAGCCATTGGATAATGAGCAGCATTGCACTAGATAATATGATTGAGTTGTCTTTGTCATACTAACCCTTCTCTACAGGATTACCCTTGTTTTGTCTACTTGTGTATCTTATGCAGGGTAATTAAGACAATTCTTCCTGATAATTATATTGACGATCCAGAAGCTTTATTCGGGAAGGCCGGAAGCGGAGTTGAAGAAGACCAATCAATCATCATCATCAACTCAACTTGGAAGTTTGTCGGCGAGAAAGTCGACCTTTCGTTCGAGACTTGACACCAGCGTTTGAAGCCATGGCGAACAAGTCACTCGCGAGTTCTCGGCTCAACTACGGACAACATTCGTACTTGGACCACCTGCGGACATCGAAGGAGCTTTTGAGCTCAAGCTGCGCTAATCAACATGGTGCAAGCAAGCCGGTTACGTGGGAAGGCCCATGAAGATGCTAGTGCTCATCTCCAACACTTCCGGAGATTTGTAGCACATTCACTATTAAGGATGTCCCCGAGAGATGCTATACTACTTCGCCTCTTCCCATTCTCACTCTTGGGGAGAGCGAAACGGTGGTTCTACGCCAATAAGGAGAAGAATACTACGTGGGCATTATGTTCCACTAATTTCTTGGCGAAGTTCTTCCCCATGGGCAAGACAAATGCTCTTCGTGGGAAGATATCAAGCTTTCAGCAACACCATGATGAGACTGTCCCAGAAGTTTGGGAGCGCTTTCAAGATTACATCCTCGAGTGTCCTCATCATGGCATGGAGAATTGGCGCTATGCGGACATTCTACCATGGGCTCAGCAACGGCACACGTGAGACGATGGATCTTTGGCTGGAGGTGCATTCTTATCACTCACTATTCCTCAAGCCACGGCTCTTGTGGAGAAGATGGCATCCAACCAAGGTTGGAGTAAAGAAAGAACGAGACCCGCAAGAGAGGTGGAGGAATGCACCGGTGAAAGAGGTAGACATGTTGTCTACGCAAAATGGATCTGCTAATGAAGAGGCTCGATGAGAGAGCCCGGAGAGAAGAAAGAAGTCATGCATATACATGATGCTCGCATGACATGTGAAGAGTGTGGAGAGACTGGGCACACTGGGTGCTAACCGCCCGTAGCCGAAGGAGGACGTGAACTACCTCAATAACAACAACAATAATAATTACTATCGTCCTCGGCAGAATCAAGGTTGGAATCAGCAGCAAAGGCCTAACTACTCGGGCAATTATTCAGGCAACTATCAAGGTAACAACTCTTCCTACAATAATTACAACCAGCCGCCTTTGAGAGAGTTAGTCTTTGAATCAAGGCAAGATGATGGACAATGTTTGTCCAAGAAGCCGACATCAAATGACAAGGTCCTAGAGACACTCGGCAATAGAATGGATGGCTTTTCCAATGCCATCAAGAGTCAGCTCGGCTTCAACAAGATACTTGAGTCGCAGGTACAATGGCTTGTTAACCTTGCTCCTTCCACTTGGTCAAGGTAAAGCGCGGGACAACCCGAAGAGCTCGAAGCGCAAATCTTGTTGATATATTCAATGTAGAAGATAGCCGGAGTGATCCATCGAAGGGGTCATGGATTGACTCAACTCGCCAATCAAGAAGGGCGATCCGGGAGACCGATCATTCCGATCTCCATTGGAAGTACCAACTTTAATGAAGCAATCGTGACTTCGGTGCAAGCATCAACATTATGCCAAGAGTGATATATGAGAAGCTATTCGGATGCCCCTTAGCATACACAACCATGTGCTTGCGGCTTGAGATCGGTCACTCCGTGTTCCTTTGGGAGTACTAGAAGATATATGTGTACGAGTAGGCAACTCGTATGTTCAGCCAGAGACTTCGTGGTAGTGGATACGAGGCAATAATGAAAGGTCCCCTATCATTGCGGGACAACCATTCTTGAACACCGCTGGAGCCATCATGTATGCCAACACGCCAAGATCATCTTCAACATCAAGGGCAATAGAGAAACCTTCTTCTTCAAGAGCAGAGTTTGCGGTTCAAGACACCCTCATCATCCGAACAATGAGAAGAAGAAGAATCCAGCTAAGAAGAACAAGAATAAGAAGACCAAGAAGACGGAGACAGTGAGGATGGTCATTGCAGTCCACAAGGAGCATGACCACTTACTCGAGATCCCCACGTCGATCAAGAAGGATGACCCAGGTGTCCCAACCATTCAATGCTCCATCAACGAAGCTCTTTCAATAAAGGCATGCGTGACACCGGATCGGGCGTCAACATTATGGCTAAGGTAACCTATGAATATCTATATGGCACTATGCCTTTGGAGCCTACCTATGCACAGCTGCAGATGGCGGATCAGACATTCCGCTTCGTCGAAGGAGAAGTGAAGGATGTCCTCATCCAGATAGATGACCATTATGTCCCTACAGACTTCCTAGTCATTGACATGGGAGATGACTATGATCCTCCAATCATCCTAGGAAGACCATTCCTGAACACCACCAGAGCTATCATCTATATTGGAACAGGAGAGATCCATTTCCACTTTCCTACTGAGAAGGTACGCCGCTACTTCAACAATAACTATATAATCACTAAGCAGCCCAAGAAGAACGAGCAAGGAGAAGGCGGCGTACCGTCCCGAGAACAAGAAGAACATCACTACGAGATGGATGGGCTGACTATGAGGGAGAAGTGTCAAGATATGAAGATCGGTACCCGAAGAGAAGAACATTGTAGAAGAACTCGAAGAGGTGCTATCATCGAGAAGAGAAACAAGTGATCCAAGAAGCTTCCTCCTCAAGGTCATCCTCTCCAACAAAGAAGGTGTGGAAGGTAAAAGCAAAATCAGAATCAATTCCTACACACGAGGTGACGATATCAGAGGCGCCAGCCAATGCGCCCCTTGAAAAATGAGCGAACATGACAAGTCCTGTTCGGAGGACTTAAAACCACCGAACGCCGCACCAAGAGGTAACTTGGTATTTATCAGCAATTACTTTTCAGCATTATATTTTTACCTTAGCATATTTATTTCCCCCACTTACATCTTAGTTGCATCTTTACTCCTTTATCTCTGCATTAGAAAAGAAAATAAAAACATTGTGCATTTGCATCCAGAAAATTGTTAAGCCCCATGTGGATAATCATTCACTGTGGTGGCACAAAAATAATTTCTCGGCATATTTATTTTCCCCCAATGCATTCCTTAAATAATAAAAAGATAAAAATATTTCTTGTGATCTGTTAGAACAAGTCTAAGTTAAGAAAGTTCTAGACAACCAAGGCCTAGAGGTTTTATCACTAATGCTTAATCAGTTCCACAAGCTTTGTTGTCTATTTGAGCTTCACAGAACATCAAGGATCAAGAAGAGCTAACAGGCAGAAGGACATCTAGTCCCTTATCAGAGTGCTGCCCGCGACAATTGAATGACGTCTCCAACAGCAACTATCTACGACACTCCTGGAGGAATAGAACGTCTTCAGTGCCTGTCAGCAACATCAGCAGACTATGTCAACATCCAGCTTGGGGGAGAGCATCCCCCGTGTACCAAGCTAAGTGTTTCCAACGTATCGATTTATACCTTGTTAAAGTATGCTTTGTTAAAACAACTAAAAAAGATGCATAACCATAGAAACCTAGAAAGATTTCTTTATTTATCTTTTCTACTTTTGGAGAGCTCTTGCAATCTGTCTTTAAGTTATCCCTTAGAATAAACTCTACATGGAAATGATGAATAGTTGCTCTGCCGTAATTCCTTTCAAGTACCTAGTTTTCAACCTTGCACTCTCCTGAGTTTTGGACACAAGCTGTTTAGATTTGAGATTTGCTCTTAACACGAAACTTGTGGGTAGCAAATACTTGATCTAAATCTAGGTGGTTGACGGGTATGATATGGGAAGGTTTTTGAGCTGCTTTGTCCATCTTATTCCTAGAGATACTAGTGTTCTGGAGAATTTATCTGTGAAAATATTAAATTCCTGCATGATGAGTTTCTTTATGATGAGAGTTCAAATTCCTACCACAGCCATATATTCATGCTTACTAGATTAGAAAAACCCATCTGTTTATATAGATCATACTGTAGGCTTGAGTGTAGTCTTTTTAGGCATTGAGTGTGGTTATGCCGTGGACCCATAAGGAATTAGTCACGCAGTTAAAGTCAACACTATGTGCTCTCCATCCATTGATCTATGCTACTTCTGTCCTCAGAAGCACGCACCCATTTTATAACTACAACATTCATTCTGTGCTACTTCTGTTCCTAGAAGTACCACCCACATATAGATCCATATCCATCACACATAGTGCTATCTCTATCTTGGAGATACACACTTATGCTGCTCCTACCCCGGGAGTACGCATTCCCCACATATTGTGCTATCTCTACCCTGGAGATACACACCTATGCTGCTTCTACCCTGGGAGTACGCATCCATCCATCCATCCACATATACATACGCCATTCATTTCACTTCATCCAAAAAGGTTTTACTCCTATCCTGGGAGTGAACATCTAGAAATAATCATTGCCGTTTCATTGCCTACATAAAAGCTCCAGTCATTATCATTTCAAAGTATATGAATCCCCGTTGCTAAAGTTCGTTTTGAGGATTGGTTGCTCTAAAAAAAAGAAAAAAAGAGGAAGAAAGAAAAGAGTAGCCAAGTCCTTCCTTTCAAGAAGTTCTAAGGTTTCCAAATAAAGGGAGTCATGTTATCCCCAAAGGAGCAAGTGTAGAAGTAGATGTTCACCAGTTGAGTACCCCTCATAATCATTTCCTTATCACCATCCTATCATCATCTTATCATCCATTTCATTTCCTCATTCACATGCACATATGACTTTATTATTATTTTAGTTCCTATTGGATCCATGTCTTAATTGTGCAATATATGCAAGTGAGTTCGAGTGTCTCCCCACCTATGAGCTCCACATAAGCCTATTATAAAGTAGGGTGAGAGAGAGAAGGCTCTTTCCACTATGCCTTAGTTCCACAAATACCACATACTCTGAGAGAAGAGAGAAGGCATACACTACTCATGCCTTGGAGAGGATCCAGAAATACCACAAATGAGAGACCTGAAAGGTTCATACAAGGAACTCTGAGTTTTATTTCAAAATCTTGCAAAAACTCCGGGATAATAGTTGATCGAAGAGCGAGAAACATGGCGCTTGACTTGACCGTTCTATCTTTCAACTACTCAAGACCCAAGTGACGGTTACAAGCCCCATGGTGAAAGGTAATATGAGTAAGTTTTGAGTCAGAATAGTTCACTCTAATCCGGAGGAGAGTTCTTGTTTGAACGCATGTGTACTTGTGAGGAGTAAAAGCATTGTAGCAACTCCTGATCCATCACTGAGTCTATCTTTGCTCAGGGACGAGCAAAAGGTAAGCTTGGGGGAGTTTGTTGACGGTTGTTAAGTATCAATTTTATACCGTCAACGCAGCAAGAGAAAGGACTAATATGAGTTCACCTATTAGATATAGGGGTTACACCGACGAGAATTCCACAAGTTTTGGTGATTGTCTATTTTGCGGGGGTTATCGAAAGAGAACCAAAGGAGGCCCACATGTCATGATTACATAGAGATAAAGACCGAACGGGTGAAATTGTATAATCTAGAAGATTCCGAAAGGCGACCCCGAAGGCCGGGCCCCACTGCGGCTGGCCTCGCGCCGGCCGCCCAAGGGGGAGTCGGCCGACTCCCCACCTCGACCAATGGCGTCGAGTCTCGCGGATCCGCCTCCACCGCCTTTGAGGATGAATAATTATCGTCCATTTAGGTCGGTTTGATCCGAGGGCTGTGGTTCATCCTAGGGGGCTATATATTCGAGCCCCGGCCCCGGGTGAAACCCTAAATTCATTCTCTCTTCATTCATCGAGAGGATTCGAGAAGCTGAGCCACCATCTCAATTAGAGCTCCATAGTTTAGTAGCATAGCTACATAGGAATAGATCTAGAGGGAATCAAGCCTAGCTTGGAGTCCGGATCTGTCGGAGTTCTTGGTAATTCCCCTCTACATTCTTGTAATATTCATCATTGTTCGTGATACTATGAGTAGTACTTTATTCTATTCTATTATATCAGACTTGACTTTACTTTATTTGATTATATTCTCAATTATATCGTTCTTAGTCTACTTTGATTATATGTTTAGCATAGTTGGACTAAAATTATGTTTATGCATAGGATCGTATAGCGCTTGCTCATTAGGCCAATGGGTGAGTGATAGATATTGTGTAGGCATGGTGCCTATACCGTATTTATCTGCGATTGCACCCTATATTCGGATCGTGAGGTAGATCGCGGGAGTGACAGGTCTGCGAGTCCTTTGTAGCCCTTCTCCCGAGTATAGGTCTAGCGAACAAACCTATTACATTGAAGTCATTGCTATGTCTCTAGTCTTCTCGGTAATATCACTATGCATAGGTGTAACCTTTTCCCGCCATGATTGCTAGATGTTCTTGCACTAATCATTGTATGCTTTGACTTTATAGTTAGAATAACATAGGATTATACCCTAGATCGTCCTAGTCCATGCTAGTGTTATAAGCTTAGAGTGCTAAGTTGAGATGGCTTATTACTATTATTTTATGTGGCTAAATGCTCTCATTTATCTTATGTCATTTATCATTCATTCCTATATTTTATGTGACACTTACCCCGTATGAGATGATCGATACGAGACAAGGTTAAGCTCTCCATTATCGCATGTGCATTGCTCATCACTCATTATCCAGTGCATTCCCTTCCAAAGTGGTAAAATTATAAATAACGATACCTGGATTACTCCTGGTTAAAATGCTACATCGGTATTATACGTGCGCTTGCGGATCCCATATTTATTTCTAGTAGCAGTTGCATTATTTAGTACCAGCATTTTTGGCGCCATGTTGGGGATGACAACCTAACACTGAGTGGCGTTAGAAATGTCAACATATGTGCATGTGTGCAAGATTTCAAGCTTCTCCAAGAGAGAGTCACTTGACGGCAACAAAAAGGGTGTTAAGGTACTTGAAGGGTACTCAAGATGTTGGTCTATGGTATCCCAAGGGGTCAAGCTTTGAGTTGATTGGATACTCCGACTCCGACTATGCCGGTTGCAAGATTGATAGGAAGAGCACAAGTGGAACATGCCAAGTGCTAGGAAGATCTCTAGTGTCATGGTCTTCAAAGAAGCAAAATAGTGTGGCACTTTCCACCACCGAAGCCGAAGCCGAATATATTAGTGCGGGAAATTGTTGTGCAAAATTGCTATGGATGAAGGCCACCTTGAAGGACTATGGGATCAAGTTCAATCATGTGCCTTTGTTTTGTGACAATGAAAGTGCAATCAAGATGACAAACAATCCGGTTCAACATTCAAGAACCAAACACATTGATGTGAGGCACCACTTCATTAGAGATCATCAACAAAAGGGAGATGTGAGCATTGAAAGCATTGGCACCGAAGATCAACTAGCCGACATATTCACCAAGCCTCTTGATGAGAAAAGATTTTGCAAGTTGAGGAATGAATTGAACATACTTAGCTTCTCCAACATGGATTGATGCACCCCATATATGACATGCCTCTCCTCCAACATAGCAAGGTAAAGTTGGTTGTTGCATCTCATGCATCTCTTGCTAGTTGTGTAAACATGTATACATGTGCATCTTGCTAGGCTCATTCATTGCAAATCAAATGAATTTGAAGGATATATGGCACCACTATTGTTTCTTTGCCTGATTTGGTCTAGTGGTGGCATATGACTTGTTTGTGAGCTTGTGAACCTAGTGTTGAATCTTTAGCACTTGCTCATGATGTGTATCTCAACATGGTCAAGATAACCCTTATTCTTATAAGGTGTGAAGAAGTTTGCCCTTGGTTCAAACCGAGATACATTTTCTAGGCATATGATTTAGATTTGGCCATAGTTGATTGACTTGTTTCTCTCATCTTATGCACCCTTGTTGGTGATTGTTGACAAAGGGGGAGAAAGAAGTCACAAAGAGCAATGGAAGGGGATTAATTTTTATGATATGACCCAACCATGAGCACACAAATAGGGGGAGCAAGCTCATAGACTATTTGTTGCATATTGTGTGTGTGCATTCATGATGATATGGAGCATTGCAAGCTAAATTCAATATTCATGCTTGTTTGGTGTATTGCTAGTATAGAACTTGATTGATGAAATGAAGTACTAGCATGCATAGGTGGTTTCTAGACATAGAGTTTCTCTTGTTCAAAGTACCTTGTTTATAATGTGATCTCATGAAGTATTTTGAGTTTTGATGGACGTCTAGATTTCCATGGTGCTAAGGAAGGTTTATTATCGCACTTCGATTGGTATCACGCTTCAAAGGTCAATTCTATAAACCTTAGTACCATTTTGGTTGTGGTAATTCTCACAAAAGTTTCATCTATGCATGTGTGCTTGAAAATCGACCAAACATTTGATGCACACATGTAGGGGGAGCTACCACTACCAAAACCGGAATTGAAATGCTTGTCCAATCCAAGTTTCTTGATCAAAATGTCTTGGGCAAGCAATTCAATTTCATATTGAATTCAATTTCCATATCTTTGTGAGCTTTGTGAAGGGTTGTCATCAATTACCAAAAAGGGGAAGATTGAAAGCTCCGGTTTGGTTTTGGTAATTAATGACACTCAACGTTGCTAATGCTTTGCTCTAAGTGTGGTTAGACACATAGCAACGTGACGGTGGATGATGGAGCATGCTGATCACGGTGATGAACATGGTGGATATGTGAAGTGATCGAGCTCCGACGGAGGCCCATGGAGATCAAGGCGAAGGTATACTTGATAGGGCTTTCCGGTTTAGTGGTCGAGACACTTAGCGAGTGTGACCACATTTAGGATCGATAACCGACTATCAAGAGGGGTTTCCTCGGTTTCATTCGCGGTCCTAAGTGCCTCTAGTTGCGACTTTGCATGATGCATGAGAGACTAACTAGAGGGCTAACTCTTGCCGACGTGGTCGTGCTTGTACTACTAACTTCGGTGCTTGAGACGAGTTCTACACTTGGTGGAGTTGGTACTCAAGGCAAGAGGTTGGACTTGGAGCGGAGACGGCGCGTCGTTTTGACAACATGGAATTAAGTCGACGGCGCCGAACGCGGGTGTCACCAGGTGGCGGGCACAGAAGGTGGCGTCCGGCGGCTCTAGCGCGTGCTCGGGCTGCGGCTCCCCAACGGCGCCGGACGCGTCCGGCTCGGAGGCAGCAGACGCAGTACGGTGCAGGTCGGGCGTCCGGCGTCTGGTGGCGCGACACGTGGACAGGGCCTCGACACTCCAGCAACTGGGCAACGGCTCTCGAGCGGCAGACGCTGGGCGAGCGCGTCCGGCGCGCGCCGGACTCCGACCAGAATCTTCTGGGACCGAGGCTTCGCGCGCGTCGGGACGCCGGACGCGTCCGGCGTGAGGCGGCGGACTCGGGCAGTGGATGCTCCACGTCATCAGAGTTTGAAGGCAACGGTCGGCTGGCGCGGCGCGGGAGGAGGCGCCGGACGCGTCCGGCGGCCTCGACCAGACGCGTCCGGCGCGTGTTGAAGCATCAGCCCGAGGGGGTAACGGCTCTATTTCGAGTGGGCTCTATAAATAGACCATTGGCCGGCCTTGGGGAGCTCTCTTCGCCATTTCTTCATACCTGAGCATACTTTGAGCAAGAGAGATACTCCCCCACTCATCTCTTTGATTCCTTTGCTAATCTTGAGAGAGATTTGAGTGAGAACAAGTGATTTGCATTGAGAGTTGCATCTAGAGGCACTTGTTCACCGAGTGAGCTACGAATTCTTGTTACTTTTCGGTGATTCCCGTCACCGTAGATGGTTTGGAGCAGCGGGTGGTGGTTGAGCTCGAGTTGGTGATTGTTCGAGGCCACACTGGGTTCTTGTGAGGGGTTCTTGATCCTTCCCCGTGGGAGTTCGTGAAAGGATACTCTAGTGGATTGCTCGTGGCTTGTGGATCCTTGTCTTGTGTGGATGTTGCGGCTCCCTGAAAGCTCCGGTTTGGTTTTGGTAATTAATGACACTCAACATTGCTAATGCTTTGCTCTAAGTGTGGTTAGACACATAGCAACGTGATGGTGGATGATGGAGCATGGTGATCACGGTGACGAACATGGTGGACATGTGAGGTGATCAAGCTCCGACGGAGGCCCATGGAGATCAAGGCGAAGGTATACTTGATAGGGCTTTCCGGTTTAGTGGTCGAGACACTTAGCGAGTGTGACCACATTTAGGATCGATAACCGACTATCAAGAGGGGTTTCCTCGGTTCATTCGCGGTCCTAAGTGCCTCTAGGTTTAACTCGGCATGATGCATGAGAGGCTAACTAGAGTGCTAACACTTGTCGACGTGATCATGAGATGATATGCTAACTCCGGTGCTTGAGATTTGATCTACTCTGCGGGAGTTGGCACCTAAGACAAGTGGTTTGGACTTGGATCGAAGACGGAGATTCATCGAAGATCAAACTTTAAGGTGGAGCTGCTCAGTGGGCGCCGGACGCCGGGCTAGGCGGGCCGGACACGTCCGGCGCGTGTTGGGCTGGCATGGGCGGCTGGCTCGGGCGCTGCTGAGCGCCGGACGCCGGGCCAGGCGGGCCGGACGCGTCCGGCGCGTGGTGGCTTGGCGCGAGCGGCTGGCTAGGCTCGGCTGAGCGCCGGACATCGTGGTGGCGCGTCCGGCGTGCGCCAGACGCGGACCAGAAACTTCTGGGACCGAGGCCTCGCGTGCGTCGGGACGCGGGACGCGTCCGGCGTGAGGCGGCGGACTCGGGCGGCGGACGCGCCATGTCAGCAGGATTCAAAGGCAACGGTCGACTTCGGCGGCGCGCTGAAGAGCGCCGGACGCGTCCGGCGGGCAGCGGCGGACGCGTCCGGCGCGTTCTGCGACATCAGCCCGAGGGGGCAACGGCTCTATTTCGAGGGGGCTCTATAAATAGACCATTGGCCGGCCTTGGGAAGCTCTCTTTGCCTTTTCTTTATACCTGAGCATACTTTGAGCAAGAGAGACACTCCCCCACTCATCTCTTTGATTCCTTTGCTAATCTTGAGAGAGATTTGAGTGAGAACAAGTGATTTGCATTGAGAGTTGCATCTAGAGGCACTTGTTCATCGAGTGAGCTGCGGATTCTTGTTACTCTTCGGTGATTCCTGTCACCGTAGACGGTTTGGGGGCGGGTGGTGGTTGAGCTCGAGTTAGTGATTGTTCGAGGCCACACCGGGTTCTTGTGAGGGTTCTTGATCCTTCCCCGCGGGAGTTCGCGAAAGGATACTCTAGTGGATTGCTCGTGGCTTGTGGATCCTTGCCTTGTGTGGAGATTGCGGCTCCCCTTTGGGGTCTTTGGCACCGAGCCAATTGAGCGGGCAACTCACCAAGCAAGTGTATCGCCACAACGAGGAGTAGCTTGCCGGGATAAAAGTGAACCTCGGTAAAAAATCATTGTGTTGATTTGTGATTGCCGAGGCTGTAAGGTCCTAGATGGCTAGAGGGGGGTGAATAGCCTATAAAAATTTCTACAAACTCACTAAGCAAACTTCGTTAGATAAACAAACGGCGGAAAGCAAGTTATGCTTAGCCTACTAGGTGTTGCAAGCCTCCTATCCAACAATTCTAGTATGTGATCACAAGTACACACAAGAGCTACCACTAGTGATCAAGAGTTCTACCCACGGGATTTAATCTACACAAGGAGTGGTTCCCGACCGACCACACAAGCAATTCTACCCACGGGATTTAGTCTACACAAGTTGTGGTTCCCGACCGACCACGCAAGCAATTCTACTTTGCAAGAATGTAAACAAGATAATGCGAGAGGGTAGGAGCTTGTTATACCGACGCGTAGAGTCGAGGTTGCCAATCACCGAGAGAATGAACAATTAATTACAATCGGCAACACACAATCGATGACGACCAATCACCGGGAGACAAAGATGAACACAATTGTTTATCCCCGGATGTTCACTTGGGCACCGCCAAGCTACGTCACCCGTTGTGTCGACCAACACCTAGATGGTTCCTCGGTGTGACCCTCAAGTCACTAGCCCTCAAGGCTCGCCCCGCAAGGCACCGCAAGATACCACTCTCAAGCGAGGTACTCAACGACACGCGCAATCCACTAGGATGCTCTTCGTGATCCCCACGAGGTGAGCTCAAACCTCTCACAATCAACCGGAGGTGGCCAAGAACAATCACCTTCTCTTGCCAACGCCTCCAACAATCTCCAAGCCGGCTAGGAGCGGTACTCTCCAAGAGTAACAAGAAATCCACCGGCTAAACCACCCACAAGTGCCACTAGATGCCCTCAAGCAATGCAATGCACTAGGTGATCTCTCAATCTCACTTTGGATTCACAATCAAGCAAGAGAGATGAGAGGGAGAGTGTTTCTCTAGCACAAAGGATGAGCAAGTGAGTAGAAATGGGCAAGAGAGCCTCCCATGGCCGGCTAAGGGGCTATTTATAAGCCCAAGGCGAAATCCAACCGTTACCCCTCGAGCGGGCCGATTTCAACCCGGACGGACGCGTCCGCGGCTCAAGCCGGACGCGTCCGCGCGCTCGCGCGCCGCAACACGGCCGACCGTTGGCGGCCCAACGTTCAAATCACCTCGCGTCCGGCCCGCGTCCGGCCCGGCGTCCGGCGGCCGCGTCCGGAGGAAACGCCCGCTGGGCGAGAACTTTCCTGGTCCGCGTCCGGCCCACGCCGGACGCGGCCAGCCCGCGTCCGCCGCCTCTCGACGGCCCAGCCTCGCGGACGAAGCCAAGACGCGCGGACTGCGCACGGTGAACGGCCGCGTCCGCCGCGTGCGTCCCCGCTGCGCGTCCGACGCGCGACACTCGCTCACGCCAAGTCACAATGCGCCGGACGCGTCCGCGCCTGCCTCTAACGCGCGTAAGGCCGGCGTTGTCAAAACTTCGTTTTTCAGCCCGTCGTGACGCCAACTTCTCGTACATGCTATCCAACAAGTATACCAACTTGAACAACGAGATAGCATGATTTCAACCAAAATCTTCATCCGGCGCAATAGAAAATATGCATCCATTTTTCCCAAAAACGCTAATCGCTCACAAGCTCGGCGGGAGGAAGAGAGGGACCCAAACCCATCTCTACCCCGCAAACCACAAACGACCCAAGCGCCACCTTTGTAAATGTGCCAACACCACCAAGTGTACATCTCCATGTGCTTGTGTGTTAGCTTTTCACAATCATTTCCCAAAGGTTAGGTTAGCTCACTAGGCCCTACATGCAATGCACTTCATGAATTCACCTAGTGGCACCCGTGCGTCGAATAGCCGATAAGACTTCCCTCTTAATAGTGCGGCTATCGATCCTAAACCACTCACACCCTCTATGGTGTCTTGAGTGTAAAACAAAATGGCCCTATAGGTTATACCTTTGCCTTGAGCCCATTTTGTTCCTCCAAATGATATGAACACTTCACACCATCATGTGACCGTCTCGATCCATCGACCTCGACTTCACTTGCCCTTCACCGTGCATCGGTCCATCGGCGCCTAGTCTTGCCCGAGCTTCACCATCGCATGGTCCTTCACTCCCAAGCCTTGACTAGCCCTTCACCTTCAACACCGGTCCATAGAGCCAAGCATCGTCTTGATCTTCATCTTTGATCACATGACACGTGTCATGCTTCATATTCAATATGCTCATCATGGGGACAACCTTTCTCTAAATCAACCACTTAGATAAACAAGGTTAGTCCTAGGTTTCATCAATTAGCCAAAACCAAACTAGGGACTTTCAATCTCCCCTTTTTGGTAATTGATGACAACCTCAACAAAGATGATTTTATAATAAAGATTTTTGAACTTGTCATACTTGTCCAATCATTAAGCTCTCAAGAGGAATTTGGACAACTATAGCAAGTTCGGTTTTGGTAGCATTAGCTCCCCCTACATATGTGCATAGAGTTTGGATTTGAAGCTTTGCACATATGCATGGATAGAAGTGTGGGGAGAGTAATTCTACCAAAATGATGCTAAGGTGTAAGAAATGGACCTTTGAAGCGTGATACCAATCGGAGTTGCAATTTACACCATCCTTAGCACCATGAAGTAACTAGACATCCATCAAAAACTCAAGAACCCCGTGAGATCAACATTATAAGCAAAGTTCTTGAACCACTTGTAAGGCAAGGGGAGTCTAGTTACAACCTATGCATGCTAGTAGATCATTTCATCAATCAAATCCTATACTAGCATTGCACCACACACGCAAGGAGACACCACTTGTATAAAACTTTGAAACTAGGTGCCATGAGCAAGTCATATGAAAATGCACAAACAAATGCAACATCTTTGTTCATGAGCTTGCTCCCCTTCTTGTGTGCATCAAAATTTTATCTACCCCTTTATCATGTTCAATCATCTTTTTCTCTCCCCCTTTGTCAACAATTGCCCAAAAATATGGGATCAAATTGTGGAGAGAAAAGGACTTTGATGGAGTAAACAAAACTTTAGTCAAATTTGGTGCAATCTAGATCACTTGCCAAAGACATTTAATTCGGTTTGAACCAAAGACAAGCTTCTTCACACCTCATGACAAGGGTTATCTTGCCTATGTTGAATTAAACACTTGTAGCAAATATTCTAGATTCAACACTAGGATTGCAAGCCCACAAACATGTCATATGTCACCACTAGATCAAGCAAGACATAGAAGCAATAGTGGTAAACATATATACATCAAACACATTTGATTTATCATGAATGCTCCAAATGCACCTTGTATGTCTACATGTGCTACCACAAGTATAATCCTAAGCATGAATGACATGTCAACCAAAGGTACCTTGCTTAGTCGAAGGAGAGGCATGTCAAGTAGTGGTGGGGTGCATTCAACACATGTTTGAGAAGTCAAGAATATTCAATTCATTCCTTAGCTTGCAAAACCTTCTTTCATCAAGTGGCTTGGTGAGGATGTCGGCAAGTTGATCATCGGTGCCCACACTTTCAATGGAAATGTCACCCTTTTGTTGATGATCTCTTATGAAGTGATGCCTTATGTCAATGTGCTTTGTTCTTCCATGCTGAACCGGGTTTTGTGTCATCTTGATTGCACTTTCATTATCACAAAATAATGGCACATTCTTGAAATTGATGCCATAATCCTTCAAAGTTGACTTCATCCAAAGCAATTGTGCACAACAACTCTCCGCACTAACATATTCGGCTTCGGCGGTAGAGATTGCCACACTATTTTGTTTCTTTGAGGACCATGACACAAGTGATCTTCCAAGAAGTTGACATGTACCACTTGTGCTCTTTCTATTGATCTTGCAACCACCATAGTCGGAGTCCGAATATCCAATCAATTCAAACTTTGACCCCTTGGGATACCATAGTCCAACATCTCTTGTTTGCTTCAAGTACCTCAATATTCTTTTTGCGGCCGTGAGATGACTCTCTCTAGGTGAGGCTTGATATCTAGCACACATGCAAACACTAAACATGACATCCGGCCTTGATGCGGTGACATAGAGTAGGCTTCCAATCAATGACCGATAATCCTTTTGATTCACAATATTGCCATCATGATCACTATCAAGATTCCCATTTGTGCCCATTGGAGTTGAGATTGGCTTTGCATCTTGCATTCCAAACTTTTTCAACATGTCCCTTATGTATTTCCCTTGACTCACAAATGTCCCATTCTTCAATTGCTTGACTTGAAGACCAAGGAAATAGCTAAGTTCACCAATCATGGACATCTCAAACTCTTTTGCCATTATTTCACCAAATTCTTCACAATATGCTTGATTGGTTGATCCAAAGATGATATCATCAACATAGATTTGCACAATGAAGAGATCATTACCAATCTTCTTGGTGAATAGAGTAGTATCAACCTTGCCCATAATGAACCCCTTGGAGTGAAGAAAAGTCTTCAATCTCTCATACCATGCTCTAGGTGCTTGCTTCAAGCCATACAAAGCTTTCTTCAACTTGTACACATGGTTGGGCTTCTTCTCATCTTCAAAACCGGGAGGTTGCTCAACATATACTAGCTCATTGATGATCCCATTGAGAAATGCACTCTTGACATCCATTTGATATAACTTGATATTGTGGGCACATGCATAAGCCAATAGTATCCTTATTGCCTCCAATCTTGCCACGGAGCATATGTTTCATCATAGTCAAGACCTTCAACTTGAGTATAACCTTGTGCAACTAGTCTTGCTTTGTTTCTAATCACAACACCATCTTGATCTTGCTTGTTCTTGAAAACCCATTTGGTTCCAATGACATTGTGATCCTCCGGCCTTTCAACTAACTCCCACACATCATTTCTTGTGAAGTTGTTGAGCTCTTCTTGCATTGCCATGATCCAATCGGCATCATCCAAGGCTTCCTCAACTTTCTTTGGCTCTTTGGTTGACACAAATGATGCATACTCACAAATCATAGCCACTCTTGATCTTGTTTGCACACCACTTCTAATGTCACCAATAACACTATCAATTGGGTGATCTCTTGCAACATGTTGTGGTTGTAGCACTTGCACTTGATTGCTTGAGCTTGGTTGATCACTTGACTTGTCTTCATTAGATGAACTAGCACCATGATCTTGCACTTGAGCATTGCTAGCTTGCCTCAATGGAGAATTGAGCACTTCATCTTTATCATCTTGCACATCAACCACTTGCTTTGCTCTTATGTCACCAATGTCCATGTTCTTCATAGCTTCAACCAATTGGTTTCCACCAACATCTTCTAGATTCTCATCTTCATCTTGTGACCCATTGGTTTCATCAAATTGCACATCATGAACTTCCTCTCTAATGCCACTTGAATTGTTCCAAACTCTATAAGCCTTGCTTGTAGTTGAATAACCGAGTAGGAACCCTTCATCACATCTCTTTTCAAACTTCCCCAATCTAGTGCCCTTCCTCAAGATATAGCATTTGCAACCAAACACTCTAAAATAGCCAATGTTGGGCTTTCTTCCATGAAGTAGCTCATATGGGGTCTTCTCAAGCAAAGTATGACAATAGAGCCTATTGATATAGTAGCATGCCGTGTTGATTGCTTCATCCCAAAATGATTGACTAACATTGTACTCATGAAGCATTGATCTAGCCATATCAAGCAATGTTCTATTTTTCCTCTCAACTAGGCCATTTGATTGTGGAGTGTACTTTGCCGAGAATTGATGACCAATGCCATAGTGATCACACAATTCTTCCATTCTTGTATTCTTGAACTCACTCCCATTGTCACTTCTCACTTTCTTGATTCTCATGTCAAACTCATTGTGAACTCTAGTGAGAAAAGTCTTGAAGGTGTCATACACTTCACTCTTGTCACTAAGAAAGAATACCCATGTAAATCTTGTGAAGTCATCCACTATGACAAACCCATACTTGTTGCCACCAATACTTGTGTATGTAGTTGGGCCAAATAGATCCATGTGCAACAACTCAAATGCCTTGCATGTGCTCATTATACTCTTCTTTGGATGTGAGTTTCCAACTTGCTTCCCGGCTTGACATGCACTACACAACTTGTCCTTCTCAAATACAACATCTTTCAAGCCTTCTACAAGATTGTGTTGTGTGAGCTTCTTCAATTGTTTCATTCCAACATGTCCAAGCCTTCTATGCCAAAGCCAACCCAAACTTGATTTTGATATCAAACATGTTGTCAAAGAAGCTTCACTAGTGTTGAAATCAACAAGATAGAGATTCTCATATTTAAAGCCTTTGAACACCAAGTTGGAGCCATCAAGAGAAACTACCTCAACATCATTTGCCCCAAAAATGCACTTGTAGCCTCGATCACAAATTTGTGCCACGGAGAGAAGATTGAAATCCAAGCTTTCAACTAGCATCACATTGGAGATACTCATGTCATTTGATATTGCAATCTTGCCCAAACCAACAACCTTGCCTTTCTTGTTATTGCCAAAAGTAATTGACTCAATGCCACTATCATTCTTCTCAATTGAATCAAACATTCTTGATGTGCCGGTCATGTGTTGAGAACACCCACTATCAATAATCCAATGCCTTCCTCCGGCTTTATAATTCACCTACAAGCAAATCAATGAAGCTTAGGTACCCATTTTTGCTTGGGTCCTTGTAGGTTAGTGACTAAGCTCTTTGGTACCCAAATTGCCTTCTTCTTTGGGCCAACAATGGGTGTACCAACAAACTTGGCTTGTACACCTTTCACACCCTTGGTAAGCACATAACAAGAATCAAAAGGTATAGCATTGTCAAGTTTCTTGTTTTGTTGCTTCTTGTTGCAATTTTGCTCTAGGTGCCCAACTTGCTTGCATCTATAGCAAAACCGACCATTGCTCTTCACAAAGCTAGGCTTTGGAGTTGCAAAGGCCGACTTGCCTTTCTTGGGGTTATAGCCCAATCCCTCTTTGTTAAGAGAGAACCTTTGGCTACCCAAGCACTTTAGCAAGCGGGCCTCACCACCATAGGCTTTGCCTAAGGCATGAGTGAGCTCATCCACCTCCTTCTTGAGGGTCTCATTCTCTACCATTAGTGTAGCATCACAAGTGAAGCCATCACTAGTAGTGGAGATAGAGTCGGTGGTGGTGGTGGATGATGTGCTACAAGAAGGGTTAGCATTTGTCATGATGATAGGTTGATAAAATGACTCATCAATGATGTCACAAGTAAGACCTATATCACATGATGCAATCACCACTTTCTTTGCTTGTTGCTCAAGTAGAAGTGAGTGAGCTTCTTTAAGCTTAGAATGAGCATCACCAAGCTTCTCATGGTCTACCACTAGACTCTCATGAGTGGTCATAAACTCACCTAGGGCTTTCTCAAGTATTTCTACTTTCATTGAAAGTTTCTTGCACTCCTTTTCCTTGGCAATAGCTATATCTCTAGTTTCTTGCATCAAGTCATATAATTGATCCTTAGTCGGTTCATCATCATCATCAACATTATCAACATCGTGAGCATATTCCATCTCACTATCATCATCACTATCATCATATTGTACCTTTGTTTCCTTGGCCATGAAGCATGATGGTGATGTAGAGAATAATGAAGACTTCTTGTTGATGGCGATGGAAGCCATAGCCTTGTTGCTTGAATCTTCATCTTCATCATCATTGTCACTTTCCCAAGTGACCACAAATGCACCATTCTTGCCCTTCTTGAGTGTCATCTTGGCCTCATGCTTCTTCTTCTCAAACTTGCCCTTGTTGTAGTTCTTCTTCTTCTCATATGGGCATTCGGCTTGTAGATGCTCGGTGCTATCACAATTGAAGCACTTTCTTGGTTGCTCTTGCTTCTTGAAGTTGTTCCTCTTGAAGCCTCTTCTCTTGATGAACATGTGGCCCATCTTCTTCACCACAAGAGCAAGTGCCTCATCATCAATCTCAAAGTCACCATCTTCCTCATTGGTTTCTTCTTCTTCAAAGATTGGTGCTTTGCCCTTGGAGGATGTGGCTTGAAATGCTACGGTCTTCTTCTTCTTCTCCTCTTCCACCTTCTCATCATCTTGATCAAATTTGTCATATGTCAAGACTTCACCAAGCAAATCATTTGGCTTCTTATTCTCAAGCCCATCTCTTTGTAGCATTAGCTTTAACATCTTGAAACTCTTCGGCAAGCAAATCAAGAACTTATGACAAAAGTCTTCATCTTTTGTCTTGTGCCCCAAACTCTTGAGATCATTCACAATCACTTGTAGACGATGAAACATTTCAATGATAGTTTCATCCTCCTTCTTCTTGAAGTTCTCGAACTCACTCTTGAGTCCATATAGCTTGGCACTCTTCACAACCTTGGTGCCCTCATATGTCTCACCCAACCTTGTCCATACTTCACTAGCAAGTTCCAAATCCTTGATCCCCTCAAACACCTTTGTATCAATGCCATTGTATAGGGTGTTGAGAGCCATTCTATTGCAAGTGATGTTGGCTCTATCTTCATCGGTGAGATGATCATTATCAAGTATGGCATAATCATGCAATGTAACTTGCAACACTCTCTCTTGTATCGAACCAAGATACATGATCATCTTTCTCTTCCAATGGTCAAATGAGCTAACTCCATCAAACATAGGCGGTTTGCCCCCAACATGGTTGAACACAATTTGAGCCATCTTAACACCGTAGGATGTCAAGCCTTGCACTAAAACGGTGACCTCGGCTCCGATACCACTTGTAAGGTCCTAGATGGCTAGAGGGGGTGAACAAGCCTATAAAAATTTCTACAAACTCACTAAGCAAACTTCGTTAGATAAACAAACGGCGGAAAGCAAGTTATGCTTAGCCTACTAGGTGTTGCAAGCCTCCTATCCAACAATTCTAGTATGTGATCACAAGTACACACAAGAGCTACCACTAGTGATCAAGAGTTCTACCCACGGGATTTAATCTACACAAGGAGTGGTTCCCGACCGACCACACAAGCAATTCTACCCACGGGATTTAGTCTACACAAGTTGTGGTTCCCACCGACCACGCAAGCAATTCTACTTTGCAAGAATGTAAACAAGATAATGCGAGAGAGGGTAGGAGCTTGTTATACCGACGCGTAGAGTCGAGGTTGCCAATCACCGAGAGAATGAACAATTAATTACAATCGGCAACACACAATCGATGACGACCAATCACCGGGAGACAAAGATGAACACAATTGTTTATCCCCGGATGTTCACTTGGGCACCGCCAAGCTACGTCACCCGTTGTGTCGACCAACACCTAGATGGTTCCTCGGTGTGACCCTCAAGTCACTAGCCCCTCAAGGCTCGCCCGCAAGGCACCGCAAGATACCACTCTCAAGCGAGGTACTCAACGACACGCGCAATCCACTAGGATGCTCTTCGTGATCCCCACGAGGTGAGCTCAAACCTCTCACAATCAACCGGAGGTGGCCAAGAACAATCACCTTCTCTTGCCAACGCCTCCAACAATCTCCAAGCCGGCTAGGAGCGGTACTCTCCAAGAGTAACAAGAAATCCACCGGCTAAACCACCCACAAGTGCCACTAGATGCCCTCAAGCAATGCAATGCACTAGGTGATCTCTCAATCTCACTTTGGATTCACAATCAAGCAAGAGAGATGAGAGGGAGAGTGTTTCTCTAGCACAAAGGATGAGCAAGTGAGTAGAAATGGGCAAGAGAGCCTCCCATGGCCGGCTAAGGGGCTATTTATAAGCCCAAGGCGAAATCCAACCGTTACCCCTCGAGCAGGCCGATTTCAACCCGCCGGACGCGTCCGCGGCTCAAGCGCCGGACGCGTCCGGCGCCTCCGCGCCGGGACGATGCCCGACCGTTGGCGGCCCAACGTTCAAATCACCTCGCGTCCGGCCCGCGTCCGGCCGCGTCCGCGGCCGCGTCCGAGGAAACGCCCGCGCTCGAACTTTCGGTCCGCGTCCGCCCACGCCGGACGCGGCGGCCCGCGTCCGCCGCCCTCGACGGCCCAGCAACCCCCGCGACGAAGCCCAAGACGCGCCGGACTGCGCACGGTGAACGGCCCGCGTCCGCCGCGTGCGTCCGCGCGTCCGACGCGCGACACTCGCTCACGCCAAGTCACAATCGCCGGACGCGCCCGCGCCAAACTCCGCGCGTCCGGCCCGTCAAAACTTCGTTTTTCAGCCCGTCGTGACGCCAACTTCTCGAACATGCTATCCAACAAGTATACCAACTTGAACAACGAGAGATAGCATGATTTCAACCAAAATCTTCATCCGGCGCAATAGAAAATATGCATCCATTTTTCCCAAAACGCCGAATCCCGCTCACAGCTCGGCGGGAGGAAGAGAGGGACCCAAACCCATCTCTACCCCCGCAAACCACAGACGCACCCAAGCGCCACCTTTGTAAATGTGCCAACACCACCAAGTGTACATCTCCATGTGCTTGTGTGTTAGCTTTTCACAATCATTTCCCAAAGGTTAGGTTAGCTCACTAGGCCCTACATGCAATGCACTTCATGAATTCACCTAGTGGCACCCGTGCGTCGAATAGCCGATAAGACTTCCCCTCTTAATAGTGCGGCTATCGATCCTAAACCACTCACACCCTCTATGGTGTCTTGAGTGTAAAACAAAATGGCCCTATAGGTTATACCTTTGCCTTGAGCCCATTTTGTTCCTCCAAATGATATGAACACTTCACACCATCATGTGACCGTCTCGATCCATCGACCTCGACTTCACTTGCCCTTCACCGTGCATCGGTCCATCGGCGCCTAGTCTTGCCCGAGCTTCACCATCGCATGGTCCTTCACTCCCAAGCCTTGACTAGCCCTTCACCTTCAACACCGGTCCATAGAGCCAAGCATCGTCTTGATCTTCATCTTTGATCACATGACACGTGTCATACTTCATATTCAATATGCTCATCATGGGGACAACCTTTCTCTAAATCAACCACTTAGATAAACAAGGTTAGTCCTAGGTTTCATCAATTAGCCAAAACCAAACTAGGGACTTTCAGAGGCTTCGACCTCCTTGTGCTTGTACTTGAGCGTCTCTAGGTGATTGGCTATCCTCTACTCTTCGCGGCGGTATAATCTTCCATCATCTCTTTACTTTCCGCAAAGTAGAATTGCTTGTTGTGGTCGGTCGGGAACCACTCATTGTGTAGCTTAAATCCCGTGGGTAGAATTGCTTGTTGTGGTCGGTCGGGAACCACTCATTGTGTAGCATAAATCCCGTGGGTAGAACTGCTTGTTCGGTTTCGGTGAACCGATATTGTGTAGCTTGATCACCGTTGTTGAGTGTGCAATTAAATTGAGTAGCCTTGCATTGGTTGGGAGGCTTGCTTAGGATAGTCGAAGCATTAGCTTTGCACATTTGCCACCTTGCCATCTAATTGGATTGTCTAGTGTTCTTGCTAGAAATTTTATTAGGTTATTCACCCCCCTCTAGTCATTGTGACCTTTCACTCCCCATTGGGGTCTTTGGGACCGAGCCAATTGAGCGGGCAACTCACCAAGCAAGTGTATCGCCACAACGAGGACTAGCTTGCCGGGAAGCAAGTGAACCTCGATAAAAAATCATTGTGTCGATTTGTGATTGCCGAGGCTTCGACCTCCTTGTGCTTGTGCTTGACTTCTCTAGGTGATTGGCTATCTTCTACTCTTCGCGGCGGTATAATCTTCCATCATCTCTTTACTTTCCGCAAAGTAGAATTGCTTGTTGTGGTCGGTCGGGAACCACTCATTGTGTAGCTTAAATCCCGTGGGTAGAATTGCTTGTTGTGGTGGCCGGGAACCACTCATTGTGTAGCATAAATCCCGTGGGTAGAATTGCTTGTTCGGTTTCGGTGAACCGATTTTGTGTAGCTTGATCACCGTTGTTGAGTGTGCAATTAAATTGAGTAGCCTTGCATTGGTTAGGGAGGCTTGCTTAGAATAGTCGAAGCATTAGCTTTGCACATTTGCCACCTTGCCATCTAATTGGATTGTCTAGTGTTCTTGCTAGATTTTTTTTATTAGGCTATTCACCCCCCTCTAGCCATTGTGACCTTTCACCAGTGGCACCTCCCAGAAACAAACAGATGGGCTTAGCGCACGTGGATAGGATAGCGCCAACGAGGACGAGCGCGGGCCACGCGTCATAATAAGTGGCCTTCTCGCTAGCACGACATGGAGCATGAATGCACGGGCCACAGTTTTTTCTCGCTCGGGTCATTTTTTTCGTCGGCTCTGGCTCGTGGCTCCCACCAGTCAGAGGTTTATGGCACGAGAGAGAAAATATGTACTAATTGTCTTTAGGTACTAATTGTTTCTTTAGTAATATATCTTCTTCCTTAGTTAATGGTAGAAGATATATTATCGTTAGTAACTTTCAATCCCACTAAATACACTACTATCCAACGGTCTATTTTCACTTTTCTTTAGAAAAGAAAATGATCTTTTGATTTTGAACTAAAGGACACAATTTCTGAATTTTTACTATGTACTAAAAGGACACAATTTCCTCTGAATTGTGCATTTTTTCCTCTAGTGCACAATTTTAGAAAATGATCTAAACACTTTACTTGCATATGCACTAGAGGACAAAAATTTGAGGTTCCAAACACAGTTTTGTAAAAAAAAAAATGCACTATTAGTGTATATAGTTTCATTTTTTTTTAAAAAAACTCCTAGGTATACTTCTAATGAGGTTTTCATAGATTGCACCAAAGATGTGATTTGTATTGAATATTTTGCCGTATATTTATATTTACGGTGATTTGTCGGAGAGTTGTTGACCCCTACTTTTATGACATTTTGAATATAAATAATCGGTTTTTAAATGTAATACACTAGTAGAACTTTGAATGCCACCTAATTAACGCTCATTTCTGCTGGTACCTAACCCATAATCACATTCTCATGGAATAATTCCCCAACGACAGGCTCATCCATTTCATCCTCCACATTAACAGCGCTTATGTGGAGTACCAACGTGATGTCTCTGCTCACGTGTGATTCAAGTTAATAAGGTGGGGGCCAGCGTAAAAACTGTTAGAAATCCCCGACTTCATTATTCCCGTCATTCGATATATTCCACGTGAACTCGCCCTCGGACGGCTCACGGGGCCTAAATTCCCCGTGCGGCCATGTAATCGTTGGCACGAAAGCGTTTCACGTGCGCGTGGTGGCCTCGCTACTTTTGGAGAAGCCCTTTATGTTTTTAAACCTTCATCCCAATTTCGTCATGGCGTTCAAACCGTTTGTGTCTAGACTCCTAACCTAAAACCTATTTAGGTTTTTTTGGTTGGTAGAATTACAAAGTTTGAGAAAGTATCATTATTGTTCACTTATTTTTGAAATCTACCATTATAATTCTTCTTCATCTTAAATTGTGCTCCCTCCAATTTAAATTATAAGTTATTCTAAAAATCTTGGAGAGTCAAATCATCTCAGGTTTAACCAAATTTATATAATTAAAAGATATCAATATTCATGATGTTAACTAAGTATTATTAGATTACTAATTAATTATATTTTCATAGATATCTATTTGATGCCACAAATCTTTGTACTTTTTCTATAATTTTGGTTAAACTTGAGATGTTTTGACTCTATAAGATTCCTACAATGACTTATAATTTAGAATGGAGGGAGCAACATTTTCTACGTATTCTACAGCGTTGGGCCTACGTGAGGCTTAAAGAGAAGCTAAAATGTGCGGCCCACACGTCAATGAGTGGAGGGATGAAAACCTGCAGGGGTATTTTGGCCATATGAAAAATACACTAGCCTTTAGTCACCTACGTGTGGACTCGACACTGTTGAATACGTAGAAAATTACACGATTCAAGCTAAAGAATAATCTATTTCTTATAAAGCTAATGCCGAACTAACATGTAAAATATATCATATTGAACTAACCGTCCACATCACCTTCCAAGTAACGACCATGTTCTGCCACTAACTTTCAATATCTTAGTGCAAGTTACCTCCATTATTGTACTTTAGGCCTGGCTTGGTTCCCTTCCAAAACTTACAATACAAAAGATTTGACAAGCCAATAGTAATCGATTTACTGTGAAAACTTGCCAACCTCTAACTTGTCAAATGTATATGACAATATTTTGGCCCAAGTTTCTTAATTCTATTCCAAAATTCTTGGCAATCTTCGTAGCAACTCCAGGCGTTCTCTGCCGTGAATGACCGTTGACGGGTTTCTTGTCTAGCCGGTGGTCTGGTGGTCTTTGCTTGCTTGCGCGGTTGCAAGCCAATAGTTTTTGTGTGTTGCATACCAGGGGACAGGGGTCCTGCCCTTTTAGCTCCGAGATGCCCTCCGAGGGAGAGGGCTGACCCCAGTGGCCTCCCAAAAACAGCAAACAAAACAAATGGGAGCAGCGCACGTGGGAATTTTGAAATGGGAGCTCCGAGATGCCCGCACGTGCCGTCGCCAACGGCCGCCTGGTTCAACTTGGCACGTCTCGCTCGGGTCATTTTTCGTGGGCTCTGGCTCGTGGCTCCCACTGGTCAGTGTTTACGTACGTCGTCACCGTGCTTGCCCGCCTTCGTTCCTTCCCCGGGAAAGCCTCCGACCGTGCCTCGGCATTTCTGCGTTGCGTCTTCCTCCTTGGGGTGGGGTCTAAAAAAAAAGTTGGGAGCATATGTATTAGGTTCCTCAAACAGTTTTTAAAATCCCGCTTCTATTATCTAAAATATAAAAGAGATTTTTGCATTAGAAATCCTGAATTATTTGTAAGTCACCCGACCAAATGTTATTCTTTTTTTTTTTTTCCACTTCTACATTTGCATTGGGAATCATGTCCAATTTCTCATTTCCCCACATTCTTCCGCCTCTAGATTAGCGGATCAATACCATATTTCCACGTGGCTAGATTGTTTTTCCCGAGTGCAGAAAATTAAGAGTTGAGATAGGAAGTTGTTGAAGAGTGTTTTTAATCTTGCAAAAAGATATAGATTAAAAGCGGCTTTAGAAACTCTTAGAGATGCTCTCACTTAGAGTACCCCCACCAGATCCATATGCCTGCCCCTATATAATTGGTTTAGTTACAGGAGGCCTATCAAAAGCAACATTAGAATTTGAGAGACTTTGCTCTAGCAGATTGACAAAACATTATATTGATTAAGAAGAGGGAGAGGTCCCCCCCTTCCTTTCTTCAACAGAGATGGTGGTGTATTTAGAAGATATATCAAAAAATATAAGCAGAAAAGATGCAATATAAGATCTGTTGCATCTGGTATATTTCATATTTATTAAGAGATAGATGAGAGTATAAAACAAAATCTGCCGGAGATACTTTTGGGTCAGTAAATTTAAAAACACGTTTATGGGTCCAAACTTACTAAGTGGTGCAACATAGTGGTCGTTATGGTCGTAACTAGGTGTTTGGTGCACTATTCTTACAAGTATGTTTAGTACTGTACTCCCACTCTTCACAAAAGAACACAATTATAGAAAATGTGTCAGTCAAACTAGTTCAACTTTTACTAAATTTCTAATAAAATTATTAGCATTTATTTACCTAAATAAAATGATTATAAAAAATATATTCTATAACCGATCTAATGGTACTTATTTTGTCTCTCGAGTGTGAGAATTGCATTCTTCTATAAATGGAGGAGTATGCTATAACACTTAACAAGTTCATACACTTCAAAATGTGAACTACTTCTTCCGTCTCAAATTGTAAGTCATTTTAGAAATCTTATGGAGTCAAAATATCTCAAGTTTGACCAAAAATTATAAAGAAAATTACAAAGATATATGACATCAAATAAATATAGTATAAAAAATATATAATTAACAAAAAATCTATTGATATTTAGTTGACATCGTAATTGTTATTACTTTATTTGGTCAAATTTAAATTGCTTTGACTCTCTAAGATTTTTAAAATGACTTACATTTTGTCATATAGAGAGCACTTTTGTCACGCAAGACGCAACTCAGTCGCATGTTTTGTTGAAAAGAAAGAGTAATAAACGTCATAAGGTTATTTAGCAATTCCGTACAATTTACACTCAGATCGTGCGAAATCAAAACCCCCGGTTTTCTAGTCTTCCACAATTCCAGACTGTACTGCGAGAAAAAAAAAAAAAATCCAGTCCCCTGCCACTTCCCGCCTCCTGCTCTTCCAGGCTTCCCACCTCACCGTCGTCGGCGCCTCCAGTTCCCGCCGCCCGCCGATGACGCCGTCGGCCGTCTCACAACTCCGGCCCCGCAGAGCCCGCCGGGTGGCGGAGGGCGGCGACCTTCGCCGGCGCGAGCGTGTTCCTGTCGCGGAATCTGGTCGCCCCGAGGTGTTCGACGCCGTGCACGACGCGCTCCGCCTCAACGGCGCCGTCGGTCCTCCTCTGCGCCGACCCGAGCCGCACGACGGGACCATCCTCCTCCCACGTACGCACGCGCCCTTTCCCCTACCTCGAATCCGGCCGCCTCTTCGGTTTACCCCAAATCCTCAATAATGTTTATTTTTCTTTTCTTTTGTGTGTCAATTTCTGCAGGAGAGGTTCGCCGATCTGCGGGCCAAAGGCTGCAAGTTGCTAGGTGAGCATCTGCACAGTTCTCGAAAAGTCGAAATGGGCCTTATGGTTGCACAGTTGTTTTGTTATGTTTTCTGATTAGTGGAGCTATGCCAGATGCAGGTTAAATTAGGCTCAATTGTTTACAGTGCCTTGATGATTGGAAGCTGCATTATTGGATTTCAGCAATTTGTGAATCCGTGGTCCATAGCTTTAACTGTTAGGGTTAGATTGGTTAGGTCAGGTGTGTTGCTAAAACTTGTACTAGTTGTATGACACTAGAGGTGTGGGTGTGGCATACTGTTAAAAACTAGGTTAAAGTACAGAGTAAACATTATTAGGGATTTGTGGAGACTGGCTACGATTTGTACTACAGCAATCCCTGCGGAAACAAAACACAAACCTTTACTAGATACCAGCCTGCAGCCAAACACTAAACCTTTAGAACTTTGACCCTTCCATGAAAGTATTTGGATTTACGTGAAAATGATATAAATGGATTTGATTGTCAGTAAGCAATTTCACTTATAACATAGATCCTAATGTCAAACATGTATATTGGAGCTATATAAACCTAAATAATAGGTAATCCAGACTGGTGGGGAGTTAAGTCCAAGTGCAAGGTATGAACAGTGGGCTTTAGACACAGAACTTCCAACCCTCTGGGTGTGCAAAGCTATTGTTGATATTTATGGAAACTAACAGATGCTTTACTCTATTGAATGATCACTTACTTCATTAGTGACGCTTTATTTTTCTTCTGTTTGATCAGATGAACGTAAGGAATTGGAGAAAATGATAGCGCAGAATGGTGGCCAGTTTTCTCCCTGACTTAATGTTACAGTTTTTGATAGTACATGTATCAATGCTTCCCTTAATGTTACAGTTTTTGATAGTTAAAATATTAATATTTATCTCAAGTTTGTTTTTGTTCTGGCAGTTTAGGATTGAAGAACTAGTGACAGCCATGGGAGGTCATTTGCTACCTAAACACTCCATGGATGTGAATTTTGTAATTGTGAAGGATGTCATGGCTAACAAATATAAAGTAAGTTATACAAGTTTTGAAAATCCTTGCTAATTCAATTGCGGCTAATGTTGTATAAAATGTTTGACATGCTTATCCTATACTGTTAGATCCTATATAGCAAATCTTTTGTGAAAAGTAGTTCCTTGTTCCATTACCGCAGACAAAACCTAAGGTATGTTCTGTGGTTCATGGTTCCAGTTTAATTAATTGATGCCACAAGTGCCAAAAGTCATTTAAAATTTTGTTTCCGTTCTTTTGATACTTCTGAAGGCTTTTTAACCTAAATAAACCCAAAGTCAGCTTTGTTAATTTGTCCTTAACAGGCCAGAAAATTATGCTGCCAAGTCTAGTTGGTCAAGATAACTTAGTAAATATTTACCTTTTGACTTTTAAAAGAGCTCAGCAGTTATCTAATGCAGCAGCAGCAACAGCAACAACAACAACAAAGCCTTTTATTCCCAAACAGTTTGGGGGTAGACTAGAGTTCAAACTCAACACGAGCCACCTACAAAACAGGAAAAAAAATAAGTAAATAAATATATAGTGATATTATTAGGATCTAAAGCATGTTAGTGATTCTAGCATGAGAATAGCTGCTTTCAATGCACTCCTATCCATTATTTGGTGGAATAGTTCTGTCCGAAGTGTGCCCAAGTATTTGAAAAAAGAACTCAATTCTCTCATCATTTTGGTGGCTTGCTAGATACAGGAACACCGCAATGAATGTGTATTTAAGGGTGTTAATTGTTGTATGTCCTTTAGTGTTATAGTTGATGGCAAATGAGAGTAGCTTTTGGTGCTTCAGTCCTCCATGAGTTACTCATCAGGTCGCTTGTCCTTGACAGTTAGGTCAGGGTGTGTGGTGGAGTTTGAGTTTATTAATTGAAGTGATGAATCTGTAACTATACATGCATGGGAGCTAGCCCACTAGCCTCTCCTTGTATTTTTTTCCTTATGAAATTACATGCAGCTCTCCTGTGTCGTTTGAAAAAAAAGGTCCACTCATTTTTACCCAGTTTCATGTATCTTTGCCTACCTACTCCCTCCATAATCTTTTGTTAGGCGCACGGTGATTTCTCTATTTTGAGGTTATATTGGGTGTGGGGTGCGTTTCTAGGCATGGTCGGGTGGATTTGAAGTGGCGTCCAATCGAGCATATATGCAGTTACTCATGTGCTCAAATCCCAGCGTTCTTTGCATGCATATGCATGCATCCAATCACATGCTTACTTTTGGCTGTCATTCAGGGCTACAAAGCCTTGCATGCATGGAAGATGCAACCAATCAGCTGTAAAGACGTGGCCGCTGCAGCCCAAAGTTCTGAGCACCATTAATCTTCCATCTCGTTTCCTGCAGATCCTTCGTATCCGTAAAAACTCCTTACACGCCTAAGAAAAGACTATGTGGGGAGTAATTATGTAGCTATGATTTGTAGTAAAGTGCTGAGGCTGTTATAGTGTTATGCTGCAGCTAAAGAGCATAAGTGTGTGCTGCATTGCTGCTAACTCCTTTGAACATCTCAGATGGCATCGATGCAAGAACTTTCATGCTCTTTTAGCATTGGTACTGGTTTAACTGTTGGCCTATGACTAATCTGGATGTGGCTGCTTCTTTTTGTGTTCGCAGTGGGCTCTGAATACTTTGAAGAAGCCGATTGTCGCCATGAAGTGGTTAGAGCAATGCTGGACTGAACATTGGGTTGTGCCTCATGAACCTTACAGGATTCTTCCCTTTACTGGGTTAAATATCTGTGTCACTAAACTGGATCCAGGTTGGTGCAATTGAACTTTTTTCAGCTTGGTGTCGGAATATGTCCGTGGATCTATTAATTGCCACCTGACCAACTTTTGTGTAAATTATCCACTTTCCTAAATTACTGAGTTTTCAGCTTATTGTGTGTTTAGTAAGCAAGCCAATGTTGATGTGGCATATTATTTTACTGTTGCCCACTGGGATGTAATGCCAGTTGCGAATAAAAACACAGTTGCTTAGGGCTAGGGGTCTTTTGCATGATCTTGATAGTTCAAGGTGTCAAGTGCCTGGGTTTTGAAGTCGAGATTTAATCTTTTTAACCTACTAGGCAATAGTTGGTGAGGGTAAAATCGATCTCTTTCGCCTTTTATCTTCTCACAACCATCAGTAAGCAGTTAAGAATACCATTTCTCTGTTTTCACCTTGAAATTGGACTAGGTTACAGATTATTTTGTGTGGCGTGAATGTACTGTTTTTATAGGCAGGTGTGTGGCTCTGGTATTGTACTCTTTGGTGCATTTTCTTCTTTATGGAATGACATGTCCTATGCGTTTGAGAGTTTTTTTTTGGCAGATTTGTGATTGTGTTTGTGGAGACTGGCTACGATTTGTGCTATACCAATACCTGTGGAAACTAAACAGAAACTTTTACTAGATATCAGCTTGCTATCAAACACTAAACCTTTAGGACTTTGACCCATCCATGAAAGTATTTGGATTTACGTGAAAATGGTATTTAATGGATTTGATGTCAGTAAGTCCACTTATAATATGTATTCTAACGTCGAACATTTATATTGGAGCTGTATAAACCTAAATAATTGGTAATCCAGACTGGTGGAGGTAGGAGTTAGTCCAAGTGCAAGGTAGGAACTCCGGGCTTTAGACACAGAACTTCCAACCCTCTGCTATTGCAAAGCTATTGTTGATAACTTGATATTTATGAAAACTACATGTAACATATGCTGTATTCTGTTGAATGATCAGTTACTTAATTAGTGTTGCTTTATTTTTCTTCTGTTTGATCAGATGAACGGAAGGAATTGGAGAAAATGGTAGTGCAGAATGGTGGCCAGTTTTCTCTCTGTCTCACAAGGAAGTGCACACATTTAGTCACAAATATATCCTTTGATGCTTTATGAATTTACTATTTTTAGTTTGAGATTCAATTGGTTTAAATGAGTCAAACGGAATAGATCTGAAGATCTCAGCAAAGTACCAGATTTGTTCTTAGGCTAAAACTTATAATCTCCATCCTGTATTCCTTTTCCAATTTCCATAGCCATAGCGCAGGAAATGAAATGTAGAGGTATGAAAATGTGAGTAGTCTTACATGTCGTTAAAACTGGTGATCAATGGATGCACACCACAGTTGTGAATTCATGAAAGCCGTGTATCCATCTGTCAACTGTCAATATGACCACAAAAAAAGAAGATAAAATCACTGAAAGAAATTACCACTAGCATTCCAGGATTTACCAGTGTTTGGGGAACATTTCGCCTATCATTTGTTAGAATATTATTTATTTTCCAAACAGCTTTCTTAAGGACAACACACTTTGATTATTATATTGATTTCTTAACATACAAACCTAGAGGTGACAAATATGTTGTGGCCCAAAAATGGGGTAATATCCACATTGTGAATTCAAGATGGGTTGAACAATCTGTTACTCGAAGAGGTACTAATATACCCAGGAGCTTTTGCTGCTACTATAGATTGTTAATCTAACTTCTTGAATGCATTTCTTTATTGAAACGAAGCTTGTCAAGATGGATATAGCTACCTCATTTGTCAGAGTTCATCTGCTTTTAGTGGTTCAAAGAGTTCCCTTAAGGTGCAACAAAATCCAGAGATCAGTAGTGCAAGTGCAAGCTTTCAACCTGTTCCAGCAACATCAGTTGATGATTCAGTATCAATGTCACAATATTTGCCTGCTTCATTTGGTGATGCTGCACGGATGATATTGTTGCTGTACCTAGTGTCCAAGACACAAATGAGATGCAGGTTGAGAGTCATGTTGCTGAGGACTCGGAGCTGGAAAATGATTCAATATCAATGTCACAATACCTCTTGAAGGGTATGGAACCACTAGATTTAGTTGTATTTAGAAGCTAAAACAGATGTTATCTATGCTTGACTTAACTTTCATTGTTATTCTAGCTTTTGAACATAGCATTTTCACATGTGAACATGGAAAATTCTGCTGATACACGTGAAACTAAGGTAGGCAAAAGATCAGATTGGATTTTTCATGTTCCAACTGTCAATGACTTACATGACAAACATCATGAAAAAGATGTGTCATTTGAAAGAAAACCAAAAAGAGGCAAACATGAAAACAGTATAAGTAAAACCTGATCAGCAGCCAGGACTGCAAAATTAAGTCAACAGAATGGAATGGTCAATGTTAGTGAGTACCAGCCCCAATATCAGTAGCATCCACAATGAATTCTGGAAGTAGCAGATCAAATATATTCAAAGGGAGAACATTCAGTTTCTCAAATTCATTTTCTCATGAGAAGGTATGCTACTTTGCTAATGGTCCATCCATTTCCTGTATTGGTATCATTTGTGCCACCTCCCTTTTAAGATGACACATGATTCAAACTTCAATGTTCATTCGATCCCCTCTTGTTCCTTTTTGGGTTTTCATTTTATATATATAGACACAGTAGAGGTCTCACTACTCTAAAAACATTCATTTTGGTGGGTGGTACAAATAGCAATCAGGTCATGTTTTCAGAACTTTCAAATGCTTTTGCTGACGGATCAACTTGTTGAGACATTACTTTACACTGAAGTTACTGTACATAGTAGATCAGAACCAAAAAAGTCTAGTCTTGTTCATTTAGAAGCCTAGTTATCTTTGATTATGTATAAATATTTGGCTCCCATTTGCTTTGATTTTTGTTGACGAAGTGGTTATGTTCATATGAATCAGAGACCTGAGGTTGTTGATTGGGTCAGAGATGGTGGAGGCATTTTGGAACATACAGTCAACTGTTGTGGATTTCATAACTGAGTGCCATGGACAAAACAGCTTGCCTTGCGACTTCTCACATTCAACTATTGTTTTCATCGCGAGTTTCAACTCAAAGGATACGATCTTGTTTGGAGGTACATGCTTCTGTGGTCGAGGTCACTTCGCTCCATTATGCTTTTGAAGTGTCAGACTAGTATTCCAGTTCTTATACATTTAAAAATTTGTATAGGACAACTGCTTACAACATGTTGGGAGTCATACCATCTTCTCTCCTTTGCGCTGTCGCATCCCGTTCCCAGGATTTGAAGGCTTCCGTTTCTGTGTTTCACAATACGGAGAGGAAGAAAGACAGCTGCTGAAGAATGTGCTTTCTACTGGGCGCTAAGTTTACAGAAAAATGCAATTAAAACAGTAACCCATCTCATCTGCAAATTTGCAAGTGGTCCTAAGTATGAGGTTTACACCAGAAGAGGAACTCCAACCATTACTTCCGAGCGGCTCTATGAGTGTGTAAAACAGGTATTCGTCTCCAATACATAGTGTTGAGAATATTCACGTCTTCCCTTCCCCCCTGACAATGGCTTGTGTGTGTGAAATGGTTAACAAGATGGCAAATTGTCATTGCAGGATAAACTCTCCTGTTGATCACTTTCATCTGAAACCACTTACATCACAGGATAAAGATGCAGATGTTCCGTGCACTGTCAGCCAATATCCCACGCAGGCAACCAGATTTGATTCCTCTGAGCTGCTTAGTGGTTGTCAAGTAACAACAAACAATGCAACACACAATTCTGTAATTGTTCATTTCACAAGTTCTGCATAGAAATTATGTTCACCCAAACTCATTGTGCTCACATAGCTGCCATTTCTGCAGTTAATGAAGAAACACCTATGCCTGCTGTTAGTAGGAAGAGAAGAATATCTGTTCCTGGCAAGGTTAGCAATACGTGCAGAAACATCGGAAGATCTGAGAAACACCTGGCTCTGTCCCTGATGTCGCAGATGCCATAGAGGTTCTATCATCCAAGGTAATGCTAATGCATTCCATACACTTTACTATTACAAAGACTTAGGGCATCGTCTAAAAGAGACACATCCCATTTTTGTAAACTGCAGATTCAGGACGTGCAATCTCCCAGGAGTGTATCCTATTTTACTGGTGATAAATGCTTTGCTGTTCTTACTACATATTGTACTTAAAAATGTACTATTGTTGTTTCCTTAACTTCTGATGCAGATATTTGAACCTGACAATTCTGTTGTTCAAGAGCAGAAAGATACACACTCCTTTGGCATTTCAAGGAGCTGGTTGAACATGTAAGTTGGTACATTATGCATTTTGTACACGTGAATGTTTGAATAGATTTGGAATGTTCAGTTTTTCTATAGAACTGTTTAGAGCCCTGGGATATGAGCTTCTCCTTCCTCACAAAATAACAAAATGAATATTAACACAAAGCATCGTGCTCACTCCATGGCATCTACCTAGCAGAAAACTTTCATCTGGCAACTTATTTGCAGTAAGGGTCTGTTTGGTTCTGCCGTTCTGGTATATATTGGATGGGATACTCCTGCCCCTGCTTTGTGTGATGGGATCGTCCTTGCTTCACGTTTGGTTTGGTAACTGATGTTTATTTTCTCTAGGCAACAGAAGCAAGACAACACCCCTGCCACAAAGGTTCAAAATTTAAACTCTGCACCAGTCCCCTCCCCTGCTCTCACTACTTACTACCCTTTCGGTGAGACACAGACAGAATCTCAGGTGTGTAGTCTATCCAATAATCAACATGCTCTACTCGGCTATTGGCAAAAGCATTGTCCGAATAATTTAAATCTGGCGTTTTCTGCAGGTTGTTGGATACAAAGAAGATTTAACTGGCAGGCAGAAGATCATAGACAGGGTTCGGTCTCAAAGCATTAATGTGACTCCGAGTGAGATTCCTTACCTGTGGAGGCGAACCAGAACATCTTGCTTGCAGCCAGAATGCCAAATCTGAATGTCAAGTTGCGATAGGGAAGATGTGTTCTGAAATCTGCTTGTCTGGGCATGTTGGCTTCAAATTAAGCACATCAAGGATGGAGTCTACAAATCTGGAGGCGTATTCCTAGCGAGAGGATCCGCATAGCATATAAATCAAGACCATTCTCAGTGCATGGCCTTCAATGAACAGAACCTCGCGCTTACATCGTGAGCTTGTGGCTCTAATGCCCTTGTTTGTAGAACACAGACAGATTCTGAACTGAATGCTTGTGATCCGTGCGATCATGTACATTAACAGTCTTGTACACTAGATCCAGGAGTAGCGAAAGGAGTCAACACATCACGCATATGCTCGTTGATATAATAACGTGTTTCAGTGTATATGGCGAGCATGAAAGGAAGCATGTACAAATATAACAGTTCATTTTTTATTTTCTATTTGATGCTTGTGTATGCATGCTCAATTAGTGGAGGTAGCTGGGCACGCGAGTTCTATTCTTCTGTGTCTGTGTCTGTATGAACCATAAATTTGCATATCAATAAGGTGGCAGCGACAGGCAACGAGGTGGCAGCGAAGAACAGTTCTTGCCAGTAGTATAAATAAGGTAGCATCTCCAGTTGTCCCCTTGTTGGCAAATACTAGGATTTAGGATTTCGCACTAGTCTGTGACAAGACGGATAGCTGTCGTCAGAAGTGAATCAAACAGAGCAGCACTGTAAGTAGTAGCACATGCTAAAATGTTCTTTCAGGAGTAGTATCGGGTTATATGGTGATCCCCAACAGCGTATTCTTCGATCTGGCTGTCTTGCGAATCTATCAGTTGGAGCTGACTACTGAAGTCTGATCTGATAGTCAGCGTGCTGTTGACGAGGGCTTGTGGCAGCAGCCCGCCAATGCGCAGATTCTCAAGGTATCTACATTTGTAAAAATTCAGACAAAGGATCAACTTCTTGTCAAAAAAAAAAAAAAAAAGGATCAACTGAAGTTTCAGACAAGAAGTGTTGCATTCAGAGAGTTTCAGGCAAGCGCTTATGAGATCAAATCTGATGGGGTCATAGTGAGGTCAAAGATGGCAAAGTGGTGAACCAGGCCGGAGCATCAGATGCATTGAAGCTATTGTTGCACATGTCTTTATTTCGTAAGGGAAAAAGGTGAATTAACACCTTCTTTCCCTGTCTCTCCCTTTCCCCTTGCTACAGTGCTTGCGGGCGAAAGGTAGGCGACTCGCGCTGCCGACGGCGATTTCGCCATCCCCCTTCCTCTCCGGCGGCCGCTCGGGCCTCAGAGAGGGGGGTGGATGGCGGAATCGTTGTGCGGATGTATATAGGCTAGGGAGATGGTGTCCTAGGTCTAGGCCTTACTTGCCGTCAACCCTCGACGGTGAAGTTAGGGTTTGCTCGCCGTCTCTTGGCGGCGGAGCCTGTGTCTGTCCGGGCGACTTCGTCGTGGCGGAGGTGCTGGCGGCGCTGTGGAATAACCTCTCGCGACCTTCTCTCCGTCCTGGTGATGCTGTCCTCCGGCGTCAACAGCGAGGTCGGCGAGTTCCTTCAAGGAGTCCGAGGCCGGAGCTTCACCATCTTCACCAGGTGATGCAGCTACTGGCCTTCTTTTGCTTGGATGCGGAGGAGTTTGCGGGTCCTGTGGTTGGCGGTGTGCTGGATCTGCCTCGATCTGCCCGCGGCGCCGGTCGTCGTCGCTGGCGAGCGCAGATCCGGGAGTTGGAGGTGCTGGGGCGCGGCCCCGGTCGACGATCGTTCGCCGTTGGCTTCATCCCGTCCGTGGTGGCGGGTGTCTACTTCGACTCCACCAAAAGCTTGCATGCGAAGGGGCTTCTCCAGCTCAGGGCACCGGCGGTCCTCTTCGGCGACGGCGTTCGCTGGCGACGACGCGGATGGCTGGCGAAGGTTCACGAAGAACCCGAGGGCTTCGATGTAATTTTTCCCTTTTCTAGGGTTCTTTGTGTAGTTTGGCAAGAGCAAGCGTATCCGTATCCTTCCCGAGCGTATCTGTATTCGTATGCTGCTGTATACGTTTTCCTTATCTGAATATACAGGTACGTTTAATAAAAAAAAAAAAAGGGAAAAAGGTGAATTCGTACTTCCACAAAGCTGAGCGAAATCATTTCAGTTAAATTTGGCAGTGGACCAGTAAGCTGGTTGTTTTGTAGATTACTAGAGATCATATGCATTTTTTTTTTTTTACAGTGCCCTATGCTTACCCTGTGTAAAAAAGTGAAATTGATAATGATCAAAAGTGTGTTGTACTCACATTTCTGCAGGTTTGGTGGATATTGTTTATTTTTGCCGGGACTGGCAGTCAAGTCGTAATGTAATCAAACCCCCTGCATCAAAAAAGATTTCATGATCATAAGCAAACCATAAAATTATATATCTTTTATATATTTCTTCTTAATATATTAACACACATAGTTCTCCTGCAAGTTCCATTAAAAAAAAAGATGTTTACATATTAATAAAAAAATGAAACGACTTATAATTTGATGAAACGAAAGGAGTAATCCTATTTATTATAAACTTGATCAAGCTTGAGCTACTTTAATCGACGGATCCCGTAGCTGAATTTTTGGACAGAGAGTGTTATACTTTTTCCCATAATATACCATATATAAGGCGTTCCATTGCATAACCTAAACACTTTTTGCCAAATTAATTACGCGCAATGTCGTCGTACGTACCCCTCCAAATTAATTCCGCTTCTGTCTATTCCCAAACTGCCCTCGCCTCAGCTCGCTCAGTCCACCCCCACCCCCGCCCCTTCCGGCGGATTGCGGGGTCGGATCGACTCCTCCCTGCACAACCAGGCCCGGCGGCCTCTCGGCCCCGACGAGGCGAACGGGCCCGGCGGCCGTTCTATCACGACCGGATCTGACGGGCACTCGACGGCGACGAGGCGACCGCAGCAAGATCCGGCGGCCGCTCCTCCGTCCGCTACCGCGACGAGGTGGCCATTGGAGCTCCCCCAAGAAGAAGACGTAAGGAAAAATCTCTTCTTTTTCCGTTTTCCCCCCTCTCTTGCTCTAGCCCCGCGAACACGCGATGCCTGCTGCCCCTTTTTTCGGGCCCCGCATCCTTGCTCGCAAATCGAGCCGATTGAATTGCTACCCTCTTCGGATTAAGCTAGCGTAGACCACTCTGGTGCACTGCATCGACATGGTCTGCTGCACAAGCTAAGCAAGCAGCCACCTTAGATTGAATCCGTTCTGTTCTATTGATTTGGAAATTGCAAAGGACTAGCAGTGTCTGATCAATCGCAAAGGATTAGTTGGAGTACCCCAGTTCTGGGGACGGTTAGGACTCTGAATATTTCCTGACTTTTGTTGGCACTATTTCCTGAATTTTTGATTGCCTCAACCTTAGAATAACAAGTTGCAGGATCTGAACCCATGCACCAACTCACATCATACACCACATGCACACCGGAGCGAGTGCCCGTCCGAGCTCTGGCTGGTTCCCTGAATCTTGACTAGTTGCTGTAAGCAAGAGTACTTGCTTTCTCATAGTGATTGTTTTCCTCCTTGCCTACCTACTGTAGCTCTTTTCCCTATAAATCCACCGTGGACGGAAGCTCGATCCATCTATCAAGTAGAAAAAGGATCCAAAAACCGCTCTATTGTCTATTGCCTTGGTTACATTAAAGATCTTGTGCTCTATTGTCTGTTTTTTTTTGAGGCCTTCCTGTCAATTTAGACTGCAGATTGGTTACGAAGCAACATAAGTTTGAAGGATCTACATGTTACTTGTTTCTTGTCAAGAACTTTGCACTGTCACATCTAATACTATCATGCCAATTGTCAACCAAAAGATAGGATTGCGAAGATCCTACGTGTGCCAAACACTAGTTTATCATTCTGCCTAGTGCCACCGAGTACTCTCCCTGTCTGACAGCAGAAAAGGACCATGAAAAGCCCCAAATACATTGTTTGAGCAGTATCGGCACACTATTGTACGAGTCTCTCCTGCAACAGTAACCTCTGTCTGAGCAGTATGGGCATATGCTGTTGTGTAAGTTGCTCCAGTAACCTCTTGTAGCCTGTAGAAGGAAGCAACACAATTGGTTCCATGTTATCGCTGAGGGAGAAGAAGATATTCAGTATAATAGATCATCATTTTATAAAAAGAAAACAAATCAATGGCTGAATATACCTTATCTTTGTTCAGCAAGATAAGCTACACATTAGGATAACTGTTCATACCCTGGTTTGTTCTTTGTTGAGTCCTGAAAAAAAATATCATGTCAGCATACAAATAAATATCATATCAAGAGGAAGAAAAGAATAGTATAAACTTGTCATACCTTCTTGTGTTGCGAGCGCTCTTTTCCAAAAGAAGGCGCTTCAGAGGGTTTCCATCATTGCAGATCAGGTCACGGGATGTACTGGTCAATAAATTATATTTAGTTCCCACTTATAGACAGAAAGGTACAGTTTAATTTTATGATTACTGACCTTATGAGTTTGACAACACCAGATAGTACTGTGAGTACCAGCCACACAATTAACTTGACAATAGCATATGGTACTATGAGTACCAACCAGACAATTAACTTGCCGAATACCAGAAAAACCTGAAAAATTGTACCGTGGATTAATGCAACTGAACCGTACCACTACTCATTTAAATAATGTAAGAACAAAATTTTTGTCTTACCAGAGGGTCCTGAGAGCTGTAGGTCCAGTGGATCGTCACTGCTATAGATGATGCCAACATTGAGTAGCCACATTCTGTTACGTTGTTGTGAAAGCTCAGTGAAGCCACATGAAATGTGGCCAGCATATAGATATATGCTGTCCATGCTCCTAGGCCTGCTGTACCTAATGCAAGTGGGGTGGAGCTTGAAACAGTGGTAGCAGTGAGTCCGTTTAGCATCAACACAAGGGAACTAACAAAGTAGATGTTCCCCCAGAAGATCCAAGTCGGGTGTTGCGCCTGTATGTTACTAAGAACACCAGTTGCTGCACCCCAGAACACAGATCCCAGACCATATTGACAGATCTTTTGGTAGCCCTCAAATCTCTTTTCTAACTGCAAAGCGAATAAGTTTATAATTGAATGGCATTAGAAATTGCGTTTCAAATTTTGCACTATAAATAATTAGTGAACATCTTACTGCTTCTGGGGTGATTTGCATGTTATCCTTCTCATAATTCTTCGTAAAGGTGTTGCTGCTGAAGAAATCTTTGAGCAAGAAATTTTCTATACCTTCTAACGCTGCAGCCATTTTCTCTGGAATAAGAATGTTAATAGTCAGATGCATGAATATATTTCTAAACAAGCTGAAAAGTAGAAACAAAAACTGTAAAAGCACTTGATCAATAGCACTTCATTTTTTATAGATCCCATGAACGAGCAATGCCTGCTGGGAGTGAAAATGCAAGCCATATGTTAATATATGTCTGTTTCTTTTCCCCAAATCCCCAATAATGTTTATTTGCTTTTTTTTTTTTTTTTTTTTTTTGTGTGTGTGTCAATTTCTGCAGGAGAGGTTCGTCGATCTGCGGGCCAAAGGCCGCAAGTTGCTAGGTGAGCATCTGCACAGTTCTGGAAATGGGCCTTATGGTTGCACAGTTGTTTTGTTATGTTTTCTGATTAGTGGAGTTATTCCAGATGCAAGTTAAATTAGGCTCAATTGTTTACAATGCCTTGATGATTAGAAGCTGCATTATTGGATTTCAGCAATTTGTGAATCTGTGGTCCATAGCTTTAACTGTTAGGGTTAGATTGGTTAGGTGTGTTGCTAAAACTTGTACTAATTGTATGACACTAGACGTGTGGCATACTGTTAAAAACTAGGTAGTATACTGCTATCATTTAAAAGTACTTCAGTTGTTAATACTGCTGCATTAATTTGATAGGTGGATTGTGCCAACATGGAGTTAAATTTGTTAAATCTGTGTATCTGATGCCCAGCCTGATCGTTATTAGGCCTGGCATTATGATAGCAGTTGCAAGAATGGCAGTGGTCGCACTTTGCAAGCTAATGTTGGGCTTACCCACATAAAAATCCATAAGAATCCTAGGTGATGGCCTCCTGTCAATCCTTTTGTGTGAAAATGAAAAGAAGATGGAAGCTCATGTGGGTCTGGTTGAACCTGGTCGACTTGGGACCGACCAGACGATTAATTGTGATTAATCATCGACCATGTTGATTAATTGACCCTGGTTGACCATCTAGTCGTCCATGTATATCAGGACATGTATATCAGGACATATACCTCTCTCTCTCTATATACTATATATATTATACACAATAAAGGAAGCATCAAGACTGCATTAGTGTTTAGCTGGTGACTTAGTTGTGGGAGTTGTTTTCTTCTCTTTTCTGCACTGTCCAGAGGTTCATATTCCTGTCCCAAACTCCATTTCTTTGCTAACTTGCTGCTGGAAGCCTGGAATGCCAAAGAAAACCTGGTTGTCCTTGTCCTAGTCAGATGACCAGGTTTCTGGTCGAGCTAATCGAGTCGGACCTCCTAATCAAACACTAGTGACCGACCAGGACGACTAATCGTGATTAATCGGACGACCTGAAAACATTGATGTGGGTTGTGTATGTATCCTGTGTACCATGTGTGGGTAGGCTAGAGCATGATGGGATCTTGGGGCAGTACAGATAACCATCTTATTTATCACCTCAAGTTGTTTGCAAAGCTTGCTGTAATGCTGCATTTGATTTGTCAAGACTCAAGAGTAGCTGGGAGGAGGTTCCTGTTTAAGGTATCTTGCTTGTTCAAGTTTGTTGCAGCCAAAGGGCCCAAACTTTTATGCTTTAGTGCTGAAACTTGTAGACAAGATTATTTATGAGTCGCTGTGGACCTGATCATGAAAATTGTTGATGCAACCTATGTAATTTTTTTCTCTCCATGACATGCCAAGTGAAGTTATGATCACATACCTATTCTGTTTATCTTTTTACATCTTGAAAAAGTACCAGACTTTCTTGTTAATTTGGACTTCAAAACATTACTTGTTTTGCAGTGCATAAATTTTCTCAGTGGTTGGAATTGTAACAGACAATCTTCTAATAAGTTCCTCTGACTTGTGTTTAAGTGTTCAGTTATGAATGTTTTGTTTTTGAATTTGGACAGGACCACAGTGCATTCTTTCCTGTGCTAAAGAGCTTCGCTTTCTACCTAAGCATACTTGTTGCCTAGCGATGGACGAGGTTAAAATACTTTATTCAAGCTTTGAAAAGTCTGAGAAGGTACATGTATCAGTGCTTCCCCTAATTTTACAGTTTTTGGCAGTTAGCACATTAATATTTGTCTCAAGTTTGTTTGTTCTTGCAGGTTAGGATTGAAGAACTAGTGACAGCCATGGGAGGTCATTTTCTAACTAAACACTGCATGGATGTGAATTTTGTAATTGTGAAGGATGTCTTGGCTACCAAAGATAAAGTAAGTAGTCCAAGTTTTGGAAATCCCTGCTAATTCAACTGCAGCTAATGTTGTATGAATGTTCTACATGCTTATATCCTATAATGTCAGATCCTATGTAGCCAATCTTTTTTGAAAAGTAGTTCCTTTTTTCATTACCGCAGACAAAATCTAACGTTTTGTATTATATCTTGAATTGCTTTACTTCTCTGCATATGCTCTGTGGTTCATGGTTGCAGTTTAATTAATTGATGTGAGAAGTGCCAAAAGTCATTTTAAGCCTTGTTTCTGTTCTTTTGATACTTCTGAAGGCATTTTGTCCTAAATGAACCCAAAGTCAGCTTTGTTAATTTGTCCATGACAGTAACAGGCCCTGAGAACTACGCTGCCAAGTCTAGATGGTCAAGATCACTTTAATTCTTTTTACTAAATGTTTACCTTTTGACTTAGAAAATAAGTAACTAGGTGCTTTCAATGCACTCCTATCCACTATTTGGTGAAATAGTGCCGTCAGAAGTGTGCCCAAGTATTTGAAAAAAGAATTCCATTCCCTCATCATTCTGGCAGCTTGAGAGATACTGGAACACCACAATGAATGTGTATTTAGTGGTGCTAATCATTCTATGTCCATTAGTGTCACAGTCGATAGCAAATGAGAGTAGCTTTGGTGCTTCAACCCTCAGCGAGGTACTCATCAGGTCGCTTATCCTTGACAATTAGGTCAGGGTGTGTGCTGTGGTGGAGTTCGAGTTTTATAATTTAAGTGGCGAATCTGCAACCATACATGTATGGGAGCTGCCCACTAACCATACAAAAAGTGCTGCATTAGTGCTGATAACTCCTTTGAAGGTCTCAGATGGCATTGACACAAGAACTTACTTTCATGCTCTTTCAGGATTGTTACTAGTTGAGCTGTTGGCCTATGACTAATGACTGGATGTAACTGCTTCTTTTTGTGTTCATAGTGGGCTCTGAATGCTTTGAAGAAGCCCGCTGGCACCATGAAGTGGTTAGAGCAGTGCTGGACTGAACATCGTGTTGTGCCTCATGAACCTTGCAGGATTCTTCCCTTTACTGGGTTGAATATTTGTGTTACTAAACTGGATCCAGGTTGGTGCAGTTGAACTTTTTTTAGCTTGGTGTTGGAAGTGATTTCTGATTTTCCTCCCTTCAGAGCATTTTTTCTCCCTTGTATGGTTATTGAAAATTGAAGGCCCGCTTGGAAGAGTAGGATTACTTTACCAACTTTAAAAGATCATATTTAAAGAAAATTCTTCAGACTTGGAGCCCAATCCTCTGAACATGCTCTTATGGTTGTTGATTAAAAGGTTGAACTTCCAAAATAAAATATCAACTATTGTAATGCTTTATATTAGGTTATTGAATATGCCCGTGGATTTGGTAATTGCTACCGGACCAACTTGTGCAAATGCTCCACCTCCCATAATACTACTGATATTTAAGCTTATTGTGTGTTTAGTAAGCAAGACAATGTTGATGTGGCACAATGTTGTACTGTTGCCACTGGGATGTAATGCCAGTTGCCAATCAAAAACTTAGTTGTTTAGGGCTAGGTGTTTCTTTTGCATGATCTTTATAGTTTAAGGTGTGCCTGGTCTTGAAGTCAAGATTTAACTTTTTAACCTACTACTGTGGAGGGTAAAATCAATTCCTTTCGTCTTTTATCTTCTCACAACCATTAGTAGTGAGCAGTTAAGAATATCATTTCTCTGTTTCCACCTTGAAATTGGACTAGATTTTTGGCAGATTATTTTGTGTGGTGCGAATGTACTGTTTTTATAGGCAGATGTGTGGGTGTGGTATGTACTCTTTGGTATGTTTTCTTCTTTATGGAATGACATGTCCTACACGTTTGAGAAATGTTTTTGGCAGATTTGTGATTGGGTTTTGTGGAGACTGGCTTTGATTTGTACTACAGCAATCCCTGCGGAAACTAAACACAAACCTTTACTGGATATCAGCCTGCAATCAAACACTAAACCTTTAGAACTATGACCCTTCCATGACAGGTATTTGGATTTACATGAAAATGATATCAATGGATTTGATTGTCAGTAAGCAAGTTCACTTATAACATAGATTCTAATGTCAAACATGTATATTGGAGCTATATAAACCTAAATTATAGGTAATCCAGACTGGTGGGGAGTTAAGTCCAAGTGCAAGGTATGAACTGTGGGCTTTAGACCCAGAACTTCCAACCCTCTGGGTGTGCAAAGCTATTGTTGATATTTATGGAAACTACATGTAACATATGCTTTAATCTATTGGATGATCACTTACTTCATTAGTGACGCTTTATTTTTCTTCTGTTTGATCAGATGAACGGAAGGGACTGGAGAAAATGATAGTGCAGAATGGTTGCCAGTTTTCTCCGTGACTCAAGGAGGTGCGCCCATTTTGTCGCAAATATATCCTTTGATGCATTCTGGATTTAATATTTTCAGTTTCAGATTTCAATTGGTTTAAATGAGTCAACATGGAGGTAAATTTGTTAAATTAAATCTGGGTATCTGATGGCCCAGCCTGTTATTGTGTTAACAGTTGCAAGAATGGCAGTTGTAGCACTTTGCCAGTGTTGGGCTTAACCAACGTAAAAAGCCATAAGAATCCTAGGTGATTGCCTCCTGTCAACCATTTTGTGTGAAAAATGAAAAGAAGATGGAAGCCCATGCGGGTTGTGTATATCATTTGTGCTCTGTGTGGGTCAGGCTAGATCATCATGGGATCTTGGGGCACTACAGATAGCCATCTTATTTAGCACGTCAGGTTGTGCAAAGCTTTGCTGTAATGCTGCATTAGATTTTTCAAGAGTCAAGTATCTTCAATTGAGAATTTAGTTCATGAAGCCGGTAAGAACAGTTTGCATGTTGGGGGTATGACACGTGCTGTAATTCTATTACAATTTGTAAGATGTAGTTGAAAATGGGTTGTAATTCCATTACAATTTGATGGCCCAGCGAGACAGGCTTGTAATCAGATACTGTTGATTTTGATTTTTAACTAAACATCCGTATCTAGGTCTTACATTACATATTCTGCATCCCAAGGTACAGTTATATTCATATGTATTGCAGTAGCATCTAATAAATTCGAAGGAGTTACATCTCAAATCATATGTATTGCAGCAGCATGGAATAAAGTCGAAGTAACTGCATCTCAAATCGCTAATAGCATGCAATTAATTAATCCTACATATAATCATCATCTTCGTTGTGCAATCCACGCTTAACCAGACGACTCAACCCACCCTCTGCTGCGCTCGAGGCACCTCGTGGCGTGTGATCGAATACCACCGCCGTGCTCGTGCAGTTACTCCGACAAACCAGCAACAGAACTCCATCAATTCAGGCATGCACCGAGCCGTTGCAACCCTAGCGCGCGACACCTACTACTGCCATGCCCCGTGGCTAACGGCGAGCGAAAAATCCGCGGGTGGAAGAGCAGCGGGCGGGCGGGCGGGTGGATTGAAGTCCCGTACCTCGCTCCCGTCGACGACGTCCTCGCACCTCGTCGTCGTCGGCTCGTCGGCGGGGCGGCCCGGGCGCTCGGCGCTCGCTCAGAGGTGGCGAGGCGAGCGAGGTGGAATCCAATGAGAGGCACCCGGGTGCGGGCGTCCAGCGCCAAGCCAGGGTTTAAACGTTTTTGGGACCGGGCGGCCGGCGATGGTGTTCGTCAGGCGATCGTCGGCAGCCACCTCTGTGGGCCCAATTGTCAGCGAGAGTTTGTTTTTTCTTTTTCTTTTTTAGCACCGCGCGTTGATGGGCCTGGCTGGTGGCTGGGCCAGGAGCCCATGACCCAGCTTCCACTTCCGAATCCGAGCGGCGGCGGCGGCGGCGGCGGCGGAGGAGGAGGGCGTGGCCGGTCCGGCGGGCGTGGCGGTGAGGCAGCTCCCATCCTCATCCTCGCCGTCTGGTGCTTCCCACATCGCGCCGCACCCCGCCTCCCGCCGGCCGCCCGCGCGCTCGTTGGCTGTCGAGGAACGACATGGCTTGGCGGTCGCGCTAGCCGCCAGGTGCGACGGGCGGGCGGCGACGGCTGTCCGTCCAGTGCGCACGCGCAAGGGGCGCGGTGGCTGAGATGCTCCCACTGGAGCCAGCCGGCCGGGGCTCCAGCCCTCCCCTGACTTTTTCTTCTGTTCTTGTTCTTTGGAACAGAGAAATTCTTCTGGTTGTGATCTTGTGGATGCTATAAGTTGTTGACACAGTAGCTTGTGGATGCTGAATTGTTTTGTTGTTAATTGAACTCGTGAGTTTCTTCTTGTGCAGCTGCTCTGTTCCGGGCTCAGCTGCTCTGGTTGCAGGCTCCCTCTTTTGACCTTATTATCAATCAGGTACAGCATTTGGGTTGTATGATGTCCAATGTGAAAAATGGTTTCATTCCTCCATTCCACTTGGAGATCAATGTTGTGGCACTACAATGTCTGCTTTGTCGACTGCTAGGGAAGCAGTGATTGGTCGTTTGTGTTACTTTGTCAGTTGGTCAGATGAGCAATCACCTCTTCACGCGCACTACTGCCAATGTACTGAGCGCTGCATGTCACTGACCATCTCCATTGGCCTCAGCCCTTCTCTCTGCTCCCTTTTTTTCTTTGCATCTTTTGTGGATATAAGGATCCTGTCAGAACCGTTAATTTCATAGTAGTAGGTTCAATGACTTTTAGATATGGTCGTGGTACTTCTTGAAGAGCTTTCATGGTCAAATCAAATACTACTCTTCCTGTTGATTACTTTCTTATGCATGTCATTAGTTTGCTTCTTATAGTTATTCTGGCAGCAGGACAAACATAGTTCTAAGAAGATATTATGCAACTGGTCCAATTTATTGTATGCCAGGCGTTCGGTGTTCGTTGCTTCCCACCAGGACCAGGTTTTACTCTTCCCTTGTATTTCATGGTGAGTGCGTCTGCTAACTACACTTTAGGCCCTTTTGTTTTTGCAATCATTGCTTGGGGGTTTATTGACTACCAGAAATAAAGTTGCATTTGATAAGAGGCTATATTTTATCTTCTCTTGACAGTCTAAGCAAACTGCTCAAGAAACTTTATGTGGGGGTTACTCAGTGCTTGTGATTAGAGAGGACGTGCATAGGAGCTCAACAACAGCCCTAAGGTAGCATTCAGGAGCTGGAGACTGCAAACCCTTTTTTTTCTCGAATCCAATTCCTTGCTCACAGTAGTGGCTATATTTTTCATGTCTCATTTTGAAGTGTAAGGTGATGTGTACCTCCTGTTTATGCATGAGAATGAAGCATTACTCTCTTCAGTGCAAATATAATAATGCACTGCCATCTTTTAGTCTTGGGTAGATCAACAATTTTTCACCCTTGCAGCGACTTTTTTTTTTGTGTCGACCTGGCAACTACTCTTCTAATTCTTGATAGCTGAGGATCTGTAGCTGAATGATCACTAACCTGCAAATTTGGGCCCTTGTAAATATCATTGGCTTCTTTAATCTATTTTGTGATTATTATTGTTCAAGAAACTGTACTGGATTAACCCTAGCAACCTCCACAAATTTAAATTAGTCAAATTACTGTACCATCTGCGGGAAGCAGTCATTGGTCGTTTGTGTTCCTTTGTGAGTTGGTCAGATGAGCAATCACCTCTTCACGCACACTACTGCCAATGTACTGAGCGCTGCGCTGCATGTCCACTGACCATCTTCATTGCCTCAGCTCCCTTTTTTTCTTTGCATCTTTTGTGGATATAAGGATCCTGTCAGAACCGTTAATTTCATAGTATTAGGTCCAATGACTTTTATATATGGTCGTGGTACTTCTTGAAGAGCCTTTATGGTCAAATCAAATACTACTCTTCCTGTTGATTACTTTCTTAAGCATGTCATTAGTTTGCTGCTTATAGTTATTCTGGCGGCAGGACAAACATAGTTCTAAAAAGATCTTATGCAACTGGACCGATTTGTTGTATGCCAGGCGGTCCGCGTTCGTTGCTTCCCACCAAGATCAGGTTTTACTCTTCACTTTCATGGTGAGTGCGTCTGCTAGGCCCTTTTGTTTTTGCAATTATTGCTTGGGGGTTTATTGACTACCAGAAATAAAGTTGCATTTGATAAGAGGCTATATTTTATCTTCTCTTGACAGTCTAAGAAAACTGCTCAAGAAACTTTATGTGGGGGTTACTTAGTGCTTGTGATTAGAGAGGACGTGCATTGGAGATCAACAACAGCCCTAAGGGAGCATTCAGGAGCTGGAGACTGCAAATCCTTTGTTATCGAATCCAATTCCTTGCTCACAGCAGTGGCTATATTTTGCATGTCTCATTCTGAAGTGTAAGGTGATGTGTACCTCCTGCTTATGCATGAGAATGAAGCATTACCCCCTTCTGTGCAAATATAATAATGCACTGCTATCTTTTTGTTTGGGTTAGTCACCTTGATCTGGAAACAAGATGTCGAATTGAGCTGCGAGATATGTTTATGTTTTACAGTCGTTATTTTTGTGAAATATATCCGTCAATGATGACACATGAATATTATGATGTGAGTTTTTATAGTTCCAATTGAAACATGCAGGCACTTTTTTTTTTTTTCAAATAACTACATGGCATTGTTAATTTCTTTTTACACTCAAGGTGTAGCTAAGAGCTGTTTAATGCTCGCCGGTGTCGAACGGTGTTTCTTCTGGGTTCCTCCATCTCTGCTATGGCGGCACACCTCGGTTTTTGATGCCTTCTTTATTGTCCTAGGTTGTGTTATTGGATTGCTCTTGCTGTGTTTTCTGTTTGTGTGCTCTTTTCACTCCCGCGTGTTCCCAGCTGGATCTGCCACATTGCTCTTGTGATACCTGTTTCGTAAGGGATGTTAGCCTGTTACATTTTTATATGTGCATGCTCTGTTTACCTTCATTGTTTATATCTTTGTTTTAAGTGTTCCTCTAGCCGAGGCACCTTCATGGGCCTTCATATATCGTCAGTTCTCCTCGCATTATTTAACCTCCTTTTCTTTGTTGCCCATGTTTTTGTTGCTTCTGTTGTTGGTTACCTGTTGCTATTCGCTGCTATAGGGGACCATTTCTGTCCTGTGTTACCGCCTTTCTTGGCCACTGAGAATCGGGCTAGGAGGATGTAGTCTAATGCCATGAGAATGGCTGTAAGGCAAGGTGTGTTTTACTGGTGTAGTTCATTGCTTTAGTTTTGTCTGGGGATTGAGCCTACAATGTTCTGCCCTTGTTCAGATCTGATTGGTCGGTGTCCGTCGATCATACCAATTGTTTCTTTACCTAAGGAATATGTCGACATGCAAAACGGTATGATGCCTGACATATTATGTTTGTTGTAGTTTTTGTGATACAGAGTCTTTGCCACTTGCTCACTGCTGTTTTTTGCTGCGGTCCATGTATTTTTTAATATAATTTTTGAACGACATATCCTTAGAGATCATATTATGGTGGATCTGATTATGTGTGCCAGGACTGTAATGCTGTTTTCTGGATTGTCTACAGGTTGTGTTGTCAAGCTGGAAGAGTGTCCCTGCCCAAATGGATGCAACCTCCACCTCCTTTGTGTAGATTGCTTTGTTTTTATGGTGGTCCACACATCAATGCTTTTATGCGTTTGATTGGATAGTACAACTCTCTCTTCGCTTTCACCTCTCTAGGAGTCGATGTGGACAGATAAATTAATACTAGTGCTGGGCTATTTGTCTCGTGCATTATGGCGTAGTTCATAATTGGATTGGATCGCTTATTCGTCTACTAGGCAAAAGGCCTGAGTATGCACAGCTATATATTCATGACACTCATTATCTAAAAAAATATATTCATGACACGGCAAATCAGTTAGAAATTAGATTAAATATCTTTGGAGGAGACACCACTGAGTCTGCAGATCCACAGTTAGTGCTCTTACCAGGATACTAAATCAATGTAATCCATTTTTTCTAGAAGTTCAGAATGGCCACTGATAGATTGCAATTGCCTGATACACCTGAACTTGCAATTAATTTGAATCGGAGTATGGGACAGTAGATGCATGGTGATAGATGCCAAGCGCCTCTGAGGTTGCTGCACTCCTGGTTGGTGGTATGTCATTTACTGCTTCTCAGTTTGACATTGTTGTTTTCTTTCCCTGTGGTGAACATGGGTTTCACACTAAAATCAGGCTTAGGCCAGACCTTCTGGTGCTATTAAAGGTCGTGAGAATGTTACCCTGTAGACTGAGCTATGATTTCTTTAATCAAGATCAGAAATTTCAGATGCTATTGGAAAAGGATTGTTAAAAGGTTATGGTGGTGTTTAGAAAACGTTGTCTGCTTACTTTATTGGGAGTAAAAGATACATGCAGCAGAACTACCATGATTGTTTGGCTATGTGCTGTATCTATGGCCCTCCTGACACATTTACATGTAACTCTAAACGGCCTGAGATACTTGAGGCAATTAGGTTTGGACCAGGTCAGAAATCATGTGACAGAGGAGATATGGTTGCACGTGTTTTCCACATGAAGCTTGATGGGTATCATGAAGATATCAGAGAAGAATGTGTTCGGTCCGTATGTGCAGGTCTGTGCGTGTTCTGGACCTATACTATCTCAGTCATTGCTATTCATGCTATGTATTGCTTTCTAAAATATGTTACCTAATTTACTCTTATTTTGTTGTTTTTTCTTTGTATTTGTAGTTGCCTACACAAACGAGTTCCAGAAACGTGGTTTACCACATTCACATATTATTCTGGTATGGCAATCCAATAGTACACATGAGGCCTCTGCTGCTAAAGTTGATCAGTATATCTCGGCTGAACTACCAGGTCCTACTTTTGATCCTCTTGGGTTCTCCTTGGTGCAAGAGTTCATGATGCATGGTCAATTTGGCCCATTGCAGGTAAAAAGTCCTTGCATGAAAACAATATATGTTCTAAGAGATATCCTAAGCTATTCCAGCCTGAGGCAACTTTTGATTTAGATGGATATCCATTATATCGCCGTAGGGATAACAGGGCAGTTGTAGACAAGAGTGGTACTCATCTTACTAACTAGGAGAATACCCCGCGCGTTGCTGCGGGGATTCCAGTTAATTTTAAAAAATAAACTATTTATATTTATAGATATAAAAATAAAATAATTTTAAAATAAATTTTGATGAATGGTCTAATGACATGTCGATGTGAACAACTAAATGTATGTTAGTGGATGAAGAGGTAGCTGTCATAATTACATGTGCTAGTTGGATATAATTACAAGTTTAGTGGATTGCTTAGTGGATTGATTATGTGGATAGCTTGCATGTTGAGATAATTCTATAGTGGGGTTTGTTTATATAAGAGGTATAGATCAGAAGTGAAGGATGCATCACTTCTCTTGCTAGGAGAGTTATAGAGTCAAATGACATGGAAATAAGAATCAGCAGTGCAGTCATCCTCATGTCTGCAATGAGGGATAGCAAAGAACAGTCAATCGATGTTCTTGAATCATCAAAACTTCTGAAGAGTCTGATATCTGCACTCATTGATATGCTGAAGCAACGTTCCTCTTTAACATCCCTAGACATTAAAATTTGGAAACCTTGCACTGAAAAAAGTTCGCTTAATTATGAGCAGGATGTTCTGAGTGCGCCTGAACTTGGAAAGGTTCCTGAAGAAACTGTTGTGCTATGGTTGCTCTCACTGATTTGTTCTCATCATGGAAGGAGTAAATATATGTTATGGAGCTCAATGGCATTGAAGCAGTATCTGATAGACTTGCTAGCAATACTGCTAACCGACAGGAACAGTATGAAGACTCAGAAAATATATGGACTTCTTGTGCCCTTCTGTTGGCTACTCTGTTTCAGGATTCAGTGGTTGTTCAATCTTCTGAAATAACACGAACAATACCTCTTTAGCATCCTTGCTAAAATCTGATGATATCATCGATAAATACTTTGCTGCTCAAGCACTGGCTAGCCTTGTTTCCACTGGGAGCAGAAGTATACAGCTTTCTATTGCAAATTCTGGTGCAGTTTTGGGAGCATTGATCGGACAGGTAGAATCCGATAAGCCAAACCTTATTACAATGGCTAAAGAATTCAAATTAGCAGACAATCCAAGTCAAATAATATTGAGAAGCCTTTTGAGCTTGAAGATGTCTGCACTGGTGCTTCCGCTCGAAGGTCCATACCCTTGCTAGTGGATTGCACTGGTGCTTCCGCTCGAAGGTCCATACCCTTGCTAGTGGATCTACTTAAACCAATGCCAGACAGACCAGGTGCACCTCTGATTGCTTTGCACCTTCTGACTCAACTAGCGGAAGGCAGTGAGGCAAATAAAGTTGCCATGGCAGAGGCTGGAGCTTTAGATGCCTTGACTAAGTACCTATCTTTGAGCCCTCAAGACTCAACTGAAACTACTATAGCCAATTTGTTAGGGATTTTATACAGTAATCCTGATCTACTTTACCATGAATCATAACACAGCACTTCAAATCAGCTGGTAGCTGTCTTACGTTTGGGCTCGCGAAGTTCTAGGCTTAGTGCAGTAAGGACATTGCAGAAACTCTTTGATGCAGAGAATATAAGGGACACCGAAGTGGCCCGGCAAGCTATTCAACCACTGCTTGACATGCTTGAGTCAGGAACTGAAATAGAACAACAGTCAGCACTTGGTGCACTTATCAAGCTTTCTGCTGGGAATATCTCTAAGGATTCTGCTATGTTTGATGTAGAAGGCAATACACTTCATCTTACTAATCAGTGGGTCGTGTCTCACAATCTTGATGCCCTCAAGAAATACCAGGCCTATATAAATGTTGAAGCCTGCAACAAAACATACCTGGTCTAAAGATTTGATTCTGAAATATTTCGATTGTACAAGAACCAATCGAATGTGGCCTGGTACAGCCAGCCACACAGTCTGCAGTACAGGAGCTAGACTCAGGTAGTGGTGGTGTAGATGTGATAAGTGAATACATTGAATCAAGATATTTGTCCTGCTGTGAGGCTGTGTGGAGAGATTACTTGGATTCAAGATACATGGTAAATTCCCTGCAGTTGAGCTCCTTTTTGTGCATCGCCCTGGGGTGATTTTTTTTGCTGTGCATGATGAAGATGATTTGCAAGAGGTTGCTGATGACCCTGATTCACGAAAAGGTATGCTCACTGAATGGGTTACAGCAAATCGGTCCACTTCAGCTGGTCATCACTTGACCTTTTGCCAGTTTCCATCATTATTACATGAGAGCTTGATCATAAGACATGGTTAAGGTGTTGGAGAGGTTTCAAAATAGGAACATTGCAGTATGTTCACCAAGCACAGGAGATTTGTTTTATCTTAGTATGCTTCTCAAGGTCATGGCTGATCGGCAGTATAGCTGCGATCAGGTTCTCTGGACCAAGTCTTTTTCTCTCTTCTGAACTATCTTAAAACTCTGTTGTATTTCCGCCAACTCAAGTAATGGAAATGGGGGATCTCCCTTGTTCGAGCAAAAAAATGTTCACCAAGCACAGGAGATTTGTTTTATCTTAGTATGCTTCTAATGGTTAAAGGCGCTAAAAGCTATCAATAATGCTTGCATCTGTGTTTTACAACAAAATTTCTGTTTTTCTATGCAACAGTCAAGTGTGTGTCTTTTTAGTGCTTCCCCGTGTATTATGTATAGCCTTAACGCTAAAAAAACATCCATAAATCTCTATACTTGTATCATCTCCAGCAAAGTTGTTTTCCTGTTCTTTCACTGATAAATCATGCCGATGATTTCATTATTTTCCACTATTTATAGAACAAGCTATCATCCTCGCTAATATTTGACTGTTCTATTGTTCCCTGATGAATCACGAGTACCACCATGCATCTCAAAGAAAAAACACTTGCATCAATATACATCTTTATCTTTACCTAATAATCAAAAGGCAAAGTTTCCTTCTGCCCCGGATTCTGTCCGCACCTCCCTGACTTCTATTTCTATTTTCTAATCATATATACATGGGTAAAAGGGTTTTATCGGTATCGGCAAAAAGACTTGTATGTTTCCATATCAATCCGTAAAAGCACTTCTATCCTTCCCAATTCTGTATAGGACCAATCCTCCAACTCTTTTAATTATAAATAAAGGGTCCTAGAGAGAGTAAATACAAATCGAATCATCAAATCAAAATCTATATTTTTTTTATTAAATCATGGTTATGAACGACCGGCGCTAGCAGGCGAGTCCGAACCCCGCGATGTGCTAGCGGGCGAGTTTGCCCCACACGATACGAGATGAGGCCAGCGCCAACTCGCCAAACTGCCCTGCCGTCCCCTGCCAACGACCAGTGCTAGCAGGCGAGTTTGACCCCACGACGCGCTAGCGGGAGAGTTTGCCCCCACACGACGTGAGATGAGGCCAGCGCCGACCCGCGAGACTGCCTCACCCTTCATGTCCCCTACTCAACCTGCAGATACAATATATTTTTTCTTCCGTTGCAACGCACCGACATATTTGCTAGTTTTTATAAAATCAAATTAGACATACTTTTTGATATATAAAATATAATCAATATATATGTTTATGAAACTAAATTCTGTAAAAATCTACTTACATCTTTCATATTTTCAAAATTTAATAAAAATAATTTATTTGTAGTTAAAGTGTGCAATATTTAACTTAAAAATAGAAACTCAAAACGACTTGGTTTAGGAATCGGGGAGTATGTGTCTGTGGTGGTTTAGGATACATGTCTAATTCGGATAAGTTAAGAGTATATAGAGAAAGACCCGCCTCCAGCCGATCGAAATCGCGACGACTCGAGGAAAGTTATATTACCGGCGTCGGCACAAACAAAACGAAACAACCATCGCCGCCGGCCATACGCGTCTTCGTTCCGAGACCATATCACCGCCGATGGTCACCGGCAGCGAGGCCCCAAGGGAGGTGCTGGGTGCGCCATTATTGCTGAACGCCGGCGAGACGCCCGGCGTCTCGATGGACAGGGACCCCGGGAAGATGGCGGTGGAGAGGGCCGCCAAGTTCATCATCCGGGTGCGTCGTCGTTAATTGTGATTAAGCCTGCTTGTGTTTTTTTTAATGCCTAGGTACAAGTTATTATAGTATCTAAACTTAATTAGACACAAACTCACACCACATGCCGTGTGCAAGTGAGATCTACACATATTTGGATTTTCGTCAATTAGTAAACATTCAAACACATGTACGCACGTCCATGGTCGTTATATAACCGACACTTTTTTTGTGTTCTATTGATAATTTATTTAGGCCATGCTTGAGCTAATTGTAGTCACTTAATTTTTAACCCTTGCCCATCTAATGAGAGGAGGACTCTAAGAGCCTGTCAAGGCTTCTAGGGGCTCCGGCTCCTCAAGCAGCTACTTTGAAGCCTTTTTTTTCTCTCTCCTCGTGAAATAAACTGCTTCGGCTCCTCGAACACTATGACACTATATCATCGAGCCGGAGCCAAAGAGGGCCTAATTTCTTTAGTCAAATGTGTAGCCAATAGCAGTTAGATTGGGCTGGGAGATTTGTAAAACAACTTTCTATTTTTATTTTAATTAAAAAGGAAAAAATCCCCTCTTAAATGTGGTAAAAGAGCTCCTTATAAAAAATAAAAGTTTTGCCAAGTATTCTGTGATTCTGTCCAACACGTAAGTTTTTGCAGTTGAGAGAAACTATATATCAGCTCCCCATCCAACATTTTTCTAGAAGGATCTGAGTAAATTGAACACATGAGTAAATCAAATAAATAAAAGGTTAAGTTAATTATAAAACAACATAGGGAGTTGCTCTAATGTCTAGCTGTAGCTGATCAAGACAGGCTCTTATATATTGTAGTCACGTACGATGTGCTAACCAAGTGTTCTTGTTTGCAGGGATCGCTGATCTTACTGTGGCTGTATTTGTTTAAATCTATGAGAGAATACGCTATCAGCTACACTGGCGGAGATATAGCGTTTAGCACGTTTGCAGCGATTGTTGTAGCCATACCTATAGCAGAAATGTTCTGCATCATGGGCCAGACTTTGGTGCCGCCATTGTCGCGGCCTCCCATTATTGGATCATCGATGCCATGTGCCGCATGCGGCTATGCTTGCACCAACAGCGATGTCCCAACGAAGGAGGTGGACCTGGAGAAGGGGCCCAGCGCCCACACAACGATGCCGGTGCCGCCGGAGGACGCCATGAGAAGGGCTGCCATCCAGGCTGCCCTGGACATGGATGCCGCGAGGACCGCTAAATGCATCGTCCGGGTACGTACACGGTCATCGATCGATAGTAACATGATATATATATACCAATGCTTAATATATAGAGAGGAAAACATGCCATGGAACTCAGTTTCTTCTGAAAACAAAGATTATAAAATGCCCTTTGCAAAAGTAATCATCGATAGATCATAGTTGAGATGATGAATCAATAATAAACCAACAAAACGAAAAAGAAGGATATATAATTACATAGAGAGAAGCTTTAGTTCCTATGTATATGTTCACTCATAATATTTTCTTCTGGTTTGTTAGAATGCCATTCAACTCTTATTCTAAGTTATATATATACTTTGGTTTATATATAAGTATGCAACCACAAAATATATGCTTACTGTGAAATGTATTTTCCTGGTGTGTGCAGGGACTGTTGATTCTGCTTTGGGTGTATTTGGTCGATTTGATGAGAAGATTTATTGTCACCCACGAATTGGGAGAAGTACTGCTTTTCACTATGACTCCTTTGCTCATTCTCGCTGTAGGCGTCTCTTTCTTCTTATGCTTCCTGATGGAGAGCTGTGGTGAACTTATCCTTCCAACGAAATCGTCACATTCAGCTATGCTGGAACTAGATTAAGTATAGCTAGGATCGTCAGTTTGTAATATGAACAATGCTTTTCACTTGCTAATCTTTGAGGGATATAAAAGATATGGATGAGTTTCTGATTGCTTTTTGTTGGGCTCCAGAACTCTGACGATGAAAGTCGTTTTAGTTTTTCTAAACATATATTTCTACTATGTACGCAGGCGTAATGTACATCTAGGGCAAATAACAAAATATATTGTATATAGAAAAACCAAAATTACTTACAATTTTATATGCATGGACTAAATTTTAGTAGATGAGTAATGCGCAAAACTAAGAATTACTCTTAATCAGGTAGATCAGGTTGCTAGAATCGTTAGTTTGTAATATGCATAATGCCTTTTGTTTGCTATTTTTTGAGGATATATAAAAAGAGATAAATGACTTTGTGCTTGCTTGTTGTTGGGTTATAGAACTCAGAGAATAAATTCATAGTGAACATATTGGGTCGTACACCTTCCTTTTCCAAACATGTAATCTTTTGTACATACATAGATTTTACTATGTATATAGACATAAGATGCATAAGGATGCAATAGAAAAAGTTATGTGCCTAGAAAAGCTTTCAACAAATGAGTACACAACTTAAGATAATTATTATGCTTAATTAGTTTGCCACAGCTTGTCAATTGTCTATCTTTTTTTTGCGACGAAAGAAGAATTATATTCTATGATAGCTAGGTACATCGAGATTTTACAATCACTCTGAATGACAAAAAAGTACCTAAGCTGCTCAAAATCTAACTTGTTAAAAGCTTTGTAGTATGGATGACCGCACAGGCAAACACTCGACAACGAAAGACGGCCTGAGAACAGATGCCCAACGAACGACGACCAACATTCATGTAGGCGGAATTGATGCCATCCAAGATTGAGGAAGACTGATTTAAAAATTGTCCTTCCTAGTCCTTCATTGTGGCCAGATCTAACCACTGTAAAATAGAGAAGAGATTGGAGAAAATTATTCCATGGCGGTGACATCATCTCCGCCTTGATGCCACCGCCCGGAAATAGAAGTCTTCATGCCGTCATGTCGATGAAGATGCTGACGCCAAAGTTGTCGCCCTCATCTTCAACGGAGCCGCCATGGAGAAGACGATTCCATCCTTCTCCTTCACCGTGGCCGGAGAGGAGAAGGAGAAGATAAATCACCCCTACCAAACAATTTGGTATGGAGAAACACTAACCCTAAGACTCGATCTAATAGGAAAAACTTATTAAAAATAATGGATCCCCATGGGGAGCGCTCGGTATTGTGGGTAGGCTGAGCAAGCAGGCCGAATTCCCTCTGGTATTGGACACGAAGAACAGCTAGTTTCTTCTCGCTCCTTCGAGAGCTACAGGACAAAGGGGCGATCTGCATCCAGCGCCGATTTCCTTTGTTCCCTTTCTCTCCGGTGGCCAGATCGGCGCCGGAGAGGATGGTGAACGGGGATTGAGGTTGCTACTGTATATATCTAGTATAGATCATCTGGATCCAGGCAGTGTTCGTTGGGTGGAGGTGGCACTGCGACTGTGGAATAAAGGTCTCCAGCTCCTTCTCCATCACACTGGTGAGTCTTCTAGTGCCAGTGATGAGCTGTTGAGATGTGGATACCACAAATCTAGAGTTCTGGTGCTTGCTTCGGATCTAGTTGGGGTCTTTTGTTCCTTTCTTGTTTTCGTCGTTGATGCACGCTTCTTCGGCGATGACTTTGGAAGGTTTATTTACCAACTTGAGGTGAAATCGGGTTGGTCTTCCGTTCCCACCTGCTTTGGTTGTTCAGTTCCCCTTCAGGGTACCTTGTCATCCAGTGAACAGGATTTTCTGTTGGTCTATGGGGCGTCAGATTCCTCGTTGCCTGACGATGCAATGATCAAGGGCCATCTTCTTCAGCCGGGTCATTCAGCGTTCATAGTGCATGTCGGATACGATATGCTGCTCAAGACGGCAACAAAAAAATGTGTTTGTTCGCCAGGGAGGAGGTCAGCTTCAAGCTCAGTGCTCGGGTCGCCGGCGGCAAGGAAAACCGGGAGGAGTTTACAAGGACAAGAATGTATTTTTTTCTTTTCTTTCGAGGGTTCCTTGTAAAGAATCGGCTGTAATCACCAAAATTTATGAATGAAATACAAACCCGGTTTCTCTCAAAAAAAAAAAAAAAAAAAAAAACTACACCAAGACTATCCAAACAACAGAATTGGAGGCATTCAATACCATTGCCAAAGTTGGGCCTGAATATCTATTGCCAAACGCGCTATGAGTTAATACAAATGAGGCTCCTTCTCCTTGTCTCTATGGGTAAGGACAAGGGACGATTTGATCCAAATGCAACCAAAAAAAAAAAAAAGAAATAAACTATTGGAACTTGCTAAAATTCAGGTGTCTATTTTTTTATGTTAATAGACGGTTATTGCATATGTTTTATTGTAAAATTGCATCTTTATGTAGACATGACCTGCAATTTTTTGTTCCAAAATAAAGCCATATTAGGCAAAACCACAAATCCAACAAAATATGATCTATGTTGGCACAAAGACATTTTACAATTCACAACTGTTTCTGTATTCTGACATAGACAAAAATTTCATATGTTATGCTAATTAAGACAAATTCACAAAAGTAACAATTTAGTTACATATACTCATCTAAACTAGTTGATTGTACAAGAGCATTGGCTAGAAAGCAGAAAACCAAACTAGGTACCGTACTCTGTGGAATTATTTGTGGGATGTGTGTTCATCCTTGCATTCATCCAGGTAACCCATCAATAGGCAAAAGAACACAGACACAGCTGTAACGAGAGTACCCAAAGGACATATACTGAGCATTAATTCTTCTGTGCTGTGGGTGGTCACGTATCTTCTCATCCAATCGACCATATAGACCCATAGTAGGACGACGAGTCCCTGCAAATTAAACCAAGAAGCGAAAGTTTTGGTAAGAAAATTATCTTTTATTATGACATCTAACCAAATATGAGTTATCAAGCAAAACATGAAAAAAGGAGAGAGAAGACCATGAGTAAGTAGCTAGAATGCATGCATTTTGATTTCCAAAAGCAGAAAATTATTTTTACGGACACAAACCAAAAATATGAGTTGATGAACAATCTGAACCGAAACCAATAATAAAGAATCACATCATATTAATATAAAAACACAAATCTTAATAAAGCACGGAAGACATATATACAATCTATCTATTGCCAGTGGATTGTGCTGCCCAAGGTCCAGTTTGGATCCATGGGTTAGACTTAGTTGGAGTTATTTGGGGGGCTCAAATAGCCCTAAAGTATCCAAACAAGAGAGTTAGATTGGAATTAGTTTTCTTTCATCTAACCCATATAGAAAAACTATCCCACACCAAGAAGTGGTTATTGGAGCTAGTTATGGTAGGGCTCATTGGAAAATTACTTTTTTTCTTTCTCTCCACCCGCATGGGATCCCCATCACGCCTACCTCACTACCTTCGGTCCCGCCGCACGGAACCCTAGCCGCGCTGCCAAAACCGCGCCGGATCCTCGCTGCCCGCCGCCTCACCAGCGGCGGCCCTGTTCTACGCGGCGCCGCCTCCAGCCATCTGCGCCTCTGCCCCACTCGCCCGGTCCGCTCTGCTAATTGCTCCGGCTCAGTGCGGCCACGCGACTCGCGCCGACGAGCCCCAGGATACAGTAGCTTGCTCAATCCATGCAATTCGCCTCCATCTCCAAGGCCGCCGCTGCGCCATTTGCCTCCGTCACCCGGCTATGCCAATGGAACACCATGGACGAAGATAGATTCGATGCCAACCTATCGGGCTCACAACCGTCTACGGGCGGCCCTGGCCACGCTACCCTACTCGCGCCGGATTAAGGACTTGTAAGTTTGAGTGAGACATCTCATTTGTATGGACAAATTAAAAGTTATCGTGTTTTGGATGCTTTGTAAAGATGATTTGTTTGTGTCATTTGTGAGTGGGAGGAGGCCACACAAGAGTTGAACACACCAAATCCGGCTAAAAAGAGGGTTTAAATGAGCCAAATGATTGGGATAGTACATGTCAATCTAACCATTGCATCGGAACACTTCGTTGGCTAGAGTTAGTTCAGCTCTTTGTCGTGAGCTAGAAAATAACTCTAACCTCTAGATCCATGCTAGAGTATCCAAACATGGTCGTATAATAACTTGTTTCATTCAAGCCGGTTGTACCTGGGAGACGTGTCATCGCCAAAATAAGGGGAACTAATAAATTTCATGATCATATTACTCGATCACCCATCCAAATTAATTTTCCCTTTGCTTTTTTGTTTCTTTAAAGACAAAGATTTGACTAAAAAAAGTCCCCGTTAGTTGAATGAAACACTACATATCTCCATCGATGAGCATCGATCTCGTGTGAGAAGAGAACAATGGATATATCAGATCCGGCAAAAAAATTTAAACCCTACTCATGCACTTGTCCATGCATATGACGAACGAATTAATGCATGCAATCGACGTACCCGTAAGATGCAATTGGCAGCTTTGTCGGCGGCAGTTCTAGTCCTCTCCTCGTCGAAGTCGAACAGCGCCTCCGCCGGGGCGAACAGCATGTCCGCCACTGTCACCGGCGGTGAATCATCCTCTCGGTGTCGGCCGTGTCGGTGCTGGTGCTTCTGCTGTCCCTTTTCGAGGTCCACCACCAGGTCCTCTGTGCCGCCCCTCGGGACGACCTCATCTCCTCTTGCTCCGCCGCCGCCGCCGCAAGGGCAGACATAGGAGCCGCGCTGTATTAGCGGCTTGGATGATTCTTCCATCGATCTTGGGCGTCGGCGATCACGATTATATTGGCTATGTATATATAGTAAAACTGTATAATAATTTATCCGGGCCTATCTATGCGCGTTATTTATAAACGTTATTATGTTGAAAACAATTAATTAATATACAGGACCGACCAGGACTAGTGTTGTTCGACTCCGGAACGAATCAGGAAAGCGTGTGCTTAATTCCAGTAGCCAGACTTCCGCGAAGTATCAGTAGAGGAAACCATAATGTATATGTATGTTGCCACTTTATATCGTCCATGCCCTTAAGTTCAACTGCGTGGTCTAGCAAGTCGAAACTTATGTGGAATCTCTGTTTAATCTTCATGGAATAGGTGTAAATAATATTTTTGTTCAGTTGTTTACAGATGTTGTGCTTCATCCTGCAAGGTCAAATCATGTCATTAGCTTTCCTTCGTCTAGTTGACTTTAGCTACTTCAGGATCTTTTTCCTGTAGTGTATAGCTAGTTGCCTCTTTTGGATCTCTAGATGTCAGGAGAGTGGATGGTGAAGTTTACTCTTGTGGACCCTTTAGTGCGGGGCTGTGGCATCGTATGGAAGAAAATGTCACTCCGATTCTACAGGATGAAGTTGTTTCTGGCGTCTCCCTGCATGTAGTTGATGCTGTCCTCAATATCACCATCAGCTTGGCATAGTCGGTCGGGATAGGATCCAGTGGCCGTGTGCCCTGGCATTGCCATTCCGTTGGCCACCTCTATCGCTTTTGGCTTTTGCCTCCGATCCCATGCAGGACAACCAGCCTGTACGACGTATGTATGATGATATGATTGACCGGGAACTTCTCGACTGCTCCTTGGGTCGCCTGTGTGCTCTATCCTTGTTCCGGCTGTGTCTACGGCCGGTCGCCCTAGGCCAGCCAGGCACAACAACTACGACCTCATCGTCACCATTAATTGTGGGTCCATTGCTAAATACATTGGCAATCTGGCCTATATAATCATCTCCTCAACTTTGTGTATCACTTTGCAATCCTTTCTCACGCCATTGCATCCAATATATGCATCATTGCATCCATTCCTACAATAGATTCTTGCACTACTAGAAACTGAATAGCCCTATGTGTGCAAAAACTAACAGAAAAAATCATTTTCCGATAAGAAAATTATTTTTGATGGTGTACTGACAGAACTAGCTCGACATTAAGGCATTGCATTCATGCACCATGGTGAACAAGATCATTCACTTTGTCTTCGCATTAGGGCATTGCATTCATGCACCATGGTGAAAGAGGGCATTGACTTTGTGTTTCCAAACACTATGTAAAAAAAAGCGAATAAATGACGTGCAAAATGAAATAGCTCAATGACTTTGTGTTGCAAAAAAATACGTGCAACTAAAGCATAATGAAATGGAAAGGCTCAATGGCTGTGTTGCAAAAAAATATATATGCAACTGAAGCACAATGAATAAAAAATCTCAATGACTACATGTTAATTATTAAAATTACGTGCACCTTAAGCACATTGAGATGAAAGAGCCCACTGATTTTGTTTTGCTAAAATACGTGCAACCAAAGATAGAATAGAAAATCTGAAAAACACCTCGTCACAAAAAAAACTTGCGAACGAAGGCTACATAAGAGTGAAAGCTAAAACATTTTTTGCTCAAAGGCATTGCAAATTATGCTATAATGTCGCAATCTAACACCTATTCAAAGATTTCTAGGTTTCACGGGAAAATCAATGCTTAATGCATCTTTAATTTATAACCTTAAATATGCAGATCTACTTGTAAAGGCAGCATTAAACCGGCCGCATCAAGGAGATACATTTTTTTCACTTTACTTAACTAGCCATCACTACAATAAATGACATCTCTACAACGACATAAATAGCAATCACACTGTCTATGCCTACTCTCGGCGAGTGGATCAACTTCAACTTTAGTGGCATCAATAATGTGTTTGCCAATATATATTTAGACGATGGCCCACTTTGCCATTATCTTTGATGTCATTGAGAATGCTCATGCCAACATCTTGGCTCGAGGGGCTTCGCTATCGACACTTCTCTTACATCGTTGACTTCTCGTCTTCACCAACTCTTTGTATTAGCCAATATTTATGTAACCCATCACATCCAAAATCTACAATTATGGCCTAGCTTCTCTTGTGGAATAGGATTGCATAGGAGTAGCACCTTTCTTATATTTTCTTCCTCGCTTCATGTAAAAGGGCTAACTGGAGGTGCTACATTTGGAATGCAAGGATTACATGTTGGTCCTGACCCTCCTAAACTTTCAAGATGGTACCTAGATCCACCGACCACAAACACACATGTGCCACATGAGCCAACTACTACAAGCTAATTATGGGTTAGTGTGTTATATCTTCAACAAGGGTCTCACCACTGACATCGTCGTCATCGACAACACCTTCTCATAATTTTGCAAACATTTTGACATCGCATTGGCTACTCCAACATTTCAACAACGGGATTCACTAATGACTTTGGCATCTTTGACTCTGACTTCACCATCAATTTGGAGCATGGGACACCGCCACTAATATCGATACCTTTGACCTTGTCTTCACCAATAAACGCAACAACCACGCCTACATCATCTACTCAAAGCACATACAAGAATGTCTCTCATGTACAAAATCCTTGCCATGGTGCCCATTTTCAAAAGTTTGAAGATGTATTCGTCATCTACAACTACATTGTACTTCACATACTTTGATTACATAGACTACATCAAGTAAGGCTCAACCACAAAGTGAAGCGATCAAGGACCCAAGGACACACAAAGGGTCAAGATGTCAAAAGAAAAATTATGAGAAGAAATTGGTAACAAAGGCTAGTCAAATTTAAATCAACCCTAGTCAATCTCCGTATAGATGAAAGGTATGTGCATGCTCTTTTATCCATACCCTTTTCCCCATGCGGCATATGACTGGTTGCGAAGGATTATCCTCATAGCTGAGTTTGAGTTGTAGTTAGGCCACAATAACCCAGCTATTGTGTCCTTACTTCTAGTTAAAACCTAATAGCCGACGAACAACTATTGGGGTGTATCATATATTAGGAACTTGCATTTTAGTGTTTGGGCCAAAAGCCAGGGGCTTATTTGAGAGTGTTTAAGGCCCATTTATAACTTTTGGGGAGTCCTTTGTAAACATAAACTCCACCATCGGAAGGAAGGCAAACCTCCAACTCCACATCCCCTATAAAAGAAGAGTTGAGTAGACTTGGCACATCACTCATGTGCTCTCATCTTTTGCCCTCTCTTCTCCTCTCATGTTCGATGTTGAACACCAAAGCCACCATATTATTGCAAGATATTGTACTTTTCAATAAATAGTAATCAACTCTTCATGTATATATCAACTTTTTATAAGAGAAGAAATACGCATCTAGATTCACCTCAACAAAGGTTCAACTTGGGCGGTCTAGGAATACATCCACATACTTTATCAGTTACTCAACTTAAAGTTTACGGTAGCATAAAAATGTTGTTTAAAGAGATTTTTTCACAATTAGATAAGGAGTATCGTTGCAAGGGGACCATCATCACTAGAAAAAATTAAAATATTGCATTCACTTACCTGGTTTTGGGGCCACACATTGATCACTAAGAATTTGATTTATCCTTTGCTCTTGACTATGTAATGGAGCCTATATACATTCAAAGTTTTATCTAGAGGTTTATTACCACCTAGATACAAGGTTGTCTGTTTTCTTGGCGTGGCCTTGATTACATGGATTGACAAGGCAGTACTTCTCAACCGACTAAATGAGTACAACAATGTAGCTATGTAAATCTATAGTATATATTTCACTGTCGCCCTAGTTTCCATGTTGCTAGGATTAGTAGTGTCTTCATTCCCTGAGTCTGCTTCTTGTGCCAAGATAGTTTCGAGCAATGGAGCTCTACAGACCTTTTTTTTAATATAGTATATAGATTTTTGTCTAGATGTTTTGTATCTAGGAGTCTCATGGATGCTCACATCCTTAGTTTTTTGCATCTATTGGGCATGTAAGTTTCAAATGTATCTTAGTTTTATGTCATTCGGTCACCAAACTATATGGAGTGATAGAGTTGTATGAAATGGTTTGTTGTTGTAGTGTAAGTTTCAAAGGTGTGTTAGATTTATGCCATTTGGTCAGAAAACTGTACGGAGCTAAAGAGATTTGTAGAATGGTTTGATTTTGCGATGCCTCTATAAATCACAATTGTAGAAGAAAAATTAAATGACTTGTGGTGATCAGTTATGCATTGTACAATTAATGCACTTCCCAAGTGCTGCATTATGACTGAACCCATGCCCCATTTGCTGCTTGTGTGACATAGTGGCACAAGGTATGTTCCATCAGGCATAATGTAGCAAAGGCGCAGATCAATAATCTATTACACGAATTTTAGAATTTAACAAAGTTTTTGGAAGAATACACATCAACTCTATGAGAAAAATCTACTCTTTCCGAAAGCTCAACATATATTTACTCTATGATTTAGTCTATTCCCTCATGATCACAAGAGTATAGATCATACGCACAAGAACCAAAACTTAGGTTAAAAATCCAACAAACTCCTTTACTTGAACATTTTGTATCGATGGTCATAATGTCATAGAAGAGAGGAGCTGAATGCTCAGTAGGCTACACATTACAACAATTTAAGATTTATTGCTGTAGTACACTATATTGCGACTAATATATGGCTCCTAAAAGATCCTGGTCTTATGAAAAGTTCATCCACATAATATCGTTGGGGTATCTTCTTGCAAGAAGTTGGATGGCCTACAATGATGGCGGTTCTCTAAGTTTTCCAAGCGATATAGTCTAGGAACTCGTTGAAAAGATACAAGCACTATAGGATCAAGTGCCAAATGATACTTTCATTCCTGATAGGAAGGATGACGTCTTAACTTAGGCACTAGGGAAGAAAAGGCATCATGGTCGGTCACAAGGTATAGGATTGGTTCCATGGTAGGTTTCCTTTAAGAATGACTTGTCCACATATAGAAGTCATGTGGGCAATAATGCTTGGAAAAGTGCAAGTATGCATGAAGAATTATTAGCTTTGGTCAAGGCCAAATGGAAAGAAAAGGCGATGGAAGGATGCAAGGATGCAAGGCTATTATTTAGGCATAAGGTGGCTGCCAATTAAGCTCATCCAGGGGATAATAAATGGACAACTGTTACCTCGGCTATGTATCATTTATCCTAGATACATTGGCTAAAGAATTAGAAATGACACAAACAATGACAGGTCAAGATCAACATGGGCTCCTTAATGCCATGGTGGAAGTGTAAGATAGTCCTTATTGCCACAATGTCATATTGCAGTTCTAACGAAGATGTTGAACATCCTACAAATCCAATGCCTACCCCAGATCTAGCACATATTTCTGAAGTTGGGGACCGGCCCCATAATGTTCAAAAGATTAGTCTAGCAAACAAGGAAATTGCCACATATAGCAATGAAAGAACTTGCATTGTCACTCCGAATAAACATGCACAAAACAAAAATAGCAGTGGTAGATTAACTTAGGTCAACCTCTAGTGCATCTGAAGTGCACTTGGGACTCCACAACTGGAAACTCCATATGAGTGGTACTTAAACCAAAAAGGTGGTTCATATTGGTGCAAGGTACCAGGACAGTGATTTATATGATGGAGCAACGAGGTACTCCTAGTGCTATTTAATGAATTATATGACTTTTACATCGTTTTGCCCCTAGATATCCAGATTTTGTCCTCGTGGACCATATATATGTGAGCTTTAGCCCCATGTGTGTAGATTTAGTTGAATCATGGTATCCATCAAATTGACTTCTTCTTTCTGTGGGATGAAGGCAAAGACATACAAGAACAAAACCATTGCCATAGGCTTCCTCATCCCAGTGATCTTTAACTCTACAACTGGTCGATTGCAAGCTCACCATGCATGATAAGCAGCATGGGAAGGCAAAATATAAAACCCTTGAAGATTTGTTGAATAAGTACAACCCTTTCATTCCATGCATTTACAATCACTACAAGAACCCTAGGCATTTGTGACAAACTAAATATAATGATCAGGACATGTTTCCTATCACTGTCTACCTACAGTGACGAAATGACTGTCACCACACAAGGTGGGTCACTCCCATGCTTCGGTGGCCACCAGAGGACTTCTTCGTTGATACAATGACGATATTAATTTCTCCTATCATTGATGTGTTGACAAGATGAATTTGTCATAACATTATTGAACAAAATAATGCCACATGTACGATGACATGGCACATGTGACATGGCAAATGACATGGCAAGTGACGTGGCAATTCATATTCAGCCATATAGTGTGGGGTTTTTTTTTTTGGCCCAACTACATATTGTCTTTTACATTTTTTTTATTGCAGCCCAACATTGAATTTATCCCATATATGGGCTAGCCCATTTAAAAATTGTAATCATAGAATATAAACCACAACCAATTGCATAATTATATTATAATTACATTGCAATCATAATCCTTCCAACCCATAAGAAGGCATGTCCTAGAATACACTTTCCAACATGTTTCTATACAAACATAATAATCTAGCCACTTAAATAAGTTCTAGTCCACTAAAATGTTCCTATAGCTAGTGCCAAGTTCCAGCACCAAAACATTCCATGAAGCAGACGCCAAGTTGTTCCAGACCACTAAAATGTTCCTACAGCTAGTGCCAAGTTCCTGCACCAAAAAATTCCATGAAGCAGACGCCAAGTTCCGGCGCATCCTGCCAGCAGAACCAAGGCCAAAAAGTCCTGCATTCCATCAACCAACACAAATGATATCCTGCAAGCAGCCTGCAGCAACTAGCAGCACCTAAAGCAACCGGCAGCCAGCACAAAGTTCTAGCCACCAACCAGCAGTTAGCAATTCTAGCAAGCGCATTAAGACTATAGAAAGACGCATAGCTCCTAGAAGGGAACATCTGCCATGTCACCGTAAATTTTCTAGCTATTGGATCGCATGATCGATGGTTGCGGTTGTTCTCACCGGATTCTACAAATCAGCTTCTACCTTTCACATTCGGCTTTTACCTGCTTCCCATGACTTTGGATTCTCATCAGACTCAGAGAGGAAATATCAGACTCCTTGCTCTCAGCCTCTAGCAAAAAAAGACAACTGGCTTCTCTCCCTCTCCTCATCCTCTCGATCCCGACCCTGACCGCTTCCTCTCCCTCCCGACGCAAGCGGCCACCAGGGGCGAGCGATGGCGTCGGACCTCCCCATCCTCCTCCTCCTCTTCCCCCGAGAAGGCAACCAACGTGGATTTTATGCAACCCATGTTACGTACTCACGCTGATCTGACGGCTGGTATTCAGTGAGTCCTTGAGATTGGTGCCGGGGACCCCATCGGTTAAGTAGTGGTTAAAGGAACATTAGATAGAACCTACGCCAGTGTGTCACCGACGTGGCACATCAATAAAGTTGTTGTCTGAAAGTTGTAGACGGTTGGAAGGCGTAGCAATAAATTCGTGTGACAGGTCGTGCCTTCGTATGCTCCTTCCACAGCAAGCTACCGGTCTTTTTAAGTTGTGCGTACCAGAACTGTACGTTGTTCATGCTCGCTGATAGAATTTAATGGATAAGAAAATTGATCTACCGCCTCAAGGTCCTGCCTTAGTTAAATGGACGTTTAATGGATAAGAAAATTGATCTACCGACAAGGAAAATTGCTCAGTGATAGGAGTCTTAATAGAATTAAGGCAAAGCTCATGGTACTTTTGATGAGTCGACAAAAGGCTATATTAAAATTAAAAAGTCCTTGTATTTCAACAAGATACATGCTAAGAAAAATGCACATACAAGTTGTTGAGAGAAAATATTGGGGACCCAAACCTTTTCACCTAGTTTGGAACACGTTGCCATTGTTTTCTGCATAATATTTGACCTACTCACTCTGTCCATGAATATAGGAACTTAATATATGGTGTTCAAATTTTGTTCACGCATGACATAAGGATTTCCATGTACCAAATAAAGGTGTAGTTAGCCAACCAGGAGCCGGCTTACCCCATCAACTGCGCCAATCATGAGCTGACCCGACTGCTTTAATGTAGGCCTAAAAAGAATTTTGCGTCCCTTCTTAATTAGGTTTACTTTCTATAAGGTGTTACTATATTTATAGAACAGATGTGTGTAGTAACTACTTCCTCGATATCAACTTATATGTAGTTGTGTACTCCCTCCGTCCTGAATTAAAGAGCATTCTGGTCATTCTAGGACAAAATAAGAGAGAAGGCAATAATCCCTCCGTCCTGATATAAAGAGCATTCTAGACGTTGGGAGGTGTCCTCAAATATAGTGCATTTAGAGAACAAAAGGATAATATTTACTTAAATAAGAGTATGTGATTGTTTTTTACAAGGAAGGTAACTCATGCACTTGTCATATTTTGTATAAGAACTAATAGTTCACCCTTTAATCATGCAAAATAGAAATAGATTTTAATACATTAGGAAGGTAAATAAGGGGTATATACGTCTATTGCTTTCTCTCTTATTTTATCTTAGAATGGCTAGAATGCTCTTTAATTCAGGACGGAGGGAGTAGACGCATGCATGTACCCCTCATTCACCTTCCTAATATATTGAAATCTGATTCTATTTTGCATGATTAAAGGGTGAACTATTAGTTCTTATACAAAATATGGCAAGTGCATGAGTTACCTTCCTTGTAAAAAAACAATCACATACTCTTATTTAAGTAAATATTATCTTTTTTCTCTAAATGCACCTTCCAACGTCTAGAATGCTCTTTATATCATGACGGAGGGAGTATTGTTTTTTTTACAATGCATAGCTTTTCTAGTGTAAATGATTGCTAAACATATCCTTTGAGACGAGAAGAAGATGTTATATATCCTACACAACATGTGAACATACCCTACACATTTATACTACATAATATAAGTATCACGATTTGGCATCAGAGCAGAGAGTTTCATGTACTAATAAGGCCTTGTTTAGTTCCAGCAAAAAGTTGAAATTTTTTCAGGATTATTCCCCGTCACATCGAATATTGTGTCGTATGCATGAAGCATTAAATATTGGTAAAATAAACAACTAATTGCACAGATTAGTTATAAATCACAAGCTGAATCTTTTGAGCCTAGTTAGCCTATAATTGGATAATATTTGTCAAATACAAATGAAATGCTAGGCCTTATTTAGATTGCAAATTTTTGCAGCTCGAAGTATTGTAGCACTTTCGCTTGTATTTGGCAAATATTGTCCAATCATAGATTAACTAGGCTCAAAAGATTCGTCTCGTAAATTATAGATAAACTGTGTAATTTGTTATTGTTTCTACCTATATTTAATGCTCCATATATGGGTCTAAAAATTGATGTGATAGAGAGAAGGTGAAAAATTTAGAATTTAGAGGGGAACTAAACAAGGAATTTTGCGATCTAAACAAGGCCCAAGATGAAAAAAAAACTATACACGCTTCGCGAGATCAGCATTGATCCCTTCTGGAGGATAGCAGATAATGAATTAGCAGCCACCTGCCAACCATCGCATTAAATGGAGATGCCAGCATGGTGCCACATCACCATCCGACGTGGTAAGTACTGCAACTAATTATGAACGCGCAAATCTAAATGAAACTGGCGCCCGAATCTCGGCGCTTCATCCGACGGTAAGAGTCGGGATGGGTACGAGCCGCGGGCGACATATTCATATATTTCCCAGAAGGCAACAATGGTGGGTGGGGCAGCAGCATCGGTGGGCGCTACCAACGTCGGACAGCACGCGTGGCGCGGCTTGGCGGGGTCCTTTCTCTCCCTTACCCTCTTGGCGGACTCCCCCATGCCTCTTTTGATGGCTCGCGTACACTCTCTATTGGGTGACGGAACCCTAGGGTTCGTCCGTATGGTTCGGTGGCAGCTCCCCCAGCCTGCAGCAAACAGCACCGCCTGGGATCCGGCAGTGGCCGTCGCCGACAACGGAGTGGCATTACCTCACCTCACCGGTGGCTGTCGGCACGGCTTCTCTCGGCACTGCCTCCTCGCAATGGTAGGAAACCTAGCTACCTCTTCTGCCATGGCTATCAACCTTGCCATAGCTGACGCAGCAGCCACGCGCGGTGCCTATGTCCCCGACTCTCTGCGCGGTTTGCTGTCCTCTTGGGATGCCCTTGGGGATTTTGTTGCGATTTTTTGTTTTCGGGTGAATCAATGTATACCATCTGGAGGCGAGTCCATTACGTTGGCAACAGAGATGTTTCCAAAGAGGCTCATGTCGACAATATGATAAAACAATAAGTATGTTTTTAACTAGAATATGATACATGCTCCTTTGAGTTCCTTCATGGTTCAACCAAAACCATGGATGGTGCTTTTATTTTTTTCCTGCTAAATTTGAGAGGTAGCATTTGAAGACCCTTCTTCTAATAAATAACTACAAACCTTTTGTTCTAGCAGTGCAGGCAGACAAATTTGCTTCGCATTTTTGTTGTGCTGATAGATCTATTTCTCAGTTAAATCTTGTTGTGTGTACAACACTTAACTATGTGTTGTCCCCTTGTAGGTTTGGGTTCCCAGACTATTTGAAGTAAGGAGAGGAATTCATACAATTCCTAAGGTACTGTTTTGATTATTACTTTCTTTGACCACTGCTTGCTTGTGCAATACTTGCGCATTTTTTATCCTTTAGTGTCATTCCACACCTTTGTGTGTTAGAAAAAAGTTCTTGTGAGTTTGGAAGACTTATTTATTTCTATGACTAGTATAATGCCCGTGCTAACGCTACGGTTTTATTTTAGGGAAGTATGTGAAAACAACTAAAGATGATATTTTCTGCATATTATATTGTCTGTGTTAATTGTATGTACGGTGACGTCTAGAAAATTAAATCATAGAACTATTGAAAGGGACATAAATTCACAAACAAATGGCATTGACATTATGGTATTTATAACCAAAATAAGTATCATATCTTCGTGTCCTATCTTCAGAATATTTTTTTTTAGATAAAAGGCGTTCGCCCACTTTATAGAAAGCGTATCGCAGACCAACATTCAAGGTTTGGCTGGGGTTTCCAGCTTACAAAAGAGCATGAGCTTCGCTTGAACTTCCAATCCCTCTAACTTCTACTCAGATAACCTACTACCCATCAATGAACATGGCCACCAGAGTTTTCAAAAGAGGCTAACACCTCAAGAAGTTCAGCTAAGTTTCTCGGCCAGCGACACAGCTAGCTGCGAAGAGCTGCAGATTACACATTTGCGTTTGCGTCAGCAGCGCCAACATCTCTTCCGCGCGGTTTCAGCTTGGGTTTCAGCAGCACCTTCCACGTCTGGAGCAGCATCAAGGTCTTGTGTACCAGCCACGACGGGGATGCCACTTTGTCTTCTTGTCAAACACCATCGCATTTCGGTTCTTCCACAACGTCCACATGGCACCTGCACGGACAAACAATGTCACAGTCTTATCTCTGCTTTGTTAAGATTATCAATGATGTCCGAGAAAAAGAAAAGAACAAAGACAAACAGGTGAAGATGGCCATCCCAAAGCATGTCCGCAGGAAAGTCCAGAGAAAGTTAGCTATGGGGCATTGGAAGACAATGTGATCGAAGTTTCTTCTATGTCACACATCACACACTTCTCCGATCCCGACAATTGCTTTTTTTCAACTGTATTCCACATTGGATCCTATCTCTACTAACCATCCAAATGAAAATTTTCACCTTCAATGGAATTGGGCACTTCCAAACTAGCATCATATGAGAATCCACCACACCTCCAAAGGGTCGATTCTCATACAGGGACTTAGCAAGTATATTTTCCTGTTTTTTCCAACATCCAAGTGGTTACATCTCTACCCTCCCCAAGACTAATGTCCTCTAACATCCCAAGTAATTCATTCAATTCTAACACCCCAGCCCCATCTAATTGTCTTCTAAACTGAATATTCCATACTCCATCTTCAAAAACTTTAGCCACTTCTATATTAGGGTCTACGGCTATTCGAATAGCTCGGGAATGTGATCTTCAAAGGGCGGGACCCCACCAACGGTCCAACCGAACAGTGTCTGTTCACCGGACTTCACGGTTATTCCTCTACCTCTATCATATTCCTCTCTCAAGTCTAGCAAAGTCCTCCAAAACTGTGAGCCTTTCCTGTTCTTAATTTGGTATATGCTTCTATTGCCCAAGTACTTTTTCCTTAGGATAGAACAACACAGTTTGTCATCTCCCTCTCAATTTTATCAATCCATTTGATCAACAAGCACTTGTTCATCTCTCTCACATCCATAAATCCCCAACCCCCAAACTTCTTGGGTCTACTCGGGGCTTCCCATTTGATCATGTGGTATTTTCTTTTCTTTGCATTTCCCGCAAGAAAAATCTAGATCTCACCGCATCTAATTTACGGTAGTTCCCCTCATAAAGCGATACACCCCCATTGTGTATATGGGAATACTAGACAGGCATGAGTCAATGAGGGAAGATCGCCTCCTTTTGAGAGATAATCACACTTTGCCGGGTACCCAGTCTCTTCTCTCGCCTTCTCACTCACAAAACTCAAGCGGCCTTTAGAGATCTTGTTGCAACTAACGGCATTCCCAAATAAGTTATGGGGAAGGAGCCCACCTTACAGCCCAGAATACTAGCAGCCAGAGCCTGATCTTCTACATTGAGGCCCACTGAGAAAACTTCACTTTTCTCAAAGTTTACCTTCATCCCAAACATAGCTTCATAGCAGCACAAAAGCATCCTTGTGTTTTCCAGATTTTCAGGAGAAAAGTGTAAGAACAATATGGTGTCATCTGCATATTGTAAGTGAGACAAACCTCCTTCTACTAGATGAGGAACCAAACCTCTAATGATCCCCTCTCTACTTGCTCTAATTAGCATAACTGATAATGCATCAGCTACAATGTTGAATAATAGAGGAGATAAGGGATCACCCTGTCTCAGACCTTTGAAACTCTTGAAGTACTCCCCCCTCTCTCCATTGATGTCTATACGGACTCGCCTCCTCTAAGCGCACGAGAAATCCATTGTATCCACTTCTCACAAAATCCTTTCCTTCTAAGTACTTCTTCTAAAAAGATCCAGTCTACTTTATCATAAGCCTTCTCAAAATCCAATTTTAGGATGACCCCAGCGAGATCTTGTAACTTTCGGCTCATGTAAAACCTCTTGCAAGATAACAATGCCCTCTAGAATGTTTCTCCCGGTATAAAAGCAAGTTTGATATGGGCTAATTATCTTCTCGACCACCTCTGTCAATCTCATTGTGAGGATCTTTGTCACAACTTTGTACATGACATTGAGAAGGCGATTGATCTAAACTGTCTCACATTAACTGGTGGTTTAACTTTGGGTATTAGTATGATCACACCATAATTCAATCTTCTAAGATCTAAATTGCCCCTGTGCAAATTATCCATCATTTCCTTGATTATGACTCTAGATCGACCTCTAAAAGCTTTGTAGAATTCAGCAAAAGTAAAGCCATCGGGACTGGAGTAGTATTGTTCTTCAATTCTTTAATCACTCTGTCTATTTATTCTAAGGAGAAAGGTTTAGTAAGTTGATCATTTTCCTCTATAGTCAATCTTTGATCGGGTGCCACAAATCACTATCTAAATGCATGTCGGCAACCATACTTCTCCCAAACAACTGTTTATAATAGTCTCTGTTATATGCTCTCTAAGAATCTTGGTATCTGTCACCTCTTGATCATCAATTACCAGCATTTGAATCTGCATCTTTCTTTTCCTCCCAGTGGCACACTTATGAAAGTAGCTTGAATTGGAGTCCCAGCTAGGATCCATTTCTCACCTCCTTTCCTCGCCATTGAACCTCTTCATGTTAAAATTTGTTGGAATTTTCTATCCGGATCATACCTCTCCTCCCACTCAATTGGAGCCGGTGGTCTAGAGTCACTCCACTCATCTAGGATTTGAATTTCACGTGTAGCGGTTCGGACTTGTTCTTTTTCCTTTGACTCTCAAAATTCTGACCCCATCCCTTAATACTCCTTCTTAGTTTACTAGAGCATACATGCCAATGATCGAACATCATGTTTGTACCTGTCAGGCCACTTAGAAACCACCCACTCTCTGAAGCCATCTTGTGAGAGCCAATGATTACAGAATCTGAAGTAATGTTGTTTGGAAACAATCACACCATCTACATCTACCATGAAAGGACTGTGATCAGAACCCAGTCTAGGAGCAGTATTCACAATGGCCAATCTGAAATTATCCTCCCAACTTCCTGAAACTAGAATTCTGTCTAACACACACATGATGGGGGGAGTTTGTTTATTAGTCCAAGTAAATCTGCTTCCTATTCGTGAAGCTCCCTCAAAGCGTGACATTGATCACTTCATTGAATGCATCCATCAAATGTTGGTTGATATTACTTGTTATTTTTTTCCTCGGCTCTTCTAATCATGTTGAAATCACCACCCAAGCATGATGGGTTCTTCAAAACTTTGAATTTTTCCACGAAGCTCCTCTAGAAAATCTGGTTTCATCTCATCATGTGCAGGGCCATACACATTAACTAACCTCCATTTAAATCCATCTAGTTTCATAGTCACGAGACAACTCGAAGGTGTTCACTATAATCTTCTTCACTAACCTCTCGCCGGCTCCTTATCAATCCCCATCAACAAACCTCGAATGGCTCGAGCAAGGAACCCAAGACCACAAAGCATGTCTCTACGCCTAAAAGCAAACCTATCTAGTTCCCTCTGTCTAAAGGTAGATCTTATTGTCTCTTGGAGACGAGATAACCTCAAAAGAGTATTTTGCTTGCATTTCTACCAATAATTTTCTTCTACGAGAATTCCCTAGACCTCTAATATTCCGAACAGAAATTTCATTTAATAAAGTTGTCGTTAAATAATCCTCTAAGTCCCCTTCTAAATTAATAACTTCTTTATCATCTACCACATTAGATTCATCTACATCCACTTCATCTAATCTCAGATTATCTTCTTCAGAATATTGGCTCACTACAATAATAGGTACCTCTTCAATGGGAACATCTAAATTCTGACTTGCCATTAATTTCTCCTTGGCCTTCTTAATTGCCAAGGTAGCATCTTCTTTGGCTTGATTTAAGGAAATATTAGCTAGTCTATTGGATTCCTCTACTCCAATAGAGAAGCCACACACTCTAGCCAATTCTTCTATAGAACATGTGCTAATAGAGGAAGAAGGTTTAGGAATTTGGGGTATAGTACCTTTAGATGAAGCCTTCGAGCCATAGCCTTCTCCGGATCTTGGTCGCCTTGTCACCACCCCTTGAACTCTGTCTAGTCCCCAATGGAGGCAAGACGACTTTGGCACCACCTCTTATCTGTCCCTGAGTTGTGTTTAGGTCCACCACCTCTTCATCACAGATCACTGTCTTGGAGATGTCCTCTATAGATGCACTGTCAGCAACCACCCCCTTGGTCTGATCAGACACCTCCATACTTGGGTTTTCTTCTGTAGTAGTATTCACAACTCCATCACCACTTCCTGTCTGTCCAACTGCAGCATGAGTTTCTTCCTGTAGCAGTATATTTGCATCTAAGGCATTTGCCTCCTTCTCCTTAGTTGGTTCCTCAGCATCTCCCACCTCCTCAACCAGTGTTTCAGTTGGCATTTCCCTCTCTAAATTAATAACCTGGTCAAGCATCTCATCATCTTGGCTAGGTTGAGTATCATCTTGAGAGATTTCCATGTCATTGTTCATAGAACCCATCTCAGAAGCATGGTTTCTCCCCTGGTATCCTGAGGACCCTGCACCATTGTGTTTGGGAGCAGATTTCCCAGTATTCTCCCATCTATTATCCTGAGAATCTGGATCCTCCTCATCTGTGACTTCCCTATCATCTTCATCAAAGTCCTCATCATCATCTGGCTTGGATGGAGGGAACTTCCTCATTTTGTCTGAGTAGAACCAAGAAATCCTCCTCCCTTTCTTATTGATACGGACATCGAAGAGCCCCAATCCGTCGGGGAAACTTGCAGGCAACTTTGATCCAAACATACCTCCAGCTGAGAGAAGGCTTGTACACTTCCTCTGGCTCCCCAACTAGCCTAGCCAGTTCCAACACAGCTGATTCTGATCTTGCAATTTCTGGAATCCCTTTAGCTTTGATCCAGACTGACTGAAGCTCAAACAACACATCTGGGTCAATATCTGATTCTTCTATCACAGCATCTAGATTTGCAGTAACAAAAGTCCTTCTCCCAACCTTGTTGAGCATGGTCAAACCAGATTTTGATGGCACTGTAACCAAGAACTCACTTCCAGAGATTCTTCTCACATTGTAATCCCATTCAGAGCTAATCAGGTACTGCAGTTCAGTTTTGATCCTCTGCCTGGTACCTCTACCTTCCAGAACAGACACTAGAGCATTGACAGGTCCATCACCCTCTATCTTCTTGTCATCTAGGGATTCAGGCACTTCAAGGGAGTAGAAAACCTGATCAGGAATGCCATAGCCACACAGTCTAAGTCCAGTAGTTTCAAACACCTTTTGCTCCTCTCTCTTTTGGTTACCCACCACTAACTTCTTCTGGGGAACTGCCATTGTATTCTTCTGCACAACATTTGTCATCTTCTTAGAGGCTGGAGCTTTACCTTCCTTCATGGGGCAGTCAAAAGAGATATGCCCAGTATCTCTGCAGATATAGCAAAAAGGATCATTCCTGCACTCAAATTGCTGATGACCTGGCTGGTTGCAGTTGTAGCAACGCATCTGAGAGTTGCCCTGGCCTCCAGCATAATCCCAGGACTGCTGTGAACCCATCTTCTTCTTGTCTTCAAGCTTGAGGCGAAGATCTTCCTCTGTCATCTGGCGCACTTCTCTTTGATCTTGGTGCTCTCCTCCCCTCTTGCGGCCCTGCTCCCCTTCATACGGCCCCTCTCTGACCGGCTGGCGATTCGCCCGCTCATAGTCCTCTTGATCTCTGGGGTTCTGCCTTCCATTACCATCTCCACCTCTTCTAGGGTATTGTCCATCACCCCTTCGATCTCTCGCCCAATCCCCCTCTCTCTGGGCACGGTACCCCCCTCCTCCATGGTTTTGATCCATCTTTGGCTGGACAACTTCTACAAACGACCTCTCGTCGGTGGTGTTTGGCTGAATTCTTCTAAGATGTTTGGCTCCCGCACCGTACCGTCGTATCTCCTCCGGCTTCGCCTCCCACCTCGGCGCCGCCGGATCCCAAACCCTACTTTTCTCCACCCACAGCCAACGCCGAGTGAGCGGCGGCGGCTTGGGTTTAGGTTTAGGCTTGGGTGGTAGGTAGGAGTGGAGAAAGAGCTCACTCAGAGATGGGCCTTGGGCCGGCCCAAACTGATTCGCATTATAACTTTTCCTCCCGCTCCCCTGCCTCTCATCTTCTACCTCTGAATGCTCTGCTTGCTTCCCAAGCTTGGAATTCATCAATGGCGGATCAGCAACCATCTTCTCAGGAATCAGCGGCGGATGCATCTGTTTAAGAATCTCATCTATTGATTTCACTCTAACCTCTTCACAATTCCCATTCTCTTTGCTCGGCCAACAGAATTTGAAAGGCAGATTCCCAATTGCAATCGACGAGCCATCTATTGCTGCAATCGGAGGCATTTGGAGATGCCTAATTCTGCTTCCTCTCTCCGATTCATCTATTTGCGAGTGCTTAGGAAAGCCAAACGCAACTGACGTGCTCTTCGATCCTGAGCTAGAAGAAGGGAAGTGCTCTGCATCTAACCATTCCTCTAGGTCCATCTCCACCATCTCCACATCTGGATGAGCACATCTCATGCGAACATCAGAATCTCTATGGAATTTCACTCCATCTCTATGATTCAAGCCATCTACAGCTAGCACAAACGGTGGGCGCGCCAAAGTCAACCGGCGATTCCCCATTCCCAGGCCTCTGCAGGACCCCTCACCACAGCTACCGCACCCGCAAGCGCTTCAGCCACAACGAGACGAGCTAGGAGCGACGAGGAAGGGAAATACCACGGTCAAAATGTGCGGCGTCATGCCACGGAGCGATTCTCCTACTTTTCCGCCGGCGCAAAGCTTCGAGGTCGCCGGGGAAGAGCCCGCCGCCGATGAGCCCCTGCGTCGCCCGGCGGAGCGCAGCTCTCGTCTAACTCTCCTGTTCTATCAGCCCCCTCCTGTAGCTGGGCTTTCCCATTCCACTTGGCTGGATCTGTGCCAGCTGGCATCGGTCGCCTCAAGAACCTCGCAGTTACGGGTACTCATCTTCAGAATATTTTCTTAGTACAAACGTGATCCATCAAAACTCACAAGCTATTGTTATTATACACCGAATGACCCTTCTGAGAGCTGAAGCTTTGATTAAAGACAGACTTAATTTTTTACAGTATTCCCAATAGTCACAGAAGATGGTATGTTCCCTAGATAGCAAGTCAGATATGCAGCTCCATGTTGCTTCTCAATACTGGCATATAGATGGTATTGATACATACATCTAGAAACAATATTGCCTAGAGGCTAGAGTAAGAATCCGTAAAGACTTACAAACAAACAGCAAAATGCAAACTCTTTCAGATTTGAACCATGTATAGGAATGAGCCCACATAGCTAGATTGTATTCCAGACATTTGACACAAAAACCTCTAGATGATAACTTGTTTGCAAGAATGTTGATTCCAGATGAAGTGAGAAGAGAACACTTGCACAGAATTAGATTTACAGAACAACCTAATAGCTCTCAACTTGCAAATTGAGGGGCCAGGATAGCACTTTCTTTTAATGTTTGTCTGCGATGTGACAACATAGAAGCAGAAACTAATTATGAGTTGTGCCAAATCTCTTTGGAATCCACAGGATCGAAATCTGGCTTGTCCTCACTTGAACTCAGAGATCATAAATATCTTCTGCAGCCATGTTGACCATAAAAATCTTGTATAACAATGGCTAACTAAGTTGAATCAGGCATAACCACGCTAATTCAACAAAGTATCCCCATGAAAGCTATCATCAGTTTTCACTTGGACAGTGAAGAGCAACCAGTGTTCCTTAATAGTAATGTTGAGAAGCCCACCCAGTCGAAATCTCTGCCATCAAACAAAAACTCCAGAGTAGCTAATGCATTCAGGATTTCTAAAACTCTCATACACAAGGAATAATTTGGAGCAAGGGGAAAGAAAATACCTCACTGCAGTTTGACACTACATGCAGCAATAAAAGGTAGGGTTTTTTGCAGCTAAAAGGTAGTATCATCGCCACTGGAATATGAATCTGTGCAATATTTGAGAAAATAATAGCAGTGAGCTGGGTTGATGTATAAACAATGAAATTGTAAATGTAAAATGGGAAAATGCAAAAAAGTTCCATGGGAGTATTGCCATCAACAACAGCAAAAGTTGAATCCTTCTTGAAGGTATATTACCAGATGCTTTTCATCAAAGTGAAATTATATTTTTCAGAAGAGTCAGTATGTGAGTCCTCAATCTTGTATCCCTGATCTCTTTGTCTGCATGAACAGTGAAGAAAACACCAACAACGGTAAATTAGTATATGGTATCCAAAACAAGTTATCATCAGAAACAACATTTCATTTTTATACTGACCTGTTTTATATGCTGACCATTTCATTAGTATATGGTATTCAAAACAAGTTATCATCAGAAAGCTTGGGAGTAAAGCAATATATATGCTGACCATCGAAACATCATTTCATTTTTATACTGACCTATTTTATGCCCAAAAAAGTGAAATCCAATGGCCTGAACGCATAGCACAGAAACTTACATTAGACTATATATTATGGATGATAAGGCAAAGCCATGATGTCAGAAAATGAGTTACCCTCGTGGATTAACTCGCTAGCAGCAGCGAGAAGACATTAACTTGGTTCTGACAAGTGCATTTTTCTATGTGTGATCAGTAGGTTATTCATTTATGCTAGATAACCAGTTCTACTACAGAGTAAAAGGAGAAAACATTCAGTACGGTTGGTACCAACTAAGTTTCTGGAAAATACCATAAACATCTCTAGGCAGGAATCATTCATCAGTTCACACCTGGAATGAAATAAGTGCACTTCTGTGCCAGTACCTCATGAATGCCAGTACTAACCTCCAGTGCAAAAATTGTAGGCGATAATCATTAGTAAATAAAATAGAAAATATGATAAAACTTAACTACAAGTCATGGATGTAGAGGGAACCCAACACAAGAAAGGGTCTTGAAGTAACTTCTGAGAACTTAGCTTTCACAGCCATGTGCAGTAGACAGCAAAGACAAATCCTTTATTACACCTGAAAGTGGCCTAAAATGAGCACTCAGAGGTTATTTCTATTTTTTAAGACAAAAGGATTTTCAAGTTCAGTGTAGCTAATCAATACAAATTTGTGTACCCCACATTTCAGGACAGGTTATTTCTGTAACAAAAATGCAGAAATATGGTTGCTTAGTAAGGATCCTTTTCCATGACATATGCCGAAGCTGCTGATCACAAGCACCTAAGGAGGAATGTAAATTGAAGATATACTAACTTCGTTAGTTACATATTATCCATGGTATTTGAGACTCCTAGTTAAATGCAAGATTACCATAAAGCAAAGATTCATGCATAGGAAAAATTATTTTTAGTAAGAAGGATCATTCTCTCTGCTAGGAAATATACTACATTTTTGCTACTGCCTTCAGTAAAGCCTTCTTAATTGCGAGTTCCTCTGCAACCAAACACAACCCAAGGGAAAGCAGAAATGAATAATCTGTTGCTCAATTCACTTTACCATGTTTTTTTTTTTTCAGATTACGGTGACAAAGTCATGAAAATCACTATGTGAATAACCTGAATGTCCTGGGTATGCAGCGCTGCACTGTTGTGTCTGTCAGCCATAAGGAGCATGCGGTGGGAGATCCAGGAACTGTTTAATGATGCTCCTGATCTAGTGTTTCCGAAACCATCTATCTCCTTGAACTATCTGCAATTTTACACATCCAAAAGTAGCAACGCCAAGTCCTAAATATAATCATGAGGAAAGCATGGATCAATTTCAATCACACTTGACATAGCAAACTCCATGGCCAAATAAAATAAGGCCGATTTTAACTGCAATGACAAAAAAATAAAAGAAAGATCTTGTCACTTTTGAGAGTGCAGGATCTAATCAACATCTTCTTCCTCTAGTTGTCAGTCGCAAAATGGTGTAATCATGTAATAAGCTCGAACAAATCCAGTAGATAGGGCCCCTCCGTTCGCGACACCTTGAAGGCATCTTGCCGACTTGGCGTCGTGTTTGTTGTAACTTTGTTTACCTTTCCCTCTTAATGAAATACGGGTGAAGTCCCGGTCGCGAAAAAAAAGTTAGAAGAGGAACTTCAGACCCAGGATCTTCCATGTCGTCGACAGATAGAACATTATGTAGTAGACAAGAGGCTTCTGTATTTGCAAAAACATCTAGACATGTGGAAATAGAAATGTTAGCACATATCAGGCTTGTCGTTGACGCTACACCTTTTCAGTAAAATGGTCATAGATTAACAAGTAATAATGAAATAACTGGAGGAAATTCCTTACTGAATCAACTGTCATGTACTGACATTTGCCTTCCATAAAAGAAACTAATGTACTAAATCATTGCATAAAACACTTCATAGGAAAATCGTCTATAAAAATTATGAAAGGAAGAATGTATGTATAGTTAAGAAAAGAGAAGGGGCAAACCTTTCTGTACCTCAGGCGTCCTCTGGTGCACCGCTCCTCCTGACCCACTTCTTCTGCAGCTCCTCCTCGGAGGGCTGCCCTCAACGGCGGCGGCGATGGCGGCGTCCTCGGCAGCGTGGGCCTCGTCGGCGAGGGAGAACAGGACGGATACCCAGTAGGTGATTGTAACAGCCCAAAAATTCAAATCCTAAAATCACTCGAATTCAAAATCTATTTTCAAAACACTTTCAAAATTATAAAATAATTAGAGCTCATTCTTTTATCTTTTCCTCCTTGTCCTCAGTACACCACAACAGCACGCACACCACCAGCAGGCTAGCAAATAAAAATCCGTACAAGTCAACCAGCATATCATCTCATTATCCTCACTGTCCCCCTCCTCACACAAACATTCGCTACCTCCAAGGTTTAGCACAGCAACACAATACTAAAGAAATCCTCCGCCCGTGCAGCCGCCCATGGCGGATGTGCCCCCGTGCAGTCGCCCATGGCGGATATGCCTGGGAAGCACGATGACTCTGCCTTCCCTCTCTCTATTATATTATTTTGTTTGCCACCAGCAAGTCACGGGAGCCACATACCCCTCCATTTCTCTCTGGACACATGCACGTACAGCACCACCAAAAGCCAAGCATTGCTACTCCAACCACGACGAGCTGCTGCCCAGCGCGAGTTGTATTCGTCAACGCGGCCGTCATCTCAGCACCAACGCCACCCGTTACTCGCGTCGTTCCAAACTGCCGGAGCACGCCGCGCCATGACCGCGCACGTCGCGAGACACCGGCGTCAGCCGCACCACGCCGCGCCGGACGTCCTTGTTGTACGCGCTCTACTGCAGCCATGCCGCCGGAGCGTTGAAACGCCCGGGGTCCGGCCAAGCTTGCCAGCCCCAGCTGCCTATAAAAGGAGGCCTCGCCGTGGTGCTCTTCATCACCCAGAGCTCGCCCATCCACCCCGACTCCACACTGCTCGCTCGCTCGCAAGCATACTACCCTCGCCGATATTCTCGCTTGAGCAGCCAGTAGCCGAGATGGTTAGCCTGCTGAAATCCCCTCATCCTCCTCTCCATCCCATGCTCTCGGTTTTGGAAACAATGGCTAGAGTCGCCGTTGGGCAAAGCTCCAGGAGCTAGCCATGGCGGACGAGCTGACGAGCACGAACACCAGTGCATCCTATGCTTCTCGTAGCCTTGCTAGCTTGCATCTCTCCCTTCCCATGCATGGGCCAATGACATGTGGGTCCAAAGCTACATCTCCATCCAAGTAGTACACACACTGCATGTGCCATGCATTACCAGACAAAACACTTCACGTACACACATATTCTCTAATCACGCTTAATTTTTTTCGCGTGATTAAACTTCGTGCACCTGCCAGAGCCACATATCAACTCCGATTTCAATAATTCTTCCTTCTAAAATCATTTAAGATCATAATCTATCTCCCATAAAAATCTCATAATTTTCAGAGCTCATTTATATTTATGTGATTATTTATTTGTGCTTGTTTGTTTGTCACGTACGTTAGCTGACGGTCTGAACGCCGAGGAGCCCGAAGGCCAGTACCGCGAGCAGGAGTTCGAAGACCAGTACCGCGAGCCGGAGGCCGGTGACCGTGAGTTCGACGCCGAGGATCCAGACGGTCAGCAGGAGTTTGCCGAGGACGCTGTCGGAGGCAAGTCCAACCTATTCCCTTTGATCATATTGATCCCATGTTTTTAAACACAACCCGTAGAAGCCTTTTACAAACTATTGCATGAAAATTATTTTAGCGACATAGTCAAAACCCAGTTGGATAGCCATCCTTGGATTGTTATGACTTGATGATTGCCTTGACTAAAACCTAAGGACTATTGTTAAATCGCAACGAGATATCGTTAGCTAGTATGCTTAGGACTTGTTACTTGTCATGATACTCACATTACTATGTTTTCTAAATACAATGATTTGCAAAACCGTGTGAGTGGTGAGAATGAGTTGTGTGGGTTTGTGAAAGGGATAATGAACAAACTAGAGTTGGTGATTACCCTAGAGATGGGGCGGATCGGTGTTCCTTTTGTGGGATGCCGCGGTGTTGGGGCTTGTACCTTTTGTGGTTGAGCATGAAGATATCCGCCTTGTCTCGATTAAGGACTGAGTTGATGTTTCATCTTGCCTAACTCATTTATCGTACAACCACTCGACCTTGTGTGTGGCAAGGCTTAGTCTAAATCCCCCTAGTTGGTATGGCAATCACCTGGAGGCAGGTGTGCAACGGGACACTAGGAGATCCATGTAAAATTTGATGCAATATATATACAATGAGCCTTATGAGATATTGAAAGTGAGAACCTTGACTTAGTGTTCCCGTGGTGAGCGCCAGTATTTAGCTATGGAGGGTAATGGCTTTGATGGATCTGTGCTTGCACGACGGTGTCAAGCTACGGTATCCTACTTGTGGTGAAAGTGTACAACCTCTGCAGAGTGTAAAACCTATCTGGATAGTCTGTGTCCGCGGTCTCGGACGAGTTATGGTTTGGTTACAACAACTAGTTGGGTTGGGATGAGTGGAAACATGAGAGTAGGTGATTTTGGAAAGTAATGTGTTGTGGGAACAATGGGTTCAACAACACCTAAAACTTGAGAAACCCCCTTTTGAAATACTCTTACATATATGGAAATATACCTTTGCGAAAATGGTTTGTAAAATAAAACCTTGCATGTGTCAAAATATAGCTTTACGCAAATAAAACCAAGCCTTATCCTTGATATATCCAATTGCATGTATTTATACCCCATTCCGTAGGGTAGGGTTGGATTTGCTGAGTACTTTGTACTCACCCTTGCCTTGTTGAAACAGAGGAAGACCCGGACTTCAACCCGGATGCCGCGTACGAGTAAGGTCGTGTCTGCACCCAACTAGCCTGTGGCATTGGGATTCACCAGATGTCTAGCGACGAAGCTTGTTTCTGGGTCCTTTGGACCTTGGTCATGTGCTACTGTATTATTATTATTTCCTTTCTTCATTGCCCCCGTTTGGCAAGACTATTGCGCTGAGACTATTCTGATGTAATAAATGTGTTACTAGCCTCCTGGGACTAGTATTTGTATCACATTTGAGTTCTCGGATAACCGAGGGCGCTTCAGTGATGTAAATAACGGAGGTGGGGTGCAGGTGGAGCAGAACTACGGCATCCCCGGGGCAGAGCTAGTTGTGCACAACCCACTTGACGGCAAGGAGAAGAAGAAGCGATGGGACGAAGGCTAGATTGCGGCCGTCTACGTCGCCTTGGCGGCAAGAAGAAGAAGAAGCGATGGGATGAAGGCTTGATTGCGGCCGTCTACGTCGCCACCGAGAGCCGCACAGCTGCCACCCCGTGCAACCCTAGCCCCACCCGCGCGCCGAGAGTCGTGGACGGGCGTGCTACGGTGGCTGGCCGCGTCCGGCGGTGGTTCTGGGCGGCGCAAGGTGGGAGTTCCGGCCAAGGCGGCCTGCTCGCCAACATCGTCAGGGTGGAGGAGATCCATCTGCTGGTTTGCGGAGGGAGGATGGGGCGGAGCGCGTGAGGTCGCGTGAGTATGAAGTCACGGTGTGATTAGGGGCTCGGTTAATTTGAGTCTGACATGTGGGGGGGGTGAGATTCAGGCTTCCCACTCTTTTAGAAGAATTCAATTATAGTATAGATGTCTTGAGGTTCATGCTGTGTATGATTGAAAAATATTTTTAGTTAGTAGTGTCATATATACTGCAAATAATGTTACCTGCTCTTTTTCGTCACAAAGTTCTAGAGTGCTTCGTCATTGCTCTTAATTACAGATCAATGACCATACGTGGAGAATGTTTGTAGGGCTAAAATTGCTTGTAGTTAACATCAATCTGTTGAATTGCCATACAAGCAATTGCCCATGTTATTTCTAATGCAAAAATTGAATTGAGAAGCTTCCATGTGTTTATAGCTTCATGGATTCAGATGCCCATCTATGTGTCTGTAGAACTCCAATTACAAGAACATCTCTATTGGTGATTAGTTATTTGATATTATTCCTCCTTCATTCTTATCTTAGATTATTGTTCCTATATTTTATTTAGTACAAAACAATGGCCTCAAGAACAGGGAAAATTGTGTGTTAGTCAGTGCAAAGCATGTTTCAATATAATAAATAATTTTGCTTGTCCAAAGAATGAAAGGGCTATTTTTTTCATTGCTATATCATGCCAATAAAACTGCTACTATTTCAAATGTTTAGGACATTGGTTCGATGGCTACATGGTTTGCCAGTTCATTTAGGTTTCCTTGTTTTCATTGACAATGTATGAGTCAGCCATGGTTCTGCAAATTCACGTAAATAAATTTCTCCCTTATCTTTGACTATGTTGCTTTCTTGATTCTCGACGACATTTTCTTAGTTATTGTTTCAAATGTTTTCCAGAAAGTAATGAACCCGGCACTATTTTGTCCGGGTCCTTTGTTGGGTGGCTGCCTATTTCAGATTACTTTTCATAGTTTGTGTTACGTGTTCCTGAGACAAATAGCTTGCATTGGTTGGTTGTTGGAAGCCTACATAGTCAGCCATCATTGATTAGTGATGGAATACATATAATCATGTAGTTAATTGTGCCTTCGTATTTACAGCAAATTGGCCCTTGCTTGCTTATTGCAAGGCTCCTCTCAAGGTTTCAGATAAATGATAAAAAGAGGTTACGTTAACATGTACTTTCTGAACTGAATTCTTTTTAAATCTTACCTACGGCATTGTTTCTGCATGATTTATTTCAATCTTTGCTATACCAAGGTGACACATATTTTGGTTAGACATGTACTCTTCAATTCAGAAATAACAAAAATAGAAATGCCTTTGCATGTGATTTGATGGCCTAAATATTGTGCAGAATTAATTCCATCTTCCAAAAAAAACTTTCAAATGTCAAAATTAATCTTAGTTAGAAGCATATGTCTGTGTCTGACAATCGACAACTGTACTGAATTTGAAGGTTTATTTTGGTTAGAATAATTGAGATGTTGTGTCCTCCTGCAGCAATGTTCTTACTAGCTCAAGAAGTATGCCAATGCCATTTACTATTTCAGTATTACGCTTGTTCTTACATTTCTCCACTCTGGGTCGTAAACCTGAACTCCTGAATTTAACATTATAGTTCTTAGCGATTGAAGGCAAATAAAATATTGCCAGGCACACATGAGTGACAGCCAACACAACAAAAAAAAAACAGGTGATGAGGATTACAGCCACTTTAATTTGATTCCTACTTAGAGTTTTACACTGATTCCTTTATCTAGGCTTTGCTCATGAGAAACATTTGAATTCCTTCAAATTCCACTAAGGTACTCATACCGGTACAAAAACAGCGATATCTTGGTTTGTAGTTCAAACAATATATAGATCACTGGTTTTGTCAATTTATTTTCAATCCTTCAAAGAAATCGTTCATTACAGCTTGCCTTTAGTATTTTTAGCTTCAGTACCTGTGTCAGGACAAAAAATTGATCCACGCAAATGTGCTTCCACCTTTTCCTGTGTTCAGTTGCTTGTCGATCAAATGTCATGCATAAATGATTTAGACGATAATGAGGAGTCTTTTTCTTTTTCTCCATCACCTAGATTCATTCAGATATATCAAGCTTCTTTCAATAAGCTTTCTGGTTTCAGCCGTTTCATTTGAGTAAGCCCCATTTGCCTAACCCACTAATCCACCACCTATCCTCGTTTGTTCTTCTTTGGTTCCTTTTTTTTCGATACGAGGACCATTCCCCATTTCCATTATCACTAACGGAAATACATTGTTTTCAGAGTTTGAGGGAAGCACGGCATAAGAGCAGATCAGGCTAGACAACTAGGGGATACAAGCCCACATAAACCTGAAACCGACCGCTACCAAAAGCAAGTTCCAACGCTAAACAAGCTAAAAGAAGTCAACCCAGCTTAACATGGAGCAACACCACAAAGCCAGAAGCGAGAAGACACTCCAGGAGTACACAAATGTCTAGTTTTGTGAGATCACAGCTGCTTGCTGCACACCATCTTCATGTCGTTCTTCTTTGGTTCCTGCTGATTAGTTTGTTGCTGATTACTACCTACGACATTTTTCCGTCTCAATGTCTTATACTTGCCTCTTGTACTCTTGCTACTAAACTATATTTGTATGGTGATGATTATATCAGTTCTTTGGCATTGATTGTCAGTCCATTTTACAAAATAGAAAACTGGCAATTGAGATCAGCATTCGATTGCATCTCTATCTCCATTATGGAACTTATGTTCATTTTTTTAATAAAATGCACGTTCTTTAATCCCCCATATTTTTTAGCAGTGTCAACTGCCATTGCCATTTTAAGAATCTTGTGAGCAAGCCCAGCTTTCCCCCTGTTTATGTAGAATGTATCCACATGGACATGGTTACTTTGTCAACCCATTGGAGTTGAATTGAAGTTAGGGTTTGGGGGCACCGCCGCCGCCACCACCGCCGAGGGCGCCGCCGCTGCCACCACCGCCTGCGGCCCCCGTTCCCTCGCCTCCGGCCTCGCTGCCGGCGGTGACGCGGAGCGGGGGTCCGCCTTGATTTCCAATTTTTCTTGTTTTCACACGGTCTTAATCGAATCCTAGGTCTAGGGTTTGCTCGCCGTCGACGTTCGGCGGCGAGCTAGGTTTGGTCGGAGGAGCGTGGCTTCTTTGCGACTTGGTCTTCCCGGCGACGCCGGCGATGCGGAAGCGGCGGCGGCGCAGCGGAATAATTTCTCCCGTCTCTTCCGTTCTCCGATGGCGATCTACTCCGACGTCAACGGAGAGGCCGGGGGAGAGCTCTCTTGGAGTCGAGGGCCGGCGCATCATTGTCTTCGTCGGGTGATGATGCTGTTGACCCCGTTAATCTTGAGGAACATGTTTGGTGAAAACCCGAGCACCGGCTCGGGTTGCCGGCGATGGAATCGAAGGATGCGTCGTGGGTACAAGAGTTGGCCGATGCGCCTGGGAGGCAACGTCGGTTGATTCGCCCAGAAGTAAGTCCTCCTCTGCGGCCTCCACCCTGTGGAGTTTTGCTCTGGTGCCTGACGACGATTGGTACGCGGTTTCGATGGCGGTGACGGATGGATCTCTGAAGGCTTCGAGGAAGATGAACAGGAGTTGTAAACTTCTATTTAATTTTCTTTTTCTTTGGAGTTCAGTCTGTAAAAGGGCCGATGTAAGGCACTAAGATGAATACATGTTTCTTCTCAAAAAAAAAAACCATTGGAGTTGAATTATGGAATTTCTTGATTGATTATCAAGTAATGCTGGTTCCATCATTTCTGACAAAAAACAAAGAGCTCTAAACGCTTACCTGATTTGTTACAGCCTATAGATGCTTCGAGGCCGGGCCAGTGGACAGAAAGAAGCTTAGTGCACTAATTGTGTCCTCCCATGGAATATTTGTTTATGAAATCTGCCATATGGTAACTCTAGCATAAATATTTCACATGGGCATGTGTTGGTATATTAGTTTATCATTCAACCTGTGGACTATGGAAAATACAGCGGATGCCTAAACCAGTCTTTTTTGATAGAATTTTTATCTTGCACATTTTCTACAACAATTAATCTGTTCCTCCAACTACGGACAACAGATACAAGCATGTCATTTCCTATCTATATTTAGACCATGGTTTCCCTAATTAGCTGAGTTAGTGGTTCTGTCATTTGATCCATTGATCACTGCATGCAGCATAATGTCAGCACACCACACCCGGGTGATCCTGAAGTGCTGAATGGGCCGCGTCGTGGCAAACGGCCCAAGAAAGCTTCCGTCCGAGTCAATGGGCCGGAGTGGAGCTGCAAGGCGTGCGATGCAAAGAAGAGCAGCAAGGAGGATAAATAGGAGTTTCCTTTTCCTGTTGCCTTAACCAATTTGTAAACATTGAACTACTTTTCTATCGAACTCAACCGGTCCTCTGCCGGGTTGCTTCTCTTCCTCCCTCTTCTCCTGTAGCGTCGTAGTTGAGTCGAGTCGCCGGGAGTCTGCCGGGCCCTCGCCACCGGCAGGGTCTGACATTGGTATCAGCTCAGTGAGATCCCGAGCGCGTGCTGGAGTCCGCTTCCTCCGTCCACCTCTACTACACGCGACGGCGGAAGGAGCTCGGAGCTATGGAACCTAATGTGAAGTCGGCGATCGAGGACCTCGCCAAGCGATTCGAGTCCTTCGACTCCAAGTGGGAGGCCAGGTTCTCGTCCTGGGAGTCCGCGCGGGCGGCGCGCTCCGAGGAGGTTGATCGGCGCTTCGCCGCGCTCGAGCAGGCCCCGATCCAGTCCGTGCTGCCGCGCCTCGAGTCGCTGGAGGCGGTGGATGCGGCGCGCCGGCTGTCGGAGCAGGAGGCGGTGGACGCGGATCGTCGTCTGCGCGAGCTGGAGCGCGTGCCGGTTCAGGAGATCCAGCGTCGGATCGGCGCCATGGAGGATTTCTGCGCCGCGACCGAGACATGGGGCCTCAACATCGACTCGCGCACGGCCGAGCTGGAGCAACAGGTTGCAGATCTGGGCTCGATCCGGCTGGAAGAGATTCACAGCGAGCGTGATGCCCGGGTCGAAGCTCTGGAGGCCAATTCGGCGGTGATGGATGATTGGCGCCCTTGGGTTGAAGCTTCGTTGGAGGACGTTCGTCGCGACGTCGCTCGGCTCCTGGGGGCTGCTCCTCGCGCTCACAAGGTCGATCCAGCTTGGGCGATGGAGGATTCTGGACCCGCGACGTACTCGGCTTCTACTCCGCCGCGTCCAGCCTTCGTCACCAACTCGGCGTCGACCGCCGCCGCGCACCACGCCGCCGGCGGCTCTGCCACCATGCCCAATGGGCCCTGTGTCATGGGGTATGGGACGGTCTCGACCGTCGCCCCACCCCACACCTTTGGTACGTCTCACCGTCCTCCTCCCGCATTTCCTCGATTGAATCCTATCCCAGTTCGGCCTGAAGCAGTTCATACCCAGTATCAGTCCAATTCCACACCCATAATCACCCAGTTTGCTTCTCCATACCAATCGCCCAATCCTCCAGGACCTATGAACACCACGTTCCACACACAAATTCCACCTCAATTGCCCACCCATCCTATTCCCTCGCCCCAATTTCAAACCTACCAGTATGCCCACCCTCCCAATTTTAACCGTGCCCATCAAACTCAGGATCCATCCTACCCTGTTGAACCATACTCCTATAACCATAATCCTCACCTTGGCCGTTTACCCAAGCTAGATTTTCCCAAATTTGATGGGGAGGATGCCCAGTACTGGATTTCCTGTGCTTCCAATTACTTTCAGATGTATTCAGTGGAGCCAACAATGTGGATTCGTGTTTCCACGATGCATTTCACTGGGGCTGCAAAGCGTTGGTTCCAATCCTCTGAAGCATCCCTCCTATCTATGGACTGGCTCTCCTTTTGCACTAAAATTCATGAGCGCTTTAGCCGTGACCAGCATGAGCTCCTACATCGCAAGATGAACCAAATTCGCATGACCAGCACAGTCCAGGACTATGTTGATCGGTTCACTGAACTGGTTGACCAGCTTAAGTCTTACAACCCAAACCCAGACCTAGTTTCCTTTATCCAAAAATTTGTGGGAGGATTGCGTGAGGACATCCGTGCTATTGTATTTGTGTCTCGGCCTTCTACTTTGGATTCTGCGTACACTCTCGCCTTGCTGCAGGAAGAGGCGATGGAGTCCACTCGGAGCAGAGACGCCCGTCGCTCTGATGCTCAGCATTTTCCCTGGCATGCCGGGAATCGAAGCTCTGTTCCAGCTACTCCATTCCGTCCTGCTGTTGACAAGCCTTCTGTTGATGACAAGTCAGCTTCATCCAAGTCGGGCTCCACTGATGACAAGCTTTCTGCGCTCAAGGGTTACCGCAGAGCTCGTGGCCTTTGTGTCCGTTGCAGTGAGAAATATTCTTATGGCCACCGTTGTGCTGCTCAGCCTCAACTGCAGGCTCTCCATGAGGTTTGGGAAGTTTTTCAGGAGCACTTTGAGCCAATGCCTGGAGATCAACCCGAGGAGGAACATCATCATTCTGATACTGAACCCTCAGTTAATCTGCTCATGGCTTTATCTTCAGTGGCAGTCTCTGGTTCTTCTTCTGTTCCAACATTTCAAATCATGGGAACTGTGGCTGGACAGTCTGTGCTTATCTTGATTGATTCGGGCAGCAGCCATTCGTTCATCAGCGCTGCAGTGGCTACTTCTGTTCCAGGCCATCGACCATTACCTGATCCTATGTCTGTCAGGGTAGCCAATGATTCTGTGATGCAGTGCACAATGGAGATTCCTGATTGTGAATGGCAAGTGCAGGGGTTCCTCTTCCATTCCACACTTAGAGTTTTACCTTTGAGCTCCTTTGATGTCATTATTGGCATGGATTGGTTAGAGGCTTTCTCACCTATGAGAGTCAACTGGCATTCTAGGCAGATGACCATTCCTTATGGCAGAGGTTCAGCAGTACTCCAAGGTCTATTTTCTGCTTCTCCTGAATGTGCTGTGGTGCAGTTGTTTGGCATATCTTCTTCAGATTCTGATTCCCAGCCTCCAGAGATTTTGCCTCAAGTTCAGCAGCTATTGAATCAGTTCTCTCCATTGTTTGCTGAGCCTTCAGCTTTACCTCCTCGCCGTGATTGCGACCATACAATCCCATTGGTTCCGGTGCACGGCCGGTTTGGTCAGTAATATCGCTACTCTCCAAAACTCAAGTCTGAAATTGAGACTCAAGTGTCGGAGCTCTTGCAGACCGGAATGATTCGCCCTAGCCACAGTCCATTTTCATCTCCGGTGCTGCTGGTCAAGAAGAAGGACCAATCCTGGCGTATGTGCGTGGATTACAGGATGCTCAACGCTCTCACTGTTAAAAGCAAATTCCCTATCCCAGTCATCGATGAATTGTTAGATGAGTTGTCTGGCGCCAAATGGTTCTCTTGTCTGGACCTTCGTGCAGGCTTCAATCAGATTCGCCTAGCACCTGGGGAAGAGTTCAAGACGGCTTTCCAAACCCACTGGGGGCAGTTCGAGTACACTGTCATGTCTTTTGGATTGACAGGCGCTCCAAATACATTCCAGGGAGCCATGAACAGCACTTTGAAGCCTCTCCTTCGTATCTGTGTGATTGTTTTCTTTGATGATATCTTGGTCTATAGCAAAACACTGGAGGAGCACCTAGTTCATCTCAAAATGGTGTTTGAATTGTTGTCTAAGGACCAATGGCTGGTGAAACTGAGTAAATGTCGCTTTGCCCAGGAGTCCATCGCTTATCTGGGACATGTGGTGAGTGCTGAAGGTGTCAGCACCGACCCTTCTAAGTTGCAGTCTGTTCAGCAGTGGCCAGAACCAACTGATGCAAAACAACTCCGTAGTTTTCTGGGATTAGCAGGCTACTACAGGAAGTTTGTGCACCATTTTGCTGTCATAGCAAGGCCCCTGTATGATCTTCTGAAGAAGAGAACTATTTTTCAGTGGACTAGCATTCATTCTACAGCCTTTGCTACTCTGAAGAATGCTCTGATCACAGCTCCGGTGTTAGCCTTGCCTGACTTCAACAAGCCTTTTCAATTGCAAACGGATGCTAGTGATGTCGGGGTTGGTGCGGTGCTGCTGCAAGAGGGCCATCCCTTAGCTTATGTAAGCAAATCTTTGGGCCCCCGCACCTGTGGCTTATCTACTTATGACAAGGAATACTTGGTGATCCTTGTGGCTGTTGATCAATGGCGCGCTTATCTGCAACACTCTGAATTTGTCATCTTCACTGATCAGCGCAGTCTCATTCACATAACTGATCAACGCTTGCACACGCCGTGGCAAATCAAGATGTACACTCGGCTTGCAGGGTTGCAGTACCGTGTTGTGTATAAACCTGGTGCTTCTAATCAAGCCGCTGATGCGCTGTCAAGACACCCATCTGCTGCATGCAGCATAATAGCATTTTTTATTTACATGTCATTTGATCCATTGATCACTGCATGCAGCATAATAGCATAGGCATCCGCTGCCATTTGCATTTTACATCTTATTTTTAAAAGAAAACCCCTTCTTATCTAAACTTGCTAATTATGATGTGAAGTCCTTTCCTACAATAGATTTTCTTCTATTGTTACTCATGCTAACCAAATATTTATAGGTTAAGGACCCTTTTTTTAACTATTTGTGCGCCGAGGCCCTCTGATTGCAGTTTCTCCATTTTGGTGCATTTCGTTTATAGGATTCTGTTCCCACCTAGGTTCCATTTTTTAAATTCCCTGCTCAATTAAGTTACTCTGTACTGGTTCTGTGCTCCAGCACATGGGTTCTTCCGCGGCCGTGTCCAAAAGTTTTGTATTTGTGTCCTCATTTGAATCCTTATACTGTGCAGCATGCTATGTTTCTGTGATCTGCGAAGTGATGCTTTCTGTAGGCCATCAGGATATGCCCCGACCGATGGAACTGAATCGACTTAGCAGATCAATGAAATTCTCTGTGCTCATCAGAAACATCAGAGACAACTTGCTACAGCAAGAAAATGACTGCAACCTGGTGCCTAATGACAAGTAAATGGATCTTCACCGAATGCCTACACAATGTTGTACAAATGCATGTAAATATGTATATTATAGCACTATCTGACAACTTGCTATACGTTATAGTATATATAGTCCTGCTGCAGTTGTTCATTGTACAACCTATACGGCTCTACCAAACCTGACTATATTCGGACCACAAACCACACGGGGACACGGGTGCGTGAATGTGCGTGCCCCGATACTAGTACACCATACACCAGCAGCCACAAACACCAAGTTCCCAAATATCCAAAGTGATCATAGCCTTTAAGTTTTATACTAACAGCAGCCATCAAATTCCAGGTTCAACCACCTCATTCCTGCCATCAAAAGGGCATGTTTTCAGTTGCTGGTAAATAAAAAGTCCATTTTGTTCAGACTTAGAGACAAACAATTGAACAAACAATAGTGTTTAGATGGAATTAAGTAGGCAGCTGTACAGGCAATAGTACAAACAAAAGAGTGGCATGATGTGCTCATGAAAAAAGAGAGTATTTAGATCATCTATCAGATAGCCCTTTTCTAGTCACAATCTAAACAATATCTAATTTGGCGGTAATAACAACTTCAAATAATCAAGCAAGTAAACTTAAGTAGCAGCAAGGGGCACATAGTAAACAATTGATATACATTTGTAATTTATGACAACTAGGTGAACTCCCCGCGTGTTGCTGCAGGAATTCAGAGACATAATTTCAGATAAGCAAAGTCTAAATTAGTTGGATATTTGATTAGGGTACTGTAGTGTTATGAGATAAATATTTAGGATCTCACGTTAAAGTATGAGAGGATAACTCCATTCAAGTTTTTCAGAAGTAAAAATTATGTTACTTGAGTGAAGTGGAGAAAAACTTAAGATGCCTATAAGGTAAATTGATAGAAAGTGCTTACAAATGTGTGGTTATATAGAGAAACAAACTGATTATCCAAATATGACAGAACAGCCCCTCAAAAAATATGACAACTTTTTGTGTCCTAGCTGAAAATGACACGCAGGTAACAGTGATAATTTGATGGTCATGTAGCAGTTGCTTGATGATGCCTTCACCCAGAGATTTTTCTCTGAGGGTTCCACAATCAGTTTCCATTTTCAGTGGCATGCATGTCAGTTCAGTTTTGAAAAAAAAAATAGAGTAGGAAGTTCAATATCAGTTATGTTTTTATTAAAAATTCATTATAAGTTTGACACTTAGTTTTGTTATTTTCAGATTTTTACATTCTCTCTGCGGTTTGTCTTGTTAAAGTCAGTTTACAGAACATTTGTTTCTTTCATCTTCTGTGCTCAGTTATTCAAACAATAACATATATGTTTTAGCTAATAGCCTAGGAATATATTACCATTTTTGTGTGGGATATGGATGTATGAATAGGATTTTGATGCCAGAGTCATTTGTAACCAAGTACATTTTCTTTTTGTTTCTGCAACTGCTGTGAGATGAGAAGACAATGGATTGGACATCAAGCAGTGGTTCCAAGAGAAGGCACCTCAAGATCCAGTGATAAGGTTTTTGTTTCCATCCATTTCCCTCCGGATTTATGCTTTTGAAGCTTGTAACTGTTTTGAGCAACTTTCTTCCCTCACCTTCTCGATTCAGTTGTCAGTATATGATGTCTTGAATGAAGGCATAGTTCATGCCATTCGCTTAAAATCTTCCACTTTTACCATGAGGATTTGTATAGATGCTATATATATATAGAGCTTAACATCTATTTTATGTAACGACATCTTTTTTGGGTTTCTATGATTCTTTAAGCTTTTCAACTGAAAAAAATGATCTGTTATATGTTGTTTTCTTGTATCTGTTATTTTGAAAAACTGAAACAGACAACTAGTTCATGCTTTGAAAAGTACACAAACATCAACAACTGAAACAAGTTCGTTTTTTTTGGCTTGGGAACTGTTGTTTGTAAAATCCGGCTATTTTGGTGAAATGAAATAGCCGGATTGCTTGTGGCCTCTTTTCCGTTTGTTTCATTAGCTAAAAATAGCCGGCTGTAAGACAGAAACAAAACAGACGGACAGTTCTTGTTTTAGCCGGCTACTTCTGTTTGATTGAATAGCCGGATGTGACAATGGTTTGTAATAGCCGGATCTCCGGTAGACACTTCCCATTGCAATCCGTGGGCATATATCTATATATAAAATTGTATATAAGACTGGACATGCTAAAAGTGTATATAACAATTCAGAATAAGTATGATTTATATATTGGAAATCATGACTCCATCCTTGACACAAACATAAAACTATTTCCTCAGCGGGAATGATCTGCGCCGTTGTATACTCGTGATCTGGCCAAAAACGCAAAAGAATTCTGTCATAGGTACGGAGACAACTATCACAACAAATGTACTAAATCCTGTATCTCCGCCAATGTAGCTGATAGCATATCTTCGCATGGAGTTATACAGATGCACCCATAGTAAGATCATTAATCCCTGCAAGAAATAAAAAGATTAGAAGACGATTTCTAGCATATAAATAAAGGCTTTGGGGAATGAAGCAACTGAACATTAGAATAAGGCAAAATTTGCCATGGGACATCCTTGGAGTGTGGCTTTTGCCAAAAACCACTAAAAAATATTGTCTTTGCTAGAACACGTCAAAATTTATGGGAAATATGCTACCAGACATTCAAGCTATTATTATATTTGGTTTTAATAGACCGCCACGGGAAATGACGAGTAAGCCCTTGTCTCTCATCCCTTATCCTGTCAAATTAGAAGATTCAGAAGGGGAAGGCTGTGCGTGCGCCGCAGCCCTCGGTTCGCTCGCACGGAAAGCAACAGGAAGGGGCCGCGCCATCTCCCCCGCCGGTGGCGCCCTGCCAAGGCGGCGCTCTGCACGACGACGACTGCGCGACGACGACGGCAGCAGTGCCCCGCTTTCTGTAGCAGCGAACGGAGGGCAGCGACGCCTAGTCCCGGAGGTACGGTAGCGATGCTGATGTAGTGTCCACGATTCTTGAGTGACATTTTCCATGAGGAACATGCTGATCTTCCATGGGTTCCGGACATCTAATTTCTGCCATTATCCCCTGCCCTTGGGTCCATTCAGATTATCCCCTACCCTAGCCTCAACTGAAATCATATGCCGTGTTTATTCAGATTTATGTTTCTGTCCATATTTGTTCAGATTATCTTCCATTGCTTCACCGTTTTATCTTCCATTGCTTCACCGTTTTACCTTCCGTTTCTACACATGCTGTTGTTTGTTCTATCCGAAGGGCGTGCGTATTTTTGTCCAGATTTATGTGTTTTGTGTCTTCTTTGATGTGGATATGTTATTATATGAGCTCTAGTGTCTCTCAGCAAATGTACATGGTTCATTAAAAAACATGTCTGTATTGAATGGTTCATTAAAAAACTAATCTGTATTGGACTTCCATGCACATACACCGCGGTGTTACAGAAAACATGATTACTTTCTTTCCTTGTGGAGCTTAATTGCGGCCTGAATTTACGTGGTATAAGAGACATACTGAACAGTTCAAACTTTAAAAGACATTTGACTTCTCTTTTTTTAGAAAAAAAGACATTTGACTTCTTTTTCTTGTAGAAAATCGTACTCCCTCCAGTTTCCTAAAACATAACTTTGACTTCTTAGTTTCATAAAAAATATTTATTGAAAAGTGATATATGTATATTTTTTTTGTAAGTATATTTCAAGAACTTCTTAATGAACTAAACTTGTTCTCGGAAAAAGAAGAACTAACTCTACATCTCTACCCACTGTTAGTGAACGGTTTCTAAGGATTTGTTTGTGTAGCCAAGCTTATCATCACTCAGAAAACCTGAACCTGAATTTACGTACATATACATACCCGGAGGATGAACTTGGAGAGCCTAAGGCTGGTGGCTATCAGTATGTCTCGTACAGGGTCCCTCTCCGCGGCAAGCTCCATGTACCGTCCTCTGACGTCGTCAAGTAACGCGCGCAGCTCCTCCTCCTCCGTCTCCTCCGTCTTCCTCGGGATCGGTGCGTTGCGGTCGCAGCAGCAACATGCTTCGCAAGGCATCGTCGATGAACGATGACCCGGCGATACGTCGACGGATCCGGAGAGAGCGACACGGCAGCGGCGGCGATGGACAAGGGAATAATAGATCGATCGAATTAAGCACACGCTTTCCTGGTTCTTTCTTGAGTCCAACAACACTAATCCTGGCCGGACCTGTATATAAAATTATAAATTGTTTTCAATATGTATGCAAATAATAACGTGTACAGATAAGATAGGTCAATTTTACAACAGGAACCCGAGTCGCACTAGGCTCGGATATAAATTACGTGCGAGCGTGCGTTTACTGCCAATATAATCGTGTGGTCGCCGACGCCCTAGATCGATGGAAGAATCATCCAAGCCGCTAATACAGCGCGGCTCGTGCGTCTGCCCTTGCGGCGGCCGCGGAGCAAGAGGAGGTGAGGTCGTCCCGACAGGCGGCACGTAGGACTTTTGGTGGTGGAACTCGAAAAGGGACAGCAGGGACACCGACACCGACACCGACATCGAGAAGAGGATCCACTGCCGGCGACGGTGGGACGGTGGCCGACGCCCGGTTAGCCATGGACGAGGAGATTCAGACTGATGCCGATAAAGCTATCAAGTGCATCTTCGGGTACGTTGTGTTACCAGCAGACTAGGTCGATTAGGATAACTTGGAACTAAACGTCAACAGAAATCGAGACACCGGCCGCGACGAGAGCTTACCGCCGGCCACCTAGGCACGGTTTGAAGTTTAGAGAGGAGACGAAGGAAGGGAACGATACAAAAGGGGAGTCGACAGGCGAAGCAGAAAACAAATGAAAGTAAACGATGTCAGCCTGCTTCATCGTCTCGGGCCATCCTTCACTTGGTCCACACAGGCCAGAAACCCGGGTGCTCGGCCTTTTGATTCGTGCCCGCCCCCCCGGTCGAGGGTCGGCTTGTCCCAAGCCGGTGCATGAGGGATTTCCTGGCGTAGGGCTTGCTCATCTTCCCAAGTAGAGGTCAGCAGGCAGGTTCGACCATTTCATGAGCACCTGTGAAGTAGTTGTATTGTTGTGCAGATGAAGACGACGGTCGAGGATGAATTCAGGTACCTGGTAGTGATCATCCGGATTTGGCAATGTAGAGCTAACAGTGATGTGGGGAGGTATAGCCTTGTTGAGCATCGACACATGGAAGACCGGATGTATCATACAATTGCCAGGTAACTGCAGTTTGTAAGCCACCTCATTGATTTTGGAGATGATGTGAAATGGACCGAAATACTTGAATGACAACTTGTTAGATGATATGGCAGCTAAAGTTGTCTATATGTAAGGTTGAATCTTCGACAAAGACAGAATCACCCACATTGAAGCTTCTGAAGGATCTTTTCTTATCAGCCTGGTTTTTCATCTTTCTTTGTGCTCTGAGGAAATGTTGGTGAACCAATTGGTGCATAACTTCTCTGTCTGGGAGCCATTCATCTAAGTCAGGTACTATAGTAGGTCCAGGTGTTGTTATGCCAAGCTCCCTAGCTCCGTCTCGGCTCACGCAGGCTGGCAGCGAGAGGCTAACTAAAACCCTAGCGCGACTGCGCGAGGAGGTAAGCCAGGCCAGCGGCTTTGCGATGACGGCACCAGCGAAAGGTAAGAAGGCCAAGACCGCATCCGATGGCGGCAAGGAGAACGAGCAGATCGACGAGAAGCTCCAGGACTTCAGGAGCAGGACGAGCTCGAGAAGGCCACGCTAGCTTATGGTTTGACAAATCCACACGAACAACATCGTCAACGACAACTCCGGCAGCTCCGTCCTCATACCCACGCACGCTTACAATGAGATACTTCACATGTTTGTTTAAGATTGCATCTGTCTCTCATTTTTCCATGGTTAGATTAGAGGCATACAAAGATCAATAAAGATACTGTGGAGCTAGCTCTCTGCACAGATCCACGTGCCGCCGGCTCGCCTATTGCCGTCGCTGCTCTGCCCGTTGACTATTGATGTCTCGGCGTTGGGTGCTGGAGTGATGGTCCAATAAAGCAGGGACCCTAGATACACTGATGCACACGGCCCGCAAGACTAACTAAGCAAGCACGCACATGGACAAAAGGCAAGCCTCATGTACTGCCGGGCCTAATTCCCACCGTTCGTCAGATCACGTCTAGCAAGATCTGAACGTGCATTTATATTTATTTTCTATTCAAAGTACGTGCAACTTGGTTGCACGACTACAGGAGCATCCTATTGCAAATATTTTTCTAATTTATATCTTTGTGCAGTAAATGGGTGATGAACAAACTTACTAGGAAGCTTGCAAAAATTCAAGATGAACTGCGGACTGAAATATATAGAGCAATACTTTTTTGAGCGTTCTGCTATCCTTATGAAGACAACCGAAACTTCCGACTGCCAGAGGATCAAAGGACTTGTCCAGCTAAATATGTGAGGGCATGTTTGACTGTAAGTAACTGAATTAATATTTAATGTTAATTTATTTCACTGATTGTAAATTTATAAGGGTCGTAGATTGATGTCTTTCATTGGTTGCAGATTCCATCGTGAGGTGGTTCGCCTGCGGGATCAACCTGCTGCTAAGGTTTGTTCTCCCCATCCTAGGCCATACTGCCCCATTGTTTTTGTTTATATCAATCGGTCCTATTAGTCAAGCAATGAGGATCGGAAGTGCTATTCTAGCATTGTACAACTTTCCAATTATTGCTTATTAAGAAGAATTTGTGGTTGATCCATGTTTCAAATATCAATCTCTTCGTCTCCTTGTGATAGATTATGTTGCATGCCAAGGATCTCATTGGTTGAACATTTTTTATGTTGCTAAATTATCTTTGTCATTGTAATAAGCTTTTAATTCTTTATACAGGCTGAGGATGATGAAGACCTTGATTTTTTTTTTTTTTTGGATTAAACAGAGGACGACAAGAAGGCTGTTGATGAGTGTGTCGCTGCCAAGGCCTCTTCTCTACATTGTTTCTTATAATCACTTGGATTTTTTTGCAGAAATTTGCCGTTCAGGTCTTGTTAGTTATTTATGGCTCTGTTTTACATTTTTTATCCCACGTTAATGATGTTGTTGAGATGCTTGGCAGAATGGCACAACGTTGTGCCTATGGCTGTGCGAAGAACACATGAGACGACGGTGGTTCCGACAACTTGGTCACTCTGCCACATACTTCTGCAAAGAGGTGAGCTTTGCAAGAAAAAGAAATAGAAGCAAGCAAAATTGTTATTTTTGACAGTTGCATTTGTTGTGGTGTTCCTCCAGGTCACAAAGGATGGTGGATTTGAGCTATATTTAAAAAAAAAAAACACCTGCACCAGGTGAGGATGTTGTTCAAAATGGTTTTTATGCCAACAAATTAAAAGCCTCTTAGAAGGGCAAAGCCGAGTTCAAGAAGGTTGATACTACAATGTTAGTAAATTTGGTAGTCTATGGGCAACACAGATTTGAATGTTAAGCTAATTTCTTTTATTATTATAATCTTGTCCTTATAGGTTACTTGGCTATAGATCAAATTCATTTTTTAAAAAATGTGAACCAAATATGAATGTGTTTGAAAATTGACATGATGACTTGATTCCCACTCCGCTAGCTTCTACATGATGCAATGGGGGAGGAAAATGATGATGAAGAGTTTTTCTATGTGTTTTAAAACTGATATGACTTGATTTCCACTCTGCTATCTTCTACATCATGGATTGGGGGAGGACAATGATGATGAAGAGTTTTTCATTGATATGTGCATGTTCATGTTTCAAACAATATATATGGATATAAGTTCATGAATAGAGTTGATTTGTATTCAGTTTGTATCAAAAGTTTCCATAGCACGTGCGTGTCGCACGTGCATATTTACTAGTTAAAAATAATGTATGTTAATTAGCTAGTAGTGCCTAATTGGCACATATATCATGAGCTAACAATCAACTTAGTACGAACTATCAAAACTTATTTTACATCATACATATATCAGGGTTCCAAAGGCGCTAGGCAGTGACCCATCACTGGTCTAGACAAGTCTAAGCTAATCTAGAAGTTTTAATATTTCTATACCTATACATAATACATATATTACTTTAAATTACCTCAACTATAAAAGACAAAATAGAAGACTTATGGACCTAAAGTTGGAAGAAAGGTCCATAAAAACAGCACGGCACACCTTGCCGGCCTACACTCCCCCCGTATAAGTGTATAACCAAAAAAAAAATGACGTCATGGCCCATATACGCAAGTGTGTAAAGAATGTCGTTCTGGCCCTCCGACGGCGACGGAAGACATCGTCGAGCAGGACTTTGCGGCGGCCAAGGAGTAAACAGCGCGCAATGCAAAACCTCCTTGGCGCTCTAGCGCGCAATGCAAAGCCTCCTTCGCGCTCTAGGCTAAAAATAGGAGTACTCTCTCCGTCCCTTGCCCTTTCTAAGAAACAACTTAAATTTTATATATATATATATATATATATATATATATATATATATATATATATATATATATATATATATATATATATATATATTAAAAAGTATTAATATTTATACTACACAATTAGTATTATTAAAAAGATCTTTAAATATAATTTTTTAACAAATTTATTTGAAGATACCAATATTGTACATATTTTTTTTATAAATTGAGTCAAACATGTAGGACACACACCAACAACGACAATTAAAAAGAGAAAGGGAGTAGGCGAAAACAAACGCATGCATGCTCCCTGTCTTGACTAGACCTTGGCTCTTCTCACTGTCGCGCTAGGCTGTCGCCGGCTAGGGTATCGCTATTAGTAGAGAGGGGGGGAGGGGGCCTCTAGTTCCGGTTCTTAACCCTCTTTAAGGGTCCTAGCCTTTAGTCCCGAGTCTCGCAACCGAGACTAAAGCCCACTATTGAAACAAAAAATAAATGAATTTCTAGAAACCACTCTTGTTGTGGATGAGATTCAAATCCAGGTCCTCTTGTCTCACACGTAGATTACTTGATTTGTCCCGTAGGGACTTTTATTCCAGGATGAAAGACCTTTAGTCCTAGTTCATAACACCAACCGGGACAAAAAAATCACCCTAATGCCAATCGGGACTGAAAGATGACTTTTAGTTCCGATTTATGTTATGAATTGGAATAAAAAGATTTTTAGTGCTCGTAAAAGATAAGTTCTCTTTAATCCCGGACTTTAACACAAGTGAGACTAAAAGTATGAATCAAATCATTTGCGCCTAGGTGAGAGCCTAACGACGGCTTTTTGCACACCGATCATCATTACTAAGTGATAGTATGACATACGAATAATTATTAATTAATGTATTTACTAACGACCAAGATTAGGAAATGTGGATGAGCTCTACTCAATGGCAAGCCCGCCTACCCAAAAGGGTGAAAAAAAAATGGGATGGCAAGGCCAGGCAGCAGCTTAGTTGGTCTTGGTCTGGCGTTAGCCAGGCTAGCAGCTTTAGTATCCCGCGCACAGTGGGCTACTAGCCCACTGGCCAACGTCCATTGTGATTTGGGCATCTGGCAGTGGTAATTAGGCCCGTCTCTGTTTTTTGGCCCAAATTTAATTGATGCTTAGCCGGTAGCCCAAAACAAGATTGCGTCTGTTTTCTCTTCAATCAATTGGGAAAACAGAAGAGAAACAGGTCCGCTCCGCGCTCGCTAGTTGGACAGAACCAAAACCAAAATATAGAAAAGGCCTGGTCGTTGGCTAAAGAGTGTTACACTTGCGACCCAACAAAAAAAAAAAATTTGGAACCGCAAAAAAAAACCAATAGTTTGCTCCATCACTAATCTTGCTCCATCAGTAATCTTCATGGCCAAATTAAATCAAACCCAAAAAAATCAGTTTTCCTACCCGTTATTATTAGTTTTGAGTTAATCGTGTGACCTAACTAAATCATCAACATTTAAAAACAGAAAAGGTCCGATTGCAAATAATAATATGCTTGGCCAGAAGAACTCAAATTGCTATGGCCTACCATCGAGTTAAATATGGGGAAATATGACACTGCATTGCACTTATTTGAACTTCCAGAACTCCCAACACCCCTGAGCATGCAATATTTGTGGCTCCGTAACCCTACTAGCTATAGGAACCGGGGGATGGCAAACTTCAAGATTTGGGAATATTTAAAATTTTACCATCCTTATGAATGCTCACACTTTTGGTGGCGTGGCACGCCAGGTCATGTTGCTGCATCGAGCACTAAAAGACAATCGTGCCTATGCCTCTTTATCCTCTCGGCAATGCAACCTGCTGCTTTTTCAAGCAATGCATTTTATGCATGTGTGAAACATTATGTGCCAATATTTGACAAACTTGCATTTTACAGGAAAATAAGAAATGAAAAAAGCAAAGAAATGGAATGGACAACATAAGTTTGGAAAACCACAGCATTAGTGTTCAGATTTGCTCACGACATAGTGTAGCACATAGACATGACCATTTTTTAGTGTTGGCCATGAAACATACATAACTATGCCATTACAGAGTTGTTGTCAACAAAACATAGATAAAGGGGCCATTTAACAGTTTTGGCCTTCAAACTTACAAACCTAGGCCATTATAGAGTTTTTGGCCGACATGATTACATCCATAGCACCCAGTGACAGCACAAAAGCCCATCGTTGTCATACACAGATAGCACAAAAGGGGGCCATTTATCAGTTTGTTGGCCATCAGACATGTGGCAAATAGCACAAAAGGAGTTGGCGTCATCATTTTTTCTTTGGAGTCTTCTTCAGCTTGGTGGCCAGCTGCTTCCTCCTTGGTGTCATCTTCTTTGAAACAGGCCGCTGTACAACTCCATCATCATGGTTGTATGGGACTTCACCAAGTGACAACCTCCTATGAACAAATAACTATGTCACTATCGGTTATCAAATGAGTTGATAGCAAAATGTTACACGAGCAAGCAGGATGATACCTCCTAGTGTTTGGACCTGATGGGGTGGCTGGAGCTGCATGTTCAATCTGTAGAGGCACAGGTTCAGATGGCAGCTCTCTGATGACTATCCTTGATGCTTCTTCTGCTGCGTGCATTGCTGCTATAGCTTTTTCTTCAGCTTTTTCTGCCTCCAACCTGGCCCTAATTGCAGCTTCCCTTGCAGCTGCAAGTCTTGTCCTAGGGGTGGCTTCTCCAGGTGCTGTGATGTCATCTGCTTTGATTTCTTCCTCCCAGCCTTCACAGTTGTAACGTCCCGCCCCTCCGAGGCCGGGCCCGCTTACACCTGGCTGCTTAAGTAGACCATAGACTGTCCTCACAGACCAACACTAGTCTTTTTCGCGCACTTTGTCTCACTCATGCGCACCCGGGAAGAACTTCCCGGTCGGTCACCCATCGCTCCAGGCCAAGCACGCTTAACTTTGGAGTTTTTAGCAGATGGGCTTCCAGAAAAGAAGTTGCAACTTGTTGATATGAGTATCCTATTAATCCTGTTAAGCTCTGGGCCGGGGTGTTACAACAGTGGTCTTGTTGGTTTTCTTCCAGCATCAAAAACAAACTATCTGAGCATATACTTGTGAGAAATAATGTCAGTTGAAGCAAAGGCTATTAGGATGGTACCTTTTCTTAGTGACAGTGAGATGACACCTCCAGCTACCCTGTCTATGACCATACTCACCACATCCTTTGCACTTGGCTTGTCTGGTAGCCTTCCCACTTCTCTCAGCTGCTGGTTTAGTCCTTAGCTTCTTCTGCCTACCTGGACCTCTCTTTTCGCCAATTAGAGGACAAAGATGGAATCCCTTGTCCATCTCAGGCCACTGGTTTCTATCAGTTATGTTGGGAATGATTCCTTGGTAAGCAGCTTGGAACCTCTCAGTTGAGTAGTAGCTGTGAACAAACTTGTTCATGTCTGGCTGCCTTGTAGTAGTGATAACAGCAAGAGCATGTGGGCAAGGTTTCCCAGTAACCTGCCACTCTCTACAAGTGCAGGTATGGGAATCTCCTCTCTAGCAGCTTCCTCAGCCCTTTCATCAGCAGCTTTGAATCCCATGGCCTCATACACTAATTCCTCATCAGCTATTGCATTGGACTCACCATCTTGCTCCTCATCAGCTAATATAGTCAGTGTAGCTCAGTCTAATGGAACTGTCTCATCAACATCCTGTGGACGTGGAGACTAACATGTATCAGCAATGCCTTCTGCATTTGGTCCAGAAGAAGAAACATCCACATTCGTGAATGCAGACCTAGGAGGATTAACGGTATTGGTGACCTTAGATGCAACTGGGCAACAACCTCCACACAAATATGTTCCACCCTTTCATCCCATTTGTCATTCATCATTACCTGTCATTGATCATCCCTTCTAATTCTCCATTCTAAGCCAGTATCAGCGTCCAAAACCCATATTGACAGTGTCCGGCTAGGTCCCCAATAAATCTTTGTGGCAACATCATCATAGAACTGAGCAGTACTGTACCCAACACTCCTATCAAGCCACAACTGATGCTGTTGTTCAGCCATTTCTACCATGTCACCATACTCAAACATCAGCGGAATACTTAGCAACCTTAAGTACTAGTCTAAACGTATTGCCAGGATCAACCCTAGCATGAATGCACATTCCATGGGTTAGCCATTACCCAACCCCTGAGCCGAACTATTACCCACAGTAGTGACAGAAAAACATACCAAGGTTGGCAGGCGTCTGGGTCCATGAAAACAGGTTCAGCTGGAGCGCGCTCTACATCGTCCGCTATATCTGTGGTAATAATAACATGATCAGTAGACGTCTCATTATTAAGATAAAAAAGGGGATGCATTAATCGCACAGACTAATGAAGCATCATATCTGACAGATGTTTCATTTCTATCCGGGTATGCACACCATTGGCACACGTGTTGTCTGTATCCATGCAGTAGGAAACTGATGCCCATGTCCAAATACTCATAAACATTAGCCCTTAATTTAGGTAGAATATAGCTACGCCCCATCACTATTAGGCAGCGAGCACTGCAACGATGGCAAATTTGTTACATGCATCTTAAGGAGGGCAATCAGAGCACGAGCATTCGTAAGGACGGCAAATTTTTAAATATCCCCAAGATTTGTAGCTCCCTATGGCGGACATAGCGTGAATGGCTCCATTGAGGACGAGATATAACCAGAGCCAATGTCGCTCCATACCCTGTCAATTTGCAAAAGGACAAGCAAACCATAACTATATTGAAGCAGTCTTTCATGATTAGAAGGTTTTTATGATTCAGACAGAAAATTGTAAGCTTAGTGATTCTTGTGGCCATAAGAGGATTGGTTTTCAGAATGAAATAACAAAAAATTGAGATGTTACGGTTAAGACCACAAATATTTGTGTTCCAAAAATAAGTTTATATATATGGTTCCACTTGTAAAAAGGCCTTTTGGTTCCACAAGTACTGTTTGAACCAGTTAGACTACATATGCCACACTTTTTGTCATTAATCAAGAGAAAATTAATTGAAATATACATATTAGATCTACATGGTTTTGATCTATCGATCTAATTTGAGTGCTGGTACCTGTTTCAGTTTTGCAAAAGTACTGATTGTTTACGGCAGCTTGGTGGACTCTGGCTGACTGCAAGATAAAATTATGAATTCATTTAGTCAAAAAAGTTTTGGCTTGCTGTGATAAAATAGCTGACCTTACACAGAGTTTTAAGACAGATAAAAAAATTCAAAAAAGAGTGACATAAAAAATCAAGAACATGGCAGAGAGAATGTTCAGACTTGTCTGGCAAGAAATGAAATCAGTAGAGAACATCAAGTCAAGTCCTGTCACTTGATTTTCCCAGAAAAAAAAAGTCCTGTCACTTGGTGAGGTGATAACTATTCATACCAAAGCAATGACAGGATAAGCCAGTATCCCTACGTGATCGAATAATGTTGGCAGCAACAAACACCATTTCATGGTGTCCTTTGAGCCTAGCGAGGGACCTAGAAGCAGTGTAGTGTCATTTTCCATATTGTACCGAAATGAAAACACACCAAAATTATATAGAGTTATGCAAAACAAGTTAACTAAAGCTATAGTGAAAAGGGAAGATAAAAAAGAGAGAGAGAGAGAGAGGTACTGAATACCTTCATAAACTAACAAAAGTTGACTATATTTCAGTCAAACGAAAGGTGTTATGGGAACACAATTGTAAAAATAGACACCATCTTATAAATTAGCAAAGATCAAATCTAATGTCCTATGTTCTCACGGCATCGCCTAGGCGTCCACGCGCTCCCCCATCGCCTTGCAGAATGGCCGCCTAGGCGGGCAAGGCGGGCGCCTAGGCTACCAGGCGCTCCCCCATCGCCGTGCCTCGCCTTTACGCCGTAAGAACATAGCTAATGTCTGCAACTTTGTTGTTGAAGATAACTGATGCAACCTGGCTGTAGCATCATCTGACCAAATAGACTTTGTAAAGAGATTGAAATAGAGGGCCATAAATGGCCGCATTGCTTGCTCGTGCCCACCGTCTTGATGCCGGCACGGCGAGGCGACCTGGCACCTCGCGCGATGCGACTGACTGGATCCATCGGAGATGGCACGCTGGGACGGAATAGTAGAGGATGGATCGAAGGATGCAGAGGGGGCGGGGGAGCATTTCGTGCGCGGTGACCTCACCAGTTTGGGGCCGCACCAGTTTGAGGATTCCTAGAAGTTGCCCTTGAGGATGTACAGTAGGTCGCAGCCTCCATTTCCTCCTTTGTCTTGGCAGCACCAGTTTGGGGCCGCTGCTACTGTGATTTGTTCACATATTACAGTGCTGCACTGTTCCTATTCCTTGCAGGAGCAAAACAATGGCAGCTGCACTACGAGGAAGAGCAGGAAGATGATGGTGTCGAATTCAGCTGTGATATTTTGATGAAGATGTGAGACCCCTTCTGAGCCCCCTCTCCTGTTGACTTATCTGTTCCTAGATTTTTTTTTTCCACCACCGAGTGTCCTGTGTCCATTTAAGTTTTCTGGATCTGCACAAGAATTTGTGAATTTGGATGACCCAACAGTATCTTCTAGAGAAACAACCTGACACCCCTGATCCTCTATTGGACTTTGTTCAGTCTCATGGCTCTGCTCATACTGTCAATCGAAATGACTGTTTCGACCTATGATTAAAGGAAGGAATTGGTTTCTACCTAAACTTTTGTTAAGGAAACTGTGTAGCGAACTACAGTAATACATAAGATTTGGACTTTTGTACCAGTATTCCAAAATGAAAAAGTTAGCCTGTTATTGCTTTCTGTTATTAGAGTCTTACTTGTTTCTGTATCCAAATAAGTAGAACCGAGCAGACCCAATGACTGAGAACTATCCACTGCACAAACATCAAAGGCAATTGGACACCTTAATCTGGTTGGTAGTTTGACTTGCTAGCTGTTGACAGCATGTGGTTTTATTTCTGACAGCTTACGACGTCCTAAAAATAAGCAGCTTATTTGATGCTGATTGATTCTCATTTTTATTACGCAATTGCTTGAATTAACTATCTGTAGGCCTCTAAGGTATCCTAAATTTATTTACCTTTTAGCCTGTGTTATTAATTCTTCATGAAACAACTTGTCTATTAAGCGTACATGGTCTATGTGTTGTTGGTTTTATATTTCTGTGTAGTTGTATTGCTATCATTTTGTAAACCAAGTCAATGAATTGCCGAGTGCTACTGTGGTACTGCCTATGCTAAGAAATGGATAATTTCTGTACTTTTTGGTGTACCAGTGACAGGCAATTAAGGTATTCAAGTTGATTACGGATCATTGATTACAAGAATTAACAAAACAAATTTCTTCCATTGCTAGCTGATGACTGATTCAACTGATTGTACACGTATGTTGCTCAAAAGCTGGTAAGCTAAAGACTTCTCAGCACTGCAAGTGACTCACACATGCATGTGCTGCTTGTTTGAAGTTTGTGACAATATCTGCAATAGTGTATGCATTAAGTTTAGTTTGAGTAATTCTTGTGCCCTATTGTACTTTCTATGGCAAGGGCCTTCTCAACACTGCAAGAATTACTCATACATCTACTGTGGAAAATTTTCAGTCCTATTTGGCTGCAATAGTTGTGTTCTGATTCTATGAATATCATATACTTAAAAGAATTGTAGATAAATTTGCATGGTAGAGCGCCGTAAAACACACATCCTTTTCTAGTGTCCTTAAAGATATACCTTGTTGTTGTTCTAGGTGCTTGTGTTCATGGGCTGGCTGCTATTCTGTACAATGCTAGCCCTGAGAAGGTTTCTGATGCCTTTGCTGTTCCAGGTGTTGTAAGTCAAAAGATTGGCCTCCCAACATACTTTTTGAGGTTTGATGAATTAAGGAAAAGCTTGGCATAACTGTTGTCACTTGTCAGAGCAGCATCACTGCAAGGAGCTTTCCCAATTAAGTGCAAATACCATGTCAGCTTTCCAAGAGATTGAAGAAGATGGAACAAATAAAGACGATCAACACCCTGTCCTATCAGAAATATTTGATTCACAGGTTTTTCATTTCTTTAGTAAGCTTGGGGATGATATTAGAGAAAATATAATGGATATAATTAGTCAGGTAAAAACTGCAACTGCAGTCCTTCCTACTGAATTGGAGCAGAAGAATAAGGAGGTCGATGCAGAGTATATGAAGTGACTGAAGTCATTTCTAGAGGAACAGTGCAATGAGATGCAGGTAGGTCTCCATTGTTTGCTCTAGAGAATTTCCTGTTGACTTATTGTTAATAAAACTTTAGTATATTTCTCTTGAGGTACTACTGTACCATCAACTAATCTTCTGGTTAGTACTGAGGTTAGGTTGGCAAGACGACCCATTTATTTACCCAAAACAAGTAGGTTCATGCAAACTCACACATTTGAAAAGTTCCTTCAGAATATATTTTAGGAGATAACATAGTTCTCTTAAAGTTAACTTGTAAATGGTTATCACTGTGTAAATGGCCATAAATAATTGTTTCTAGATTGATGGGTTGGTTGTTGGGTGCCTGTTGTTGCTAGTCTTTTTTTAGACACTGTGCCTAATAAAATATAAGAAGCTGATACTGATATTTAGTGGCATCTATCAGGACTTACTGGGTTGAAATGCAATGCTAGCAGAAGAGTTAGTGATAACTGGTGGTAGTACCACCATAGGTACTTTGCAGGAACCAAGCGGTTGATAAAGGGTCCAGATGGAGCCCTCAGACAAGAACTGGGGGGAACGAAGCAACAGATAGAGGCACTCAAAACTGAAATGTTCCAGATTGAAGCTGAAGCTAACAACCAAAGAAACCTTTTAGTAAAATAAAACCAGTCTGATCTCAAGAGCTTGTCAGATGCTTACAACAACCTAGGGCAACTACCGCTTGGATTCTGAGATAAAAACCTTGCGGCATGGAGCCAGTGTGCTGTATCCCGCCGTGGAAAGAATAAAAACACAAGGAAGAGGCTGATAATGACAGAGGTGGTACTGAATGATCTACTCGTCTGCTTCAGTCAGGAACAAACTAATGTTTAGAAGCTGAGACAAGGCTGGCAGAGCTTGGTGAAGATGTGCACACTCTTTTCTACAAGGTATTGACGATGAAACTGCCATTCCGGATGATGACAATGAAGAGTAATGTGTTTATGTAATCCTGTAGTTGTGCTGGTGTACCCACCCTCATATTGAGTCATGTTGTCATGACAAATGTACTATTGATAATGCATAGGCAAAGACACAATTCCAATTTGTTTAAGTTATTTGTGGAGGAAGGGACTAAATATATGACTTGTGCCCTGGTTGAATTTGATTCTCTGAATTTTGGCTTGCTCAAAGAGCCTACAGGAGTTATAATCAGGTCTTAGACTTGTTGTGACTGATCCTGCCCTTCAGAGGTGTGGGGCCGCGGGCTGTAGGTTTCTTTGTGTGTTAAGGGCGTGTTTTTGATTGGGGACTACTCTTCCCTTATACTCTACTATGTATAATCTATTTCGTCTTAATGAAATGATGTGCTTTAAAAGTTACTCTATATTTATATGGCTGATTGTTTGGTACAGCTTTGTATGTAAATAAAAGCACCTAATAACTCAAATATTGTTTTCATTTTTCGGAGCCGTAGCACTACACTTGAAGATAGGAAATACAGAATGACAGGTTCTGTAATTTTGATGCAAAAATAATAGCTAATCGAAAACTCTGAGAAAGGAAGGTGCCATCTTTCAGGTAGTTGTAACCACGCAGCATATGCTTTGGCTTTTGGCACTGTCATGTTATATCTTATGGCTCAATCTGTTGATTCTTCCTATGCCAGTTCTAAGCATGCCTATCTTCTAGTTCAGCATCTCAGCCTCCTCATCTTTATTGGCAAGCTTCTCCTCCAGCTGTTCTCTCCTGTAAATGAGCGCTGATGGCCTCTTGTCTAACTGGTCTTTGCTTGCATTTGAAAGAGCACATTTTCTGCTACACGTCATTCTGAATTCCAAACAGACCGCTCAGCACACACGTGGACAGGACGCGCGCCTCCAACGAGGACAGGTGCGCGTGCCACGCGTCGTACCACTGGCCTACGTGGGACTCTCGCCAGCACGGCGCATGTCGCTCGGGTAATTTGTTGTCGGCTCGTGGTCTTTCCTCCTTTGGGTTACATAACATAATTTCATCGATTTCCTGTGCTTTTTGACCCGGTTTGTCTCGATGACCTATATAAATTTTATCGATTCCTTGTGTTCGTGATTTGGTCGGCTCTCCCGTGTGTTAATTTTCTGCTCCCAGTCGATTCCCCCGGCTCCCGCTCTCCTCCAGCTGCGGTGCGGTGCGGCGTCGGTACTGTTCAACGACGGCTTTGTGAACCGAGAGGCAAGAATTCTGAAATCTTCCTGTCAGTTCCCTTTCTCTCTGACTCTGAACATCAAGATGCAACAGTTTGTGTTTCATCACCTAATTTCATCGCTGCGTATTTTCAGATCCCAGGATTTGGTGAGCTGCAACTCCTAACTCACAAAGGGGTTCTCTGAAACAATGTAGGTCATCAAAAGCTGCAGGCCTTCTGAATCAGCAGCGTGACATTGCTCAACAAAATCTTCTCCTGATAACTTACTTCCATGAATTCAGGTAACTCCTTCCATCAAATATCCAAATAAAAATATCAACAACACCTTCTATATATCAACCAGAAAAGCACTCATGTACTCTGTATTCTATATGGGGATGGCGCGAATAAACTCTTCGGCGCAGATAATTGGGTTAAGGGACGATTAATCATGTCCTTGGAATCATATTTAATTGTGCCCGTTCCAAACAACAGTTAGAGTGAGGCTCGTTGGCCGAAGCTGGTAGTACAGAAAATTCACCAGGCATTACAGTCCAGAGTATCATGGCCAAACAACAGTTACAGAGGGGCTCTTGCTGCAGCTGTGTACACTAACAATGTTCTTCTGAAATCAACAATGACTGCCTCCGAACTGCGAAATCACTTTTGGTTTTCTTCAGTTTGTGAATAGCAGAACTTCAACACTCAACGAGAGCAGAAATAAAAGTTACAGAACAATGTTCTTTTGTTCACATTCCAGAGCCCATCCCCCCCTGGATCCTTCTTGTGGAGTCAGCATCACTTTTCTGTCTCTATCTGAATCATGGTGTCTTCAGCAAGTTGCTCCCTGCCTGATTCAGCAAACGGACCAGCCAAATATTTGATAAGTGTACAATTATGGTAGATAAAATCACCAAGCATTTGCAGTCTGGTGTGTTGTGTGTCACGAAGTATCTAGACCAAAAGTGATTGTTGCTCACCAAGGATTTGCAGTCTTGTGTATCAGAGTACCTACACCAAAACTTGCTCTCCAGGTGCTGTATCCAGGAGTGATTTATGCTCTTCAGCTGATGCATCTTTGTCCCTGCAAAACTGGCCTATTAGAAGCAAACAAATAAACACCAAACATATTTAATATTCGCACTATGCACTTCGTACCTTGGGCTGCTCCAAGCGTTCACAAGACGGTTTTTTATAGAGTTATCACTAGTCCAAGCAAATTTCCAGAGGAAGCAGTTCACAAAGCGGTTCTTGATGGAGTTGTCACTAGTCCAAGCAAAATTCCAGAGCAAGAAGAGTAACCTGATGTAACGGCTAACAGTTTTAAGTATTATTCCATAGATAATAGATAACAATTCCTCACATAATCGAGGGACTGACCAGTACAGAAGGGAACATGTGATGTAGAAGACAAGACCAACAAACCAGAAGATAGTCTTGACAAGAATGTACAGTGGCTGCAATTCTCACATTAGTTTCGAAAACATGTAATATGTTGACACTACCATATTAACTAAAAAGATAAGAAGATGTACCAGTGGATCCTGCACACTCACAGCCCAATAGATGGTCACGGTAGCAGTAGAGGCCAGCAAAGAATAGAAGCACTCCGTCTCATAGGTATGGAACTTGAGGGACATTAGATGTGCGGTTCCCAGAAATAGGACCAGAGCACTCCAACTCCCAAAACCAGCAGAACAAGGTGCGAGCCAAGCTGTGCTTCGGAAGGTGGAGGCTACTAGTCCATTGAGCAATAGAACAAAGGTAACAGCCGAGTGTATATAGATGTACTCAATCCAACCCTTCTTGTTCTTCCAATCGGCCAGAACACCAGTTGCGCCGCTCCAGAACATAGAACCAAGCCCGAAACTGCAAAGGGCCTTATGTCCGGCAAATCACTCTTCCTTGAGCTTCTTTTGCTGCAGTCAAATAATTACCATCATATTTCATCCACATGCAAACGAACTAATGATAACAAACTCCTAGAACTAACCTCCTCTTTTGTTTTGGATTGTTCCTCGATTGAGTAATCTGTGTTCCAAAAGGTGTCAGCACGAGGATAGTGAACAAATAAGTAGAACTGTAGAAGCCCAATTGCCTTTCCCAACATCTGCAATGACAAAACTATTTTAGAAAGGCATTACTAAAACACCCCTTGAACCAACTGAGAAAAATTCACATCGTAATAAAAACAATATATATTACAACAAACAAACAAGTGGCCGTTGCCACGTATGGCCAGTGGAAGTGGCTGTTCATTAGTATCCATTCTAGCATCTTAACAAAAAAAGGGGAAAAGAAAAGAACTGCTCATTATCCATGGAGTGGAGCTAGAGATCATATATAGTTCTATTGCGCAACCATCAAAGTCTGATCTTCATGGATATTATTTGCCTTGCAAAGGACAAAGCCCCAAAACATATAAAAAACATAAAGAAAAATTCTAACTATTCCTCCAGAACAAACATAAAGAAACTCTAATTACGAGACCGCAATGCATGAAAACAATCAGGTTGCTTTCTTACTATGAGTAGTGAGCAACCCATGAATTCTAATAAGCTAGCATCAGGCATCAGATAGATGGTAACATCTAATATGCTTTATGCAGTTTTGGACATCATATAACTAATATAAGAAAAATGCATCCTCCTTTTTTTATTTTTTATATACTTTTAGAATCCATATTTTGTAAAGTTGATTGACTTATATAGAAAACATGGTGGTTAAATTCAGTTTTGTAAATAATGGTAATTGAATCAAACTGTATGAGCAACAATCAGTAAAATTTACAGAATAGAAAATATCTACAGATGTAAATAAAGTGTCCTGATGACCACAAATGCTGCTGAAACATGTAGTCGTGTAGTATGCTTTATTCATCACAAGCAACACAGCCCTGAACATAATAGAACTAACTCTGCTTCTTTCTGACTAATAGCCAACACCGCCAACATAATAGTTAAATGGAGAAATTAGAACACTGTCAATCAAACCATATGAGCAAGAGCAACAGTCAGAAAAATTTACAGAATAGAAAATATCTACAGATGTAAATAAAGTGTCCTGACGCCCACAAATGCTGCTGAAACATGCAGTGGTGTATGCCTCAAACCCCACTTGAACCATTCATCACAAGCAACACAGGCAACATAATAGAACTACTCCGCTTCTCACTGACTAATCGAGAGAAAGCCTGCTCTGCTCTGCTCCGATCCCAAATCTCACAATCCAAAACCGAATCTAATCCCAAATCCCACAATCCAAAACCGAATCTAATCAAGCCTCGTTCCCGTGGTGGTGACGCCCGAACCCGTGCACCCACCAGGCACCAGCGACTTGTCCGGCCACCGCGTTCCTCCATACCCTACCCGTCATCACCCCATCATCACCACGAACCGCGACTCCCATCGCCACCACGAACCGCGACTCGGACTCCGACTCGCCGCGGGGTTCCCACATGCGCGCTCGCGAGGAGGTGGTCGGAGTCATCATACCTTCGATGGCGCCATGGCGGGAGGCCTCGGTCGGGTCGGTCGTCGGAGAAGAGGCGGACGGAGGCTCGCGCGGAAGACCCGGGCCTCCTCCTCGTCGGCGGTGCGTCGGCTCGGGCGGCTCCGCTGCGGCGTCGGGCTCCGATGCGGAAGCGCTTCCGCGCGAGTGGTGGCGGCGGGCGTGGTGGGGAGGGCGCGGGGACGGCCGGTGAGGCTGGCTCTGCGGGCGCGCGACCTCCCCGCCGGGGAGGCCTCGGCGGCGTGCTCCTGCTCCGGGGGCCCTCGTTTCGAATCGCTCGGGGAGAGGGGAAGAAACGAGAGGAAGGCGCGGGATGGGGGAAAATTTATGGGTACCCAAAATATATTCCAAATTTCCAACGGCTTGGGCCAGCTGGCCGACGAGTGGGCCCACAGCCGCTGCTGCCGTGCACTGCACGTATGGTGCGCGGCGTTCCATTCCGCAGGGGGCATTGATCAACGTGATTAGATCCTAGTAGTACGTATTAGCCTGTGATTAGTTTCGAATCTTCTTTTTTTTGTCTTATGCAAAGGCTGATCGAATGTGGAAAGGGATTTCTAAACCCCAAACAGATTTAACGGAGCTTCAAATCACTCATGCATTAAGTACTACTATGTAAGATGCACCAACTAGTCCCAAAAAGAATCGAGGAGGAAAAAGGAGAGATTTAATTTTCATAGAAACATAGTAGTATATACATTAGCTTTACTTTGGGTTCGAGTTGGAGCTCAAATCCAAACACGTGGGGAAAACATTTCATAAATTGTTTCTTCATAAGTAAAGGTCATGCTATATAATAATTGATCTAATTTTTAGGGAGGGTTTTTTTATAAGATCTTGTTAGAAAATATTTGTATTATAAATTAATAGTTCCAAAGTATGCTTATCGATTCATATTAATACATGTTTCATAATTCATATCTATGTTTCTTATAAAACAAAACCCCACTACAAATTCTATCTCAACATGCAATACATCCATGTCAACTTTGGCTAACTATCCATATGATTTGTATTTATGTTACTATGTCACTAACTTCCAACATCTTAATACAAACTGTCCATGTCATAAATATGAGCCTTTTTTAATTTCTTACTACAAACCCCACGAATGATGCTTGCTCATGTAGATTAGTATCCTAGTTACATATGATGATTTTAGGTTAAACCCCAATGCAAGCATACACATTTATTTAATGTTGCATGCATAGCAGCTTCATCGGATCTTTGTTTGCTAGACAGAGTAACTATTCAAAACTCTAAGTAATAATTACTTGTTAACGTGTGTATACATGCATACATTTGTGCGTTGCCTTTCTTTTTTGAGGTGAACGTTTGTGTTGCTAGGAAATACAAGAATTGAGTGGAGCCCACCGGCCAGCAGTCCCTGTACTTCCGCTCATTTCTAATCCCGCACGTGGAGTCCAATTTTTCCCGCGCACCTTTCCCCGTTTCGCGTGCGCCTGTTTGCGGTAACCACCGGCGCCTATGTGGCGCCGCCCGGCCCGTTTCATAGAAACAGCCGCGGCCGGCCCATGATGACCGCTCCAAAACATGGGAGAGTGGCCTAGGCATGGGCGTGACAAGTGGCGTCACGCCACGCATCACACAAAGCATTTAGCTAGGCCACCATAGAAGTATGCTACCATGATTAATCTCATTCTTTTTTTCCGAAACAACTTGTGTACTTAAACTATCAAAACATTTGTCTGTGTATCACGAGATCAGCAAGATCCCTGGATTAGGATTGATTGGGCCAACATTAGTATCAAATATTGACATCTTGTGAGTTTTTTAGTCAAAGTATTTCACATTATTACATCATCTATGATTCTATCATTATATATGTGCAAGTCTTTTTACAATTGTTGGCTGATAAGCTGGCTAGTTGTTGTCTTGTTATGAGAGAAAAATGTTGTACCATGGCTAATAAGGGGTAACAAGACTTTGCATACATATATTATCTTGTCTTGTTGCTCTTGGATAACTAGTTAGTTTGAGTAGCTGGTGTAACACTTAGGTGTTATGCACCTAATAAGTAGTGTGTTTAAGGCTAATTAAGCTTGACCATTAGTTTATGTGCTTTTGTGTTTAACATCTCTAAACAAACTTTTCAACAAAAAACTATTTAGGGTTTATGTTTGAGTTTGAATAATGTGAAGGAAATAATTAAAAGTGCCAAAGACCTTACCTTGTTTATTTTTTCTTAATAGCTTTCTCATAATCGAATAAATAATTGTTTATTAATATACATAGAATTTTGTCGATATGAAAACCTTAGTATTAGTTATGTTCTTAGTGATAAGTACTTGCTTGTACCTTTTTTTTGCATGGTCGATAGATTAAACAATGCTCTAAAGAAAGTGTATAAGAGGTGCTCGGGCTATTGTTGAATGCACTGATGATGCTTGTAGCAGTCCATCCATACTAACTCAAATGTTCCTCGTATTGATTGGTCGATCTATAACTCTTATATAAACAAACCACACTATCTATTTCTTTAGACATGCAAAGTGTCCACCTTAGCCTCCACTATCGAAACTACTAACTATTTCTTTTAATGCAATGTGTCCACCTCAAAGCAATCCACTATCATTTACCACTACCAATTTATCTTGACATGAAAGGTGCATTTCACTTTTTATTCCTCCTATGTCTGCTGCAACGCGTGGGGATCCTCCTAGTTACACTATATTACAAGAGGAAGAATTAGATGGCGATGCCACCGTGTTAGTAGATGAGGAGTGAGGACAAAATACATGAATCCATGGGCTTCAAAGCTGCATGACCTTGTAGTTGTAGAGGGTCCAACCGTGATACCTATGCCAATCATTCCTCCTGAGTTGCAAGCAGAAATGGATGCAACAACTATGCATGTTGAAGACAAATTGATAATGACAAGTCTAAGTCTTTGTATTTGTATGACGAGAGATGATCCTGATATGTCAGTAGGCCAACTCTATCCACCAATGCCTGAATTTGGAATGGTAGTGAAACAACATTCTATAGCCAAAGAGTTTGAGTTGGGCACTAAAAAATCAGACAAGAAAAGGCTTAGGGGTTTTTGTAGACTTGAAGGATGCTAATGGATTATTAGAGCAAAAACTCTGATTGATGGCAGTGTCAGGGTACAATACTAACTAGTTTTTGAATAACATGTCATTGTTTTAATATACCTCTTTGTTCTGCTTGAATTTTCTATGTGACTCAACCCTAAACTCCACTCTAATGATTGATGCGTACCATTTTATATCTTTATAAAAACAAATAAACAAGAATACTCATACTTGTGCTTCTAGATCAAGAGTTCGAATAGGATGGCATCCAGGCCTGAATTGCGGATAGAGCAGTTCCTTTGCTTCAAGACAACCCCTCAATGGGAGGGGCAAGGCGATCGGGGAAGGAACTTAAGAAGCAATACAAGGTCAAGATCAACTACCGAGACTTGCCAATATGGTAGGAAGAGGGCTACAGATAAGTTATTTGGTAAGTGGGATGATTCATTTGACTGGTTATACAAATTCAAAGTAGAGGTACAACTTAGGTCACCTAGAAGTGTGGTTGAGATAGATACGGTTCAATTAGGAGTCAAGGTTCACTTTAGTAGATTTTTTCCATGCATTCAAAGCTAGCATTGATGGTTTTTAAGGGTTGTAGACCATTCATCAGTATAGATTCTACTCATCTTAATGGTCAGTTGCCTTTGATCAATGGTTTAGATAGACATAATTGAATGTTTTCAATTGCATTTGGATTCTTTGATTCTGAGACCAAGGAAAATTGGTTTTGGTTCATGGAGCAGTTGGCTAAGGCACTTGGGCCATTAGAGCATATGGCAATCTGCATAGATGCCTACAAGGGGTTAAAGGCTGCAGTTAAGCAAGTACTCCCTATGGCAGAGCAGAGGGGATGCTTTAGGCATTTGATGGAGAACATGAAGAAGAGGTTCTATCGTTCAATCTATGATGGTCAGTACATGTGGCGAACAGCTAGAGCCTAGAGCATACACAGAGGAAAAGTTTGACAGACTCATGTCAAAGGCTACCGGAGGAAGAGCAGGTATTTGGGCTTGGTTAAATGAGCATCACAAACCGAAGTGGTCTAGAAGAAAGTTCTCACAAGAAATAAAATGTGACTACATAAACAACAACCTGGCAGACGCCTAGAATGCTTAGATCAAAGAGTTCAAAGACTTGCCATTAGATTCACTAGCTAATGCAATTAGTATGCAGACACTGGAACTATGGGAAAGGAGAAGGAAGATATTAATGTCAATGTCTAGGGGCATTCTACCAGCTGTGATTCATAAATTTAAGTGCTTCTAGCAAGGGAGAGTTTGTCATCTTAAAGTGCTCAAAGAAAATCCCAGAGAAGCTCAAGCTTTTGTATGGTACCAAGGTGAGGAAATCGGAAGGCATGTGGTTTACCTTGAAGAACAGAAGTGCATTTGTAGGGAGTGGCAAGTTAGTGGGATAGCATGGTACTGCTTTCGTCAAGTAAAATAAAATAAAGAGATAATGGATAATGTAGTTAACCTGACACATGGTTGAATGTGTTGCTTGAAATGTAAGGTGGTTTTACTGTTTGAAACGTGGCTTTGTAATATGTAGGATAGTATGGTACTGCTTTGGTCAAGTAAAGATGCGTTGCTTGAAACGTAAGGTGGTTTTACTGCTTGACACGTAGCTTTATAATATGCAGGATAGCATGGTACTCCTTTCGTCAAGTAAAATAAAGTAAAGAGATAATGGATAAATGTGTTGCTTGAAACGTAAGGTGGTTTTGCTGCTTGACATGTGGCTTTATAATATGTCGGATAGCATGGTACTGCTTTCGTCAAGTAAAGATAAAGACATGTGTCGATGTCTAATTTTGTTCTTTTCATCCTTGGATATATACCAGTGCACCTAATCGTCTAGGTGTTTTATGATCCAAACCGTACCATTAACCATGTCTTGTACACATCAATCCTTAAAATATGAATAAGGTTATTAGAAGTATAAAAAAAATAAGAGGTTATAGAATTTAGCTTAATCTCAGAAAAGACGCAACTTGAGGGCAACATGCTGGAGGATTGACTATTAGTTATCTTTGAAGGTTTCAATTAAAAAAAATAAAACTGGCTATGTTCAAGTAATAATGCTAAATTGGTACAATTCACAAACATTTTAAAGTAATGTTGTGCAACGAAAGGCTAAATTGGTACAATTTGCAAACATTTTAATACAATATATTATTGTTTATATATATTTATGGGCCTATTTGGGTACAATTTGTACATAGCCTCGAATTTGGGCGGCTAGGACAGCCCTGTTATGAAGTCTAATATGACATGTCATAACGTCGTCTCTATGATTAATTGGCACATCAACCTAAATGTTTTGAGTATATTAGAGTGTATTGTGGTGGGAACCAAATTAAGTTCCAACATAATCTGAAGGACCGAAAACGGCGACCAGGAGGGGGGAGGGGGGGGAATGGGAGCCTCAAATTTCTTTTAAAATATTTGGCCTATCCCAAAATTATCACCAAACAAATAAAGTCTCCAAATCTAAGATACTCGCACCAACCGGTGATGTGAGTATCTTGATAAATTCTTTAGAGCGATAGAAACCCAACGCAATGCACGGAATTGAAATCGGAGTCCGAAAACCAAGTTACACGCAAAAACAGAAAATCGAGCTAGTGAAAATTCACCGAAAAACAGCAGAAAATTCGTTCATCCATCAGCACAAGATTGTGCTTGGCTATCTGTCCAGCAAGCAAACACGGGGAATAACCGACCACAAAAATTAAGGAAAAAATCCAAGAAAAATAGTGAAGAAGAACAGAACTCAAGATCCAAAATCAAGACACCATGATTGAACACAAGAGGAAAAGAGAGCTCGAACGGTCTGCTGTATACACTGGCCGACCGTACGAGATCTCGAAAAACACAAAAACAACTCAACAAAAATCAAGGAAAAAATCCAATAAAAATAGTGAAGAACAGAACTCAAGATTCAAAATCAAGACACCATGATTGAACACAAGAGGCAAAAGAGAGCTCGAACAGTCTCGCGTATACACCGCCGACCGTACGAGATCTCGAAAAACACAAAACAACTCAACAAAAATCAAGGAAAAATTCCAAGAAAAATAGTGAAGAACTGAAACTCAAGATCCAAAATTAAGACACCAGGATTGAATACAAGAGGTAAAGAGAGCTCGAGCGGTCCGTATACACCGCCGACCGTACGAGATCTCAAAAACCACAAAAACAACTCAAGAATCACGTACACATGATTAAACCCGGAGGAAACAAGCTGAGACTAAGCGCTCGCCTTGCCACGCACATCGATTCGCGTACAAGTCACGACTTGCGACCTCTCTCTCACACAGCAGCCTAGAGGAAGGGAAATCCTAAAAAGAGAAATGGAAATGGAAGAGGTGAGGGGAAGGAGACCCTCATCCTTTATTTATAGGGCAAGCCTATTTTACATTCCCTCTTTGCCCTTGGATATATGAAGAGCCAAACCACTTAGCCAGGGACATAAGGGTCCAACTCGCCTTCTCTTGATCCGACGGCCACCGCGCTCCTCACCGGTAGCCTTGCTTCCAAGCAATCTCCCGATGCCGCCACGTGTCGTCCGTCCGCACGGACCTCCGCCCCGGCTTTGAGGCGCAAACCTGGGAAACCGCCGCCGATGGTTTTGAGGCGAAACCACCAAACCCTCCGCGAGTAGCGAAGCCCGTACGCATCCCCGCCGTGTACACTTGCGCTCGTTGATATCCCGGTATCGCCCACCACGGCCGGGCCGCCCGGCCTCAGTCCCTCGATCCAAGCCTCACGTCCGCCCTTCACCGCACTCCGGCCGTCCGCCAAGACGGCACGCCCCTACTTGATCTTCACCGACCGTCGACCACCGTCTCGAGCTCGACACCCGCTAGACAACATGAGCCAAGAGACACCATTGTTTGACACGTATCCGCGTGCCATCGGTTAGTAAGAACACACACGTCTTGTGTTGGCATGTTGACAATCACTCATCACATAAAGATCCACACAATGGTTATGGTGAAAACCATGTGTCCTCAAATCCACTTCAACGTATATGGACCGGATCGAGCAAATATATTTGCATCTAAAAGTTATTCAGAAGGTGGTATTAAACCGAGTTATTCAGAAGGTGGTATTAAACCTTGAGTTGTTGGAAGGTGTTAGAAAAAGGTGACGGTTTCACCATTAACGAGCATCTAAATTTGCGAAGTAGGCTTCTTTCCATTGACAAATCTAAAATGAAAGATAGCTATAGGTTTGAAGAAAAATCCTTAAAACCAAAACAATCTACCAGCTCCCTACGGCACCCATTCTGTCCATTTTACCAGAACCGAGACCAATCTAGAAACTCAACCACACATTGTGGTCCACGATGGGGATCCCCCACACCTCAAACCTCATCCGTTTAGCAAGCCTCCAAGAAACGTCGATTTCAGCAAAAGAAGAGCACCTCGCTCATCCCAATTTCTCAAACTCATGGCTCCATTTTCCCCTCTCCCCTCCGTCTCCCGTTTTCATCTCATCTCATGGTTCCATTCTCCCCTCTCTCCTCCGTCTCCCCTTTTTTCCAGCCACATTTTCTCGTCTCCAAGAAACATTTTTCGCGTATACTGTGTGTGCTACTGTGCTCCATTTGGCAGTTGCAGGAGGAGCAAGTGTGCACACAATCGCAATGGCGCACCTGCCTTCGCCTTCACCTCCACCCCTTGTTTTCGACGATTCCACCCTCAAAGGCCACGGCTTTTTTTCAAGAAACCAGCTGCGAGAATCCATCCAGTAAATTCTGATCTCTAGGCCCCCTCCTCCTGCTGTGGATGCCATCGGGGCGCTCGCCGGGGCAACATCCGCCGCGACAGCGAACTCCCTCGGCGAGAGCTCGTGGCTGCCCCCGCCGGCCTTTCTTGGCCCCGACCCCTCCTCCCCGCCGATGCTCGACGTCTGCGCGCCGCACGGGCCCGCCAAGCTCCCCCCGGCCGCGTCTGGCGCCGGGGCGCGGGTCGCCTGGGTCGCCGGCAGGTGGTGGTGGAGGTCAGCGGGGGCGGCGCGCCATGGCGTCGCCGCAAGGGCGGCGTCCTTCGGGTCCCGGATCGGGCTCGATTCCCAGGTTGGTTCTTGGCTGGCCCTCCTTCCCCGTTCTTGAGCATTTCGTCGAACAGCTGGGGAGCAGAGAGCATTTGGTCCAACTGTTAGGGAGCAGCTCCGGAGGGGCTTCTGGGGTCATGTCAGTGTCTAGTTCTACAGCTTTCATTAGTAGCTTCCCAGGTTCTTTGCGAAATATAGCTGTTGGCTTGTACTTGCTCATCCAGTAGTTTATCCTGATTAATTCTTGGGGGGATTTTGTCCTGCAGTGCAATATGATGCTAGACAGGAGCTTGTAATTCCTTTCTTGTTTGCTTGCATCGATAGCTCCATGCCAATTTTGTATTGAGTATTTTGCTACTTCCATTTGTCATGGATGAGATGATGATGCTGTATTTGATGGATCAAATGGTTTCTTGTAGAATTTTCACACAAGGGATCTCTCCCAGTTGTTGTGGATCGGTCCGGTGCCCGGTGACATCGCAGAGATTGAGGCCTACTGCCGCATATTCCGTGCTGCCGAGCAGCTCCACACCACAGTCATGTCAGCACTCTGTGATCCAGAGACAGGAGAGTGCCCAGTACGCTATGATGTGGAATCTAAGGATCTGCCAGTGCTGGAAGACAAGGTCGCAGCCGTCCTTGGCTGCATGCTGGCGTTGCTGAACCGGGGAAGGAATGAGGTGCTCTCAGGGAGGTCGGCTGTTGCAAGTGCCTTCCAGGGATCTGAGGACAGCACCTCTGATAGGATCCCACCGCTCGCCTTGTTCCGTGGAGACATGAAGCGTTGCTGTGAGAGTATGCAGGTGGCGCTTGCCAGGTACCTTGCGCCGAGTGAGCCCAGGGGGTTGGACGTATGGAGGAAGCTGCAGAGGTTGAAGAACGCTTGTTATGATGCAGGTTTCCCCAGGCCTGATGGTTATCCTTGTCCGACATTATTTGCAAATTGGTTTCCGGTGTACCTTTCAGTTGTGTCTGATGATTCAGGAACAGATGAGCTAGAGGTTGCATTTTGGAGGGGAGGGCAAGTCAGTGAGGAGGGACTAGCATGGCTACTAGAAAAGGGATTCAAAACTATTGTTGATCTCCGGGAGGAAGATGTTAAAGATGATTTGTACCTTTCAGCAGTTCAGGAATCTGTCTCATCTGGGAAGATAGAGGTGGTCAATATGCCAGTTGAGATTGGAACTGCACCTTCAGCTGAACAGGTTCGGCAATTTGCAGCTCTTGTGTCAGATGAAGCAAAGAAGCCCATTTATCTCCATAGCAAAGAAGGTGTTTCTAGGACATCTGCAATGGTCTCAAGATGGAAACAGTATGTTACTCGTTCAGAGAGATTGGCTGTCCAAAGTCACTCTCTAAATGGGAATGGTAAGGTCCTGACAAGTTACAAGACCATGCAGCACACAGGCAATCCAAGTTCCTTTACAAACGGAACTGAAAATGGTACGATGACGGAATCAGATAGGACCATGAACAATGGGGAATCATGTGAGATAGACATAGAGACAGCTCGTCATAATCTGGAGGTCACTAATGCCCTTTCCAATGATCAAAGCACTCAACAAGGCGAAATGCCTGGCACCAGGGCAGAAGTCTTGTCAAACTTTAAATTGGAGAGTGACCCCCTTAAAGCACAGTTTCCTACTTGTGATGTTTTCTCTAGAAAAGAGATGACAAAGTTTTTTAGAAGCAAAAAGGTGTATCCAAAATCTGTTCTGAACTCTAGGAGACAATCAAGTAGCTTGCTGGTCTCAAGGAGAAAACAAAATCTCAGCACAGAGCGTAATGGAACCATTGACTATGAAGCAGCAGAGTTTGCAGTTCTGGGAAGTTCAAATGGGAAATCATTTGACAATGATTATATTCTATCAGTTGCTTCAGGTATCACTAATGGAAAACCTTCCAACAATGGAGCCTCCTCATTAATTGAGGAAAAGGAAAGGGAAGTTTCAGTCGCTACTGTTGATACTAGAGCATCTGCCAGTAGTTCTAATGGAAAGGTTCAGGTTGGATCACAAAAATCTGCTGAAAAGAATGGTACCCCTTATCTTGAGAGAAACAAATCAGATAATGTTGATGGAAATATGTGTGCATCTTCAACTGGTGTTGTTAGACTCCAATCAAGAAGAAAAGCAGAGATGTTTCTAGTACGTACTGATGGATTTTCTTGTACTAGAGAAAAAGTAACAGAATCATCTCTGGCTTTTACACATCCTAGTACCCAGCAACAGATGCTTATGTGGAAATCACCTCCAAAGACTGTCTTACTTTTGAAGAAATTAGGTGATGAGCTAATGGAAGAAGCTAAAGAGGTGAATGTCAAATTTCCATTTATAGCATTGTTTTTCCTTGATCCTTCAGATACCTACACAGGTTGTATTAATTTCTTGTATCTGGTATCGATGGATTACTCATCTCAAGGAAGCTTAGGGTTCTTGACATATATAATGAATTTGCTGCTTGAGAAATTTGTGCATGAAAATGGTTTCATGTTCTGGAGGTACTTTGTTGTTTTCTGCTACTGAGTACATAAGTATTTTGTGGTAAGGTATGGGAAAATAGGTTAATAGAGATCTCAGGACTGTATCTGACAGACAATTTGTATTAGTGAACATATATGTGTCTTTTCTTGCATAGTTTAATTAAAGTTGTTCTGTAGTTTTGTTTGTTGAAAGATTTTGGTCGATTAACAATTGCCAATTAAGGGCTTCGTTTTAAAGTTAAAAGAATTATATGAATAACTGGGATACACAAACAGCGATATTTGCTGGTTATTGCATTGATTGGATACCATAACCTGTTCTATTGAGGTATTGGTGGATCTCATTCCATGTAAGCTTAATCTTTGGTGTGATTTTGGAACTGTGGCTAAGCAATTGATAAAGATTTCAGTCAATCAATTTTGGCAACATATCTTTAAAAATGTCAAAGATGGTCTTTGTTTAATTCTCTTCAGAGTTTTTCTAATAGTCACTTTGTCTACGCAATTTATGTTCTTAAAAACAGTAGTTCTTTTCTTTGTTGTGCAAAATACCTAGCATTTGGCGTGCTAAACTTCAAATCATTTCCTTTTCAGGTTGCTTCATTTCTGCATCATCAAGAAAAGATGAATGTTCTTGTGGAACCTGATGTTCATGATACATTTGCTAGAATTCCAGGTTATGGTTTTGTGCAAACCTTCTATACTCAAGATACCAGGTACAAAGTCAGCATTTATGTTGTGATAAGCGAAGGTGCATATATTTTCGTATTACTATATACTAACAGTGCTTTGTGTTTAAATCAGTGACCTTCATGAGCGAGTTGATTTTGTTACATGCTTGGGTGGTGATGGACTCATTTTGCATGCGTCAAACTTATTTAGAACTTCTGTACCACCTGTTGTCTCCTTCAATCTCGGATCTCTTGGATTCTTAACTTCACATAATGTACGTTGTAATATTCTCTCACAGATAATTTTATCAGACTAAGCTGTGTTTGTGTCGAAACTAAGCATATTATCATTTCATTGACCTCAGTTCGAAGGTTTCAGACAAGACTTGAGAGATTTAATCCATGGGAACAACACACTTGGAGTTTATATAACCCTTAGGATGCGTCTAAGATGTGAGATCTTTCGTAAGGGAAAAGCAATGCCTGGTAAAGTGTTTGATGTTCTGAATGAAGTTGTTGTTGATCGAGGTTCCAATCCATACCTATCCAAAATTGAGTGTTATGAGCATAACCACCTTATCACTAAGGTATGAAAAGTCCCAGAACAAAAGATGTATCTCTTTCTCTTCGCATCTTGTCACTTGGTGACTGCATGCCACTGTGTATCTAATATTTTAAATTAGATATTTCTGGTTTGTAATTCAACAGATGGAGTCATGAAGTTTGGTTTTTTCTCAACTGTTATGCTTGACCAATTCAACAGCTGCACTGAACTATAGAAGCCATAATTACCTTTTTTTTTATTACTGTTCATATCATTGTTTTCTCAAAATATTGTCTGATGATAGACTTTATGTTCCAACTTTCAAGTTTTCTCCAAGTTAAATGTCATTAGGTACTAGTTTAAAAAAAATGTCACTAGCTACTGCTTACTTGCATAATATATCAATTGCATGAACTGTTTGGTGCCAGCTAATTGTTGGAATACTAATATAGATACACTTTGAACCAGCCTGCTACAGTTAACCCTTCTACCCCTGAAGATTATACTATTCTGTTCAGTAGAAGTATTTATGGATAAATTTAGTATTATTATTTAAACATTCCATAACTTCCCTAACTCAAAAGTATATTTAGGTGCAAGCTGATGGGGTGATAGTTGCAACACCAACTGGCAGCACAGCATATTCTACTGCAGCAGGGGGATCAATGGTAGGTTAATTCTTACAAGTTATAATCATTGTTAAACCATATGATGACATGGGAAAGTACATTTTCCTGTTCCATGATGACAGCTGTGACCTAATTTCTTCAAATGCTTTTCGCTCCATGTAACAAAAGGAAATTTCCTATTTATGAAACATAGGGCTGTTGCTTTTGCATGGAATGACAATATTTTGGTTACACAATATAATGTTTACTATGTCATGTTTCTATGGAGAAAAGACACTTTGCAGATATCAAGGCTCAATTATTATTGTTATGCCTTGTTTGTTTGCTTTTACAATGTATTGTTGCATTCATGTGGGTTAAGCTCTAAAACTGTTTCTTCTCCTGTGTATACCTACATATTCATTGACTGAACAGTAATTCACTATGAAAATTTTGTTTTTTCTTGTGTAGGTTCATCCAAATGTTCCATGCATGCTGTTTACTCCAATCTGCCCCCACTCACTGTCATTTAGACCTGTCATCCTTCCCGATTCTGCCCGGCTTGAATTGAAGGTACTGAATAACTATGAGATGTCTATTGTTTCTGTGCAACCTCAGTTAATATAACATTTTAGCTCGTCAAGTTTTACCCCACAACGTACCTTGGTTTACTGACTGATGAACTTTGCACCATTATTGGATTCCATTCCACTTGCAATTTTACTAGATACCAGATGAGGCAAGAAGCAATGCATGGGTTTCATTTGATGGCAAAAGGAGGCAGCAATTGTCAAGAGGAGACTCTGTTCGTATATCCATGAGTGAGCACCCACTTCCAACTGTTAATAAATCTGACCAAACGGGTGATTGGTTCCGCAGCCTGATAAGGTGCCTCAACTGGAACGAGAGATTGGACCAGAAGGCACTATAGACACTAGAACATTTTTTTTATTGTTGCTGTACATACGTAGATTTTACACACAGATATATAGTTTTGTTTTTCTGCCACCATGTACAATGTGTAACATCAATGAACCTTGCACATAAGGAGCTCCATAGCTTACTGCACTGGCATTGTAGTAGCATCATGTGTTACGAGCAGAGTCTCCATGTATTCATCTGCTTCACAAATCAACCACGTATAATATGGGGCTATGTGTTTTTGCCCCTGTTTTGGGGTCTAATCAATTCTACCCTTATTTATTTACCTTTTTGGCTTTGCCTTTGTTTGTTTTCAAAACGAAGGCAAATTTTACCCTTGTTCCTTTTACACCGGTTTGGTTTAGTTAAAAAATACTATTTTTCCATATGATTTTGCCCTTCGGGTTTTTAGTATTATGTGATTTTAATCTCTATTTTGATTTCAGATATTTGTATACCATTTTGAAAGATTTTTTATAGCAAAATTTGTAAATACTTTAAATCTAAGCTAAGTTTAACAAGTTTAGCAGCTAGTATTGTCTTTTATTATTTTGAAATTTTTTCCGTGTTCTTTGATTTCATTTATTCAGCCTTCATCAGGTATCGAGAGTTGCATGGAAATTTAGCTTGACAACATGCTACAGATTATCTTACGATTACTAATTGTGGGCTTGGTTTTCAAATTAATCCTCACAAAATGCGATAGAAAAACAAATCCTAAAAATCAGCACAAAAATCAGAAAAGTCTAGCTTTTAATTCATTATCAAACTCTAATCTTGATTGATAAAAAATAGGCGTTGCATTTTTTCCTACAAAGTGAGGCAGCTATGTTATTATGGAAACAACATAAATAATCCTCTACATCTATGTCAAAATTATCCACTCTATCATATTATAACACAAGTAAATCATAAATTTGTATAAATTAACAAATTTTCATTAATAAAATAAAAGAATATATTCTCCAAATCTACATTTAAATTAGCAACATCTACTACTAGGATAAATGCTTAAATAATCATAATATACGCAAATGTGTGTTGTTATTAATACGTAAAGATCTTTTTTTGTCGAACTCTCGCAGGAGAGTTGTGTATCAATATATTAAGAAAACAATTGTAAAAATCTAACTTAAATTAAACATACATGGTGTGCCAATATGTAAATGAATTATATATGCATGCATGGGAAATCAATATAATTTATATTTTAGTAGTTATGAAAAAAAGTTACCTTAAATATAGTTTGAAGATATATTGCATTTGTAAATAAATTCTTATTAAAAATCTTGGTATATGTAAGTGCACCACTTGTAAGTAAATATAGTTAAACTACATCTGACGATGAAATGTGAGTGCACCGTTTTGTTGCCGCCACATGTGGGGTCAATCAGCTTTCAGGCTCAGGCACCATACGTAAGTAGTAAATACTTACGACTTGACGTTGACTGGGCCAGTTCTGGAAAACATAAACAGTCTCACCACTGTTCATGTCTCTGTCTGTTCAACAATTACTCAATTCTTGAACATAGAGTTGGTACTATCATCGAAACCGAGGATGAAAAACCGCGTACACCTACACCCTTTTTTTTAAGGGAACGTACACCTACACCTTATCGTTGGAGCTTCTGTGGGCGGCAGAGTTCTCGTCGCAGTGGTTCTTGCTCTTGTGATCACCATGGCTAGAAGGAAGAGAAAACTAAAGCAGAGCGGACAGGGGCAAGAACCTGTGCGGTCTGCCCGGTGCTGGCCGCGTTGCCGTCGACGCCGGCCGGGCTGGAGCAGTACCTGAACCTGGCGCTGCGGTGCGTGGAGGCTAGCGCCGACCAGCCGCGCATCATGAAGGCTTCCGGCGTTGGCGGCGACAAGCCCCTTCGAGTACAGCGCCGGCGCGCTGCCGTCGGTGAGGGTGGAGCCCCATTGAAGCGCCTGTCATGCAGGGTCAACAATTTTTTTTCTCGAACACGCGGGAGAACCGTGTATCATTGTATTAATAGAAGAAAAAGAGTTATACATAGACCCTAACCCCCCACACACACCTTGTCACTATACAGACACTAGATCACCGGTTAAGAAAGACAGAAAAGACGATCCTACAACAGTCCATTAGGCTGAACCTCCAGTAGTGAGCATGGAACCTCCAGCAGTGAGCATGGAAACAGTCCATTAGGCTCCACCAATGTGCCTCCTCCTTAGCCAAAGCCAAAGCCAAGTTAACATTTGGGGTTGCCCCATTGAAGACACAATTATTTCTATGCCGCCGAGATACTCCAAGCTCCCAAAATGACTAGAGAATTCAAACCTAACCTAAAATCTCCAATAAAGCACTATCAACTTTTCTCCACCAATTATCAAAGGATTGGTCACAAGGCCGAGGAGCAAGTGCTGCGAAACCAAAGTGTGATAGGAGGGAGAACCAGAAGTCTTTTGAGAAAACAGATCCCACAAGAAGATGTTGAATGTCCTCCTCCTCTTGATCACAAAGAAGGCACTCATCTGGATGAGGGAGCCCCCTCTTTGCCAAACTGGTCCGCTGTCCAAAGATCTATTATGAGCGACAATACACATGAAAAATTTGCATTTGGGTGGAGTCCAAGATTTCCACACTCTTTCATAAGGTTCAAAGGCGATTGCACCCCGAAAGAGCGTATCATAGGCGCTCTTTCTGTATATTTTCCGAAGGAGACAACCTCTAAATGTGCTTATCAGGAACTTCCTCATTTAGCTCCATAGCATTCAAAATATCCGAGAGCTCAAAATACCGGAACAAGGCAGTAGAACCGATCTCACCCCCGTATGTCCTCAATCCATTTTTCCCTGTTAGTGCTTGCACCACAGTACGTGTACTTGACCTTCTTTTAGGAACCAATGCACATATTAGAGGTGCGATGTCCTGGATTATTTTGCCATTTAACCATTTGTCCTTCCAAAAGAGTGTATTAGATCCATTTCCAACTTCAGTTATTACAGCCACGGAGATGAGGCCAGCTACCTGCGTACTGACTTGGATAGGTAGATTTGCCCACGGTTTGTTGGGCTCACTCCACTTGAGCCACGGCCATCGCGCTTTTAAAGCAATACTCAAAGCCTTTAGATCAGCAATACCAAGGCCACCAAGTTCACGTGAGCGGCAAACTTTAGGCCAGGCAATGAGACAGTGATCACCCTTTGCCTCTTTTCGACCTCTCCACAGGAAGGCCCTTCTGATCTTGTCAATGGCTTTGAGAGCCCAAGGTGGGAGATCTGTTGCCATGGCCACATAAATCAAGATTCTCGTGAGAACAAACTGCACTTGAATAACTCTGGCCGCTCGGGTCAACAAATCAGCCTTCCACCCATGAAGCTGATCTGCAATTTTGTCGATGATGGGTTGGACCTGCTGCTTAGTCAGCTTCTTGATGGTCAGTGGCAGCCCCAAATATTTACAAGGGAAATCCAGCATCTCACAGGGCAACAAATTCTGAATAAGGGCCAAAATTTCCTCAGAACAACAGATTGGCAGCACATTACTTTTTTGAACATTGGTCCTAAGGCCAGAAGCATCACCAAATAGATCCAGTAGCTGTAAGGATAAGTTGATATCTGCTGCGTTAGGCTGAAGGAAAATGGCTACATCATCAGCATATAGAGAGATTCTATGTTGGATAGGCCTTCTTGATAAAGGTTGTAGCAGCCCACCTTCAGCAGCCCTTGTGAACATCTGATTTAATACATCCATAACAAGAATAAAGAGCATAGGAGATAGCGGATCTCCCTGTCTTAGACCCCTTCTGTGCAAAATACCTTCTCTTGGGATACCATTCAATAGGACTTGGGTGGATGAAGATGATAGGAGGTCACAGATCATGTCACACCAGCGAGTGCCGAAGCCCAATTTTCTAAGCACCTCCAAAAGAAAGGCCCAAGACACAGAGTCAAAGGCTTTAGTAATGTCAAGCTTCAGGAGGATTCTAGGCTGCTTTTGAGAGTGTAGGAATTTAACTGTCTGCTGGACCATCATGAAATTATCCTGAATGAACCTCTTTTTAATGAAAGCACTTTGGTTGGAGGACACCATCTCATCTAGCCGATCAGCGAGCCTATTAGTCAAGATTTTGGTCACTAGTTTGGCGAAAATTGGCCTATAGTCCTTGACTTCAACAGCATTGGTCTTTTTTGGAATCAGAGTGATGTATGCAGAATTCAGTTTGTGGAGATTTCTGAAATTTCCGGTCCAAAGAAAATGAAGTGCTGCCATGACATCATTCTTGATAACTGCCCAACAACTTTTATAAAATCTGCCAGTGAACCCATCTGGTCCAGGAGCCTTATCAAACGGCATCCCCTTTATGGTGTTCCACACTTCTTCTAAGAAAGGCGAATCCAAAGTTTCAAGATCAAAGGCAGGGCTGCCAAGGGTGTCCAAGTTGATAGTTCTCCCCTAGCGTACTCAGTCCCAATGAGACTATCATAAAAATCTAGAACAGCTGCTGCCTTGTCCTCATGCTTTGTGATAACCTGATCTCCAACATGCAATTTGGGGATGAAATTCTTCTTTTTTCTATACCTTGCATAATGGTGAAAAAGACTTGTGTTGGCATCCCCAATTCCCCATCCTTTAGCCAATTCATCCGGACCCGAGTCTTGACATTGTTCTCAAAGCAGAGAAGAAAGCGCCAGTGAATGCTTCTTGAGATTATTGCGTAGCCATAACTCATTAGGCTGAAGTGGTCTGCTTTCTTGAGCAATATCAAGTTGGTGGACGATCTCTTTTGCCATGAGCAATTGGGACTTGAAGTGACCAAGTTTCTTTTGACTCCAGCTTTGTAACCTTTTGGCGGTTGCCTTGAGTTTCAAAGCAAGGGTATCAAGTGGACAGGTTCTAGGCTGTACAGTGTCCCAAGCATCCTTCACTACTTCTTGGAAACCATCCAGAGAAGGCCAAAAGGCTTCAAAATGAAATCTTTTCTTGCAGCTAATGATATCATTCAGTCCAAGAATCAGGGGACAATGATCTGAATCATTTGAAGTATCAGACTGCAAGAGACAGCCTGGAAACTGATCTTCCCAGTCCAGTGTGTGCCACTGGATTAAGAAGTGATAGTGTGCAAGTACTCTAGTATGAACTGTGGAATCGTTGTCAAAGGAAAAGATACATTATTTTGTTTGTGATGATTGATTGAAAATCATTTCACTCCCTCTTGTATAATGAGGTGCTAGTCGGGTCGGAGGAACAGCCTGTCTTGTATTGTTTTTTTAAAAAAATAACTTCTTCTTTAATACATGCTCTTGCGCATTCAAGAAAAAATAGTTACACAATGCTCTTGCGTATTGAGAAAATATAATGTTATTATAAACCAATTAGCTAAGAATCAAGCTTGGAAAAATGTGAATCAACCAATTAGTTGAAATATCTAATAAACTGGATCAGGAGCTGCAAAAATGTCTTCGTAGTTTCAGTACTGTTGAAGTCAAATTGCTCTTACGGTAACTTATCAAAATTGAATATGCAAATCTATGTACAGATACAGACAGAATAGAACTTACACCAGCTACCTCCACGAATTGAGCATGCATACACAAGCATCAAATCACAAATGAATTGTTACATTTGTACACGCTTTCCTTTCATGCTCGCCATATACACTAAAACACAATATCATATCAAGGAGCATATATGTGTGTTGTGTCGACTCCTTTAGTTACTCCTGGATCTAGTGTACAAGATTGTCAATGTACAGGATCACGATGTAAGCGCGAGATTCCGTTCATCGAGTGCCATGCAGTGAGAATCTTCTTGATTTATGCTACGTAGATCCTCTGGCTAGGAATACGCCTCCATATTTGTAGACTCCATCCATGATGTGCTTAATTTGAAGCCAACATGAGCAGACAAGCAGATTTCAGAAGACATCTTCCCTATCGCAATTTGACATTCAGATCTGGCATTCTGGCTGCAAGCAAGATGTTCTGGTTCGCCTCCACAGCTAAGGAATCTCACTCGACGGAGTCACATTAATGCTCTGAGACCGAACCCTGTCTATGATCTTCTGCCTGCCTGTTAAATCTTCTTCGTATCCAACGACCTGCAGAAAACACCAGATTTAAATTGAGTCAGACCATGCTTTTGCTGATCGCCGAGTAGAGCATGTTGATTATTCGATAGACTACACACCTGAGATTCTGTCTGCGTCTCACTGAAAGGGTAGTAAGTAGTGGGAGCTGGGGAGGAGGCTGGTGCGGAGTTTAAGTTTTGAACCTTTGTGGCAGGGGTGTTGTCTTGCGCCTGTTGTCTAGAGAAAATAAACAACAGTTACCAAACAAAATGTGAATGAAGCAAGGACGATCCCATCCCACAAAGCACGGGCAGGAGTATCCCATCCTCTATATCCCAGAACCAGACACACCCTTACTGCAAAGAAGTTGCTAGATGAAAGTTTTCTGCTATGTAGATGCCATAGAGTGAGCATGATGCTTTGTGTTAATATTCATTTTGTTATTGTGTGAGGAAGTGGAAGTTCTATCAATCAGAAATCCAGATGCTCTAAAAGAGCATATCCCAGGGCTATAAACAGTTCTACAGAAAAGCTGAGCATTCCAAATCTATCCGAACATACGTGTGTACTAAATGCCTGTACCAACTTACATGTTCAACCAGCTCCTTGAAATGCCAAAGGAGTGTGTATCTTTCTGCTCTTGAACAACAGAATTGTCAGGTTCAAATATCTGTATCAGAAGTTAAGGATACAACACTAGTACATTGTTTAAGTACAGTATGTAGTAAGAACAGAAGAAGCATTTATCACCAGTAAAATAGGATACACTCCTGGGAGATTGCACGTCCTGAATCTGCAGTTTTTTTAAAAAATGGGATGTGTCCTTTTAGATGATGCCCTAACTCTTTGTAATAGTAAAGTGCATGGATTGCATTAGCATTACCTTGGATGATAGAACCTCTATGGCATCTGCGACATCAGGGACAGAGCTATTGTCGAGGTGTTTCTCAGATCTTCTGATGCTTTCATATGTATCACTAACCTTGCCAGGAACAGATATTCTTCTCTTCCTGCTAACAGCAGGCATAGGTGTTTCTTCAATAACTGCAGAAATGCCAGCTATGTGAGCACAATGAGTTTGGGGTGAACATAATTTCTATGCAAAACTAGTGAAATGAACAATTACCAGAATTGTGTGTTGCGTTGTTTGTTGTTACTTGACAACCACTAAGCAGCTCAGAGGAATCATATCTGGTAGCCTGCGTGGAATATTGGCTGACTGTGCACGGATGATCTTTATCCTGTGATGTAGGTGGTCTCGGCTGAAAGTGATCAACAGGGAGAAGTTTATCCTGCAATGACAATTCACCATCTTGTTAACCATTTCACGCTGATAAGCCATTGTCAGGGGGGAGGGAAGACATGAATATGCTCAACACTATGCATTGAAGACGAATACCTGTTTTACACACTCATAAAGCCACTCTGAAGTAATGGTTGGAGTTCCTCTTTTACGGTAAACCTCATACTTAGGACCACTTGCAGATTCACAGATGAGATGGGTTACTCCCTTAAATGCTTTTTCTGTAAATTTAGCGCCCAGTAGAAAACACAAGTTCTTCAGCAGATGTCTTTCTTTCTCTTCATATTGTGAAAGTGAAATACAGAAACGGAAGCTTTCGAATCCTGGGAACGGGACGCGACAGCGCAAAGGAGAGAAGATAGGATGACTCCCAACATCTTGTAAGCAGTTCTCCTATACAAATTTTAAACATATAAGAACTGGAAAGCTGACACTTCAAAAGCATAGTGAAGCAAAGTGACCTCGATCACAGAAGCATGTACCTCCAAACATGATCGTATCCATTGAGTCGAAACAACAGTTGAATGAGAGAAGTCACAGGGCAAGCAGTTTTGTCCATGACACTCAATTATGAAATCCACAACAGTTGATTGTTTGTCATTGTCATCCACCATAATGCCTCCACCATCTCTGACCCAACCAACAACCTCAGGCCTCTGATTCATATGAGCATAACCACTTCGTCAACAAAAATCAAAGCAAGTGGGAGCCAAATATTTATACATAATGAAAAGAAAACTAGGCTTCTAGATGAACAAGAGTAGGCTTTTTCGGTTCTGGTATACTATGTACAGTAACTTCAGTGTAAAGTAATGTCTCAACAAGTTTATCCATCAGCAAAAACATTTGAATGTTCAGAAAACATGACCTGATTCCTATTTGTACCACAGACCAAAATGAATGTTTTTACAGTAGGGAGACCTGTACTGCGGTGTGCGTCTATAAAAGGGAGGTGGCATAAAAGATACCAGTACAGGAAATGGATGGGATATTAGCAAAGTAGCATACCTTGTCATGAGAAAATGAACTTGAGAAACTGAATGTTCTCCCTTTGAATATATTTGATCTGCTACTTCCAGAATTTATTGTGGATGTTACTTGATATTGGGGCTGGATCTCACTAACATTGACCATTCCATTCTGTTGACTTGATTTTGCAGTCCTGGCTGCTGATCGGGTTTTACTTATACTGTTTTCATGTTTGCCTCTTTTTGGTTTTCTTTCAGATGACACATCTTTTTCATGATGTTTGTCATGTAAGTCATTGACAGTTGGAACATGAAAAATCCCACCTGAGCTTTTGGCTACCTTAGTTTCACGTGTATCAGCAGAATTTTCCATGCTCACTTGTGAAAATCCTATGTTCAAAAGGTAGAAAAACATTGAAAGTTAAGTCAAGCATGGATAGTATCTGTTTTAACTTTTAAATACAAAAATAAATCTGGTGGTTCCATACCCTTAAAGAGAAGCTCAGTAGCTATATGCATTGGGGATACTTTCACTTCCTTTTTTGCTCTATTGCAGTCTTCTAACCATGTTACTTTCACTATATTTATTACACCCCATGCAGCCAGACGTCTTACCTCCTTTTTTTCACTGTCAAGACAAATAACAACATCAGCTGCAACGGAAACCATCCAGAGAACTAGGATACACAGAAGTAACAGTTGCATGAACTTACTCCTCTGAAGGTGTACCAATAACAATATGAGTAAGCTTCTCACTCAGCAAAATATGCCGGGATCCACCTCCATGACGTATCATCATGAGGAGCCTTAACAACTCTTTCTCTTCAAAACCCACCAGAGAAATTCGGCAATTTGATAAATATAGGTCATCATTTTCCGGCTCCGAGTCCTCAGCAATATGACTATCAACCTGCATCTCATTTGTCTCTTGGACACTAGGTGCGCCAGCAATATCAGTGTTGCTGATCCGTGCAGCATCACCAAATGAAGCAGGCAAATACTGTGACATTGATACTGAATCGTCAACTGATGTTGCTGGAACAGGTTGAAAGCTTGCACTTGTGCTACTGATCTCTGGATTTTGTTGCTCTTTAAGGGAACTCTTTGAACCACTAAAAGCAGATGAACTCGGACAAACGAGGTAGCTATTTTCATCTTGACAAGCTTCGTTTCAATAAAGAAATGCATTCAAGAAGTTAGACTAATCTTGCCAGATTTATAACTTGCAGGAGGAACAATCTATAGTAGTATGTTAGTACCTCTTCGAGCAACAGATTGGTCAACCCATCTTGGATTCACAAGGTGGATATTACCCCATTTTTGGGCCACAACATATTTGTCACCTTCTGGTTTGTAATAATATGTTAAGGAATCAATATAGTAATTAAAGTGTGTTGTCCTTTAGAAATCTGTTTTGAAAGAAAACAATATTTTAACAAATGTCAAGCCAAATGTTCTCCAAACACTAGAACAAACATTAAGCAAATCCTGGAATGCTAGTGGTAATTTCTTTCAGTGATTTTATCTTTTCTCTTCTTTTTTTTCTTTTCTTTTTTTGTCGTATTGACAGTTGACAGGTGGATACACTGCTTTCTTGAATTCACAACTAGCGTTCATCCATTGATCGCTAGTTTTAATGACATGTCAGACTACTCATATTTTCATTCCTCTATGTTTCATTTCCTGCGCTATGGCTATGGAAACTGAATACAGGGTGGAGGATTATAAGTTTGACCTAACAACAAATCTGGTACTTCACTGAGATCTTCAGATCCATTCCAGTTGACTCATTTAAACAAACTGAAATCTCAAACAGAAAATATTAAATTCAGAAAGTATCAAAGGATATATTTGCGACTAAATGGGTGCACTTCCGTGTGAGACAGCGAGAAAACTGGCCACCATTCTGCACTATCATTTTCTCAAATTCCTTCCGTTCATCTGATCAAACAGAAGAAAAATAAAGCGTCACTAATGAACTGATAATTCAACAGAGTAAAGCATATGTTACATGTAGTTTCCATAAATATCAACAATAGCTTTGCACACCCAGAGGGTTGGAAGTTCTATGTCTAAAGCCCACAGTTCATACCTTGGACTTGGACTTAACTCCCCACCAGTCTGGATTACCTATTATTTAGGTTTATATAGCTCCAATATACATGTTTCACATTAGAATCCATGTTATAAGTGAACTTGCTTACTGACAATAAAAATCCATTCATATCATTTTCACGTAAATCCAAATACTTTCATGGAAGGGTCAAAGTTCTAAAGGTTTAGTGTTTGATTGCAGGCTGATATCTAGTAAAGGTTTGTGTTTAGTTTCCACAGGGATTGCTGTAGTACAAATCGTAGCAAGTCTCCACAAAACTCAATCACAAATCTGCCAAAAAAAAAATCTTGAACGCATAGGGCATGTCATTCCATAAAGAAGAAAACATACCAAAGAGTACAATACCACACCCACACACCTGCCTATAAAAAACACTACATTCACACAACACAAAATAATCTGCAAAAATATGGTCCAATTTCAAGGTGGAAACAGAGAAATGATATTCTTAACTACTTATCACTAATGGTTGTGAGAAGATAAAAGACGAAAGGAATTGATTTTTACCCTCCTCAGCTATTGCCAAGTAGGTTAAAAAAATTAAATCTTCACTTCAAAACCAGGCACTTGACACCTTAAACTATCAAGATCATGCAAAAGACACCCCTAGCCCTAAACAACTGTGTTTTTGATTGGCAACTGGCATTACATCCCAGTGGTAACAGTACAACAATATGCCACATCAACATAGCCTTGCTTACTAAACACACAATAAGCTGAAATATCAGTAATTTATGGAAAGTGGAGCATTTCCACAAATTGGTCCGGTAGCAATTACCAAATCCACGGATATATTCAATAACCTAATATAAAGAATTACAATAGTTGATATTTATTTTGGAAGTTCAACCGTTAATCAACGACCATAAGAGCATGTTCAGAGGATTGGGCTCCAAATCTGAAGAATTTACTTTAAATATGACCTTTTAAAGTTGCTAAAGTAATCCTACTCTTCCAAACAGGCCTTCAATTTTCAATAACCATACAAGAAAAAAAAATGCTCTGAAGGGAGGAAAATCAGAAATCACTTCCAACACTATAAATATAACCTTTTAAAGTTGCTAAAATAATCCTACTCTTCCAAACAGGCCTTCAATTTTCAGTAACCATACAAGAAAAAAAAAAAACATGCTCTGAAGGGAGCAAAATCAGAAATCACTTCGAACACCAAGCTGAAAAAAGTTCAATTGTACCAACCTGGACCCAGATTAGTGACACAGATATTCAACCCAGTAAAGGGAAGAATCCTGTAAGGTTCATGAGGCACAACACGATGTTCAGTCCAGCATTGCTCTAACCACTTCATGGTGACAGCGGGCTTCTTCAAAGTATTCAGAGCCCACTGCGAACACAAAACGAAGCAGCCACATCCAGATTAGTCATTAGTCATAGGCCAACAGGTCAACCAGTATCAATGCTTAAAGAGCATGAAAGTAAGTTCTTGTGTCAATGCCATCTGAGATCTTCAAAGGAGTTATCAGCACTAATGCAGCACGCAGTTATGCTTTTTAGCTGCAACATACAGGCTCAGTACTTTACTAGAAATCATAGGTACATAATACTCCCTCCATAATCGTTTCTTAGGCATGTGAGGAGTTTTTATGGATACCAAGGATCTGCAGGAAACGAGATGGAAGATTAATGAAGCTTGAACTTTGGGCTTGCGGCGGCCACGTCTTTACAGCTGATTGGTTCCATGCATGCAACGCTTCGTAGCCCTGGATGGCAGCCAAAAGCAAGCACACAATTGGATGCATGCATGCAAAAGAATGCTTGGAATCTGAGCACGAGTAACTGTGGTACGCTCGATTGGACACCACTTCAAATCCACTGGACCATGGCCTAGAAACGTACGCCATGCCTAATAACCTCAAAATAGAGAAATCACCGTGCGCCTAAGATTATGGAGGGAGTAGGTAGGCAAAGATACATGAAACTGGGTAAAAATGCATGAACAAATGACAGAGACCTGCTTATAATTACATTATTAAAAAAAAAGGCCGACCCAGTGCCAAGAGGCTCCCACTCGAGTGGGGTCTGGGGAAGGATTTTCACGGGCAAGCCTTACCCCTGCAGAAATCCTGCAGAGAGGCCTCTCGAACCCGCGACCTGGCGACTCGGCGAGCAACGCTCACCAACTGCACCAGGCCGGCCTTCTTATAATTACATTATTAAGCAAAAAAAATGTGAGAGGCTAGTGGGCCAGCTCCCATACATGTATGGTTACAGATTCACCACTTAAATTATAAAACTCGATAAGTGACCTGTTGAGTAACTCGCTGAGGGTTAAAAAAAACTCGCTGAGGGTTGAAGCACCAAAAGCTACTCTCATTTGCTATCGACTGTAACACTAATGGACATAGAACAATTAGCACCCCTAAAGACACATTCATTGCGGTGTTCCCATATCTCCCAAGCCACCAGAATGATGAGGGAATGGAGTTCTTTTTTTTTTCAAATACTTGGGCACACTTCTGAGTTATGACCGCACTATTCAAAGCAGCTATTTTCATGCTAGGATTACTAACATGCTTTAGATCCTGATAATATCACTATAAATTTATTTATTTACTTCTTTTCTAAGTCAAAAGGTAAATATTTACTAAAAAAGATTAAAGTGATCTTGACCATCTAGACTTGGCAGCATAGTTCTCAGGGCCTGTTAAGGACAAATTAACAAAGCTGACTTTGGGTTTATTTAGGATAAAATGCCTTCAGAAGTACCAAAAGAACAGAAAAAAGACTTAAAATGACTTTTGGCACTTCTCGCATCAATTAATTAAACTGCAACCATGAACTACAGAGCATATGCAGAGAAGTAAAGGAATTCAAGATATAATACAATACCTTAGATTTTGTCTGCGGTAATGGAAAAAGGAACTACTTTTCACAAAAGATTTGCTATATAGGATCTAACAGTATAGGATAGGCATGTAGAACATTCATACAACATTAGCTGCGGTTGAATTAGCAGGGATTTCCAAAACTTGGATTACTTTATATTTGGCAGCCAAGACATCCTTGACAATTACAAAATTCACATCCATGGAGTGTTTAGTTACAAAATGACCGCCCATGGCTGTCACTAGTTCTTCAATCCTAACCTGCAAGAACAAAACAATCTTGAGACAAATATTAACGTATTAACTGCCAAAAACTGTAACACTAGGAGAAGCACTGATACATGTACCTTCTCAGACTTCTCAAAGCCTGAAGAAAGTATTTTAACCCCATCCATTGCAAGGCAACAAGTATAACTTTGCTTAGGTAGAAAGCGACGCTCTTTAGCACAGGAAAGAATGCACTGTGGTCCTGTCCAAATTCAAAAATATTCGTAACTGAACTCTTAAACACAAGTCAGAGGAACTTATTAGAAGATTGTCTCCAAAAGTCTGATACTTTTTCAAGATATAGAAAGATAAACTGGTATGTGATCACAGCTTCACTTGGCATGTTATGGAGAGAGAAAAATCACATAGATTACATCAACAGTTTTCATTATCAGGTCCATAGCGACTCATAAATATCTAGTTTACAGGTTTCAGCACTAAAGCATTAAAAGTTTGGGCCCTTTGGCTGCAACAAACTTGAACAAGCAAGATACCTTAAACAGGAACCTCCTCCCAGCTACTCTTGAGTCTTAACAAATCAAATGCAGCATTTTACAGCAAGCTTTGCAAACAACTTGAGGTGATAAATAAGATGGTTATCTGTAGTGCCCCAAGATCCCATCATGCTCTAGCCTACCCACACATGGTACACACGATATATACACAACCCACATGAGCTTCCATCTTCTTTTCATTTTCACACACAAGGGTTGACAGGATGCCATCACCTAGGATTCTTCTGGCTTTTTATGTGGGTAAGCCCAACATTAGCTTGCAAAGTGCGACTACCGCCATACTTGCAACTGCTATCATAATGCCAGGCCTAATAAAGATCAGGCTGGGGCATCAGATACCCAGATTTAACAAATTTAGCTCCATTTTGCAAATCCAGCACAATCCAGCTATCAAATTAATCCAGCAGTCTTACAACAGAAGTACTTTTGAATGATAGCAGTAGACTATCTAGGTTTTAACAGTCTGCCACACTAATCTCTAGTGTCATACAATCAGTAAAAGTTTTAGCAACACACCTAAGCAATCTAACCCTAACAGTTAAATTTACGGACCATAGATTCACAAATTTCTGAAATCCAACAATGCAGCTTCCAATCATCAAGGCATTGTAAGCAATTGAGCCTAACTTAACTTGCATCTGGAATAACTCCACTAGTCAGAAAACATAACAAAACAACTGCGCAACCATAGGGCCCAATCCCAGAACTGTCCAGATGCTCACCTAGCAGTTTGCAGCCTTTAGCCCGCAGATCGGCGAACCTCTCCTGCAGAGATTGACACAAAAAAAATGAAAATAAACATCATTGGGGATTTGGGGAAACCGAAGTGGCGGTCGGATTGGAGGTACGGGAAAGGGCGCGCGCTCACGTGGGAGGAGGACGAGATGACGTGGAAGTCGAGGGCCCCCGTGCGGCCCGGGTCGGCGCAGAGGAGGACCTCGGCGCCGTTGAGGCGGAGCGCGTCGTGCACGGCGTCGAACACCTCGGGGGCGACCAGATTCCGCGACAGGAACACGCTCGCGCCGGCGAAGGTCGCCGCCCTCCGCCCCCGGCGGCCCTGCGGGGCCGGAGCTGTGGGACGGCGTCATCGGAGGGCGGCGGGAAGCAGCCGCGCCGACGAGGCGGGTCCGACGAGGCGGCGACGGTGGGGGGAAGACTGGAAGTGTAGGAGGCGGGAAGTGTCGGGGAATGTTTTCGGAGTTTTGTTTTTTTTTGGGCGAAGTGACAGTCTGGAAGACTCGAAACCGGGGTTTTAGGCTTTGCACATTCTGAGCCGAGTAAATTTCATTGACGTTTTTCTAATTCAAATTTTATTGACGTTTATTGTATATTATTATAAAAATAAACAAAGAGTTAAATGTATGAGGAATTTACTAAAGGTAACTTAGGTTCACCAATTTTGAAAACACATTTTTAATTCTCTAAACTTGTTAAGTGGTACTCCCTCCGCCAAAATGCAATTCTCACATTTCGAGAAATCAAACTATTTCATCTTTAACTAAAATTATATGAAAAAGACAGTAATACTCATGATAAAAAAGGTATCATTAGATCTGTTATAGAACATATTTTCATAATTAATTTAATTGGAAAAAATAAAGTTAAAATAATTTGACTGGCACATTTTATGTAAATTGCTTTTTTTTTTATAGAGGAAGTATGTCAGTAAATAAACTTTTTTTTTTTAGAAGAAACATGTATTCATCTTAGTGCCTTACACCGGCCCTTTTTCGACTAAACTCAAAAAAAAAGGAAAATTACATAGAAGTTTACAAACGTTCATCTTTCTCAAAGCCTTCGAGAGATCCATCCGTCACCGCCATCGAAGCCGCGCACCAATCGTCGTCGGACACGAGCCAAACTCACGAGTGGAGGCTGCGAGAGGAGGACTTACGGGCGAATCGGCCCGACGTTGCCTCCCGGGCGCATCGGCCAACTCTTGTACCCACGACGCATCCTTCGATTTCATCGCCGGCAACCCGGCGGTGCTCGAGGTTTTCACCAAACATGTTTCTCGAGATTAACAGGGTCAACAACATCATCACCTGACGAAGACAACGATGCGCCGGCCCTCGACTCCAAGAGAGTTCTCCCCAGCCTCTCCGTTGACGTCGGAGTAGATCGCCATCGGAGAACGGAAGAAACAGGGAGAAATTATTCCGCTGCGCCGCCGCCGCTTCCGCATCGCCGGCGTCGCTAGGAAGACCAAGTCGCAAAGGAGCCACGCTCCTCCGACCAAACCTAGCTCCGCCGCCGAACATCGACAGCGAGCAAACCCTAGACCTAGGACTCGATTAAGACCCTATGAAAACAAGAAAAACTGAAAATCGAGGCGGACCCCCGCTCCGCATCACCGCTGAAAGCTCCGGTTTGGTTTTGGTAATTAATGACACTCAACGTTGCTAATGCTTTGCTCTAAGTGTGGTTAGACACATAGCAACGTGACGATGGATGATGGAGCATGGTGATCACGGTGACGAACATGGCGGACATGTGAGGTGATCAAGCTCCGGTGATGAATGGAAACGCCCGTGGAGATCAAGGCGAAGGTATTCTTGATAGGGCTTTCCGGTTTGGTGATCAAGACACTATAGAGAGTGTGATCATATTTAGGATCGATAACCGACTATCAAGAGGGGTTTCCTCGGTTCATTCGCGGTCCTAAGTGCCTCTAGTTGTGACTTTGCATGATGCATGAGAGGCTAACTAGAGAGCTAACCCTTGTCGACGTGATCTTGAAAAGATACGCTAACTCCGGTACTTGAGAAGTGATCTACGCTGTGGAGTTAGCACCTTGGACAAGTGGTTTGGAGATTGGATCGACGACGGTGCGACATCGAAGATCATACAAGAAGGTGACAAGCCACAGGGCGCCAGACGCGGGCGCCGGACAGGGCACAGGGGCCGGACACGTCCGGCCCGCGTTGTGACGTCGGTGCACGGTGGGTGGCCGGGCACGGCGTGCGCGGACGGGCGGCGGGCGGACGCGTCCGACGGACCCGGACTCGCACCGAAAGTTTACGGCCGGGCGCGTTCTCGCGTGGCTCGCCGTCGGGACGCTCGGCGGCGCGCGCGCCGGACGCTGGGGGATCACTGTTGATCGTCCGGCGCTCTGTGACGTGGCAACTTCAAACTCCAACGGTCGGCTGGCCGCGGCGCTGCGAAGAGCGCCCGGACGCGTCCGGCGGCGGCGCGGACGCGTCCGGCGCGTTCTGGAGCTTCAGCCCGAGGGGGCAACGGCTACTTTCGTGGAGGGGTCTATAAATAGACTATTGGCCGGCTTGGTGTCTCTCTCTTTGCCATTTCTACTCACTTGAGCATACTTTGAGCAGGAGAGACACCCCCCCACTCATCTCTTTGATTCCTTTGCTAATCTTGAGAGAGATTTGAGTGAGAACAAGTGATTTGCATTGAGAGTTGCATCTAGAGGCACTTGTTCATCGAGTGAGCTGCGGATTCTTGTTACTCTTCGGTGATTCCCGTCACCGTAGACGGTTTGGAGCGGCGGGTGGTGGTTGAGCTCGACTTGGTGATTGTTCGAGGCCACACCGGGTTCTTGTGAGGGTTCTTGATCCTTCCCCGCGGGAGTTCGTGAAAGGATACTCTAGTGGATTGCTCGTGGCTTGTGGATCCTTGTCTTGTGTGGGGATTGCGGCTCCCCATTGGGGTCTTTGGCACCGAGCCAATTGAGCGGACAACTCACCAAGCAAGTGCATCGCCACAACGAGGAGTAGCTTGCCGGGAAGCAAGTGAACCTCGGTAAAAATCATTGTGTTGATTTGTGATTGCCGAGGCTTCGACCTCCTTGTGCTTGTGCTTGAGCTCCCTAGGTGATTGGCTATCTTCTACTCTTCGCGGCGGTATAATCTTCGATCATCTCTTTACTTTCCGCAAAGTAGAATTGCTTGTTGTGGTCGGTCGGGAACCACTCTTTGTGTAGCTTAAATCCCGTGGGTAGAATTGCTTGGTTGGTTTCGGTGAACCGACATTGTGTAGCTTGATCACCGTTGTTGTGTATGTTTTTGAATTGAGTAGCCTTGCATGATAGAACGGCTTGCATAGAGTAGTCGAAGCACTTGCTTTGCACATTTGCCGCCTTGCTATCTAATTGGGTTGTCTAGTTTTATTGCTAGAAATTTTATTAGGCTATTCACCCCCTCTAGCCATTGTGACCTTTCACGTGGTATCGGAGCCGGGCACCGTTTGTTTGAGTTGGATTAACATCCTACGGTGAAGCAATGGCATTGGTTATGCATATCAACAACACCAAGAAGGCACCATCATTTCGAGGTGATGACTATGCAAAATGGAAGCTCAAGATGAAGAGTCATCTCAAGTCAATCAACCTTGAGGTGTGGAAGGTAGTGGAGACAAAGTTTGAGCTTGTTGAGGGTGCGGTGCCAACACCGGCCGAAGAGAAGAAGCAACAAGCAAATGACATTGCCGTGAGTGCTTTCCATGAGGCACTTGATGATAAAGCTTTTGAGCTAATCAAGAACCTTGAGGTGGCTCATGACATTTGGAAGAAGCTAGAAGAAGCTTATGAGGGCACCGAAAGTGTCAAGACCGCAAGAGCCTACATGTTGCAAGAGAAGTTTGCAAGCTTCTCGATGAAGGAGGATGAGTGTGTCTTGGGAGATGTTTCATAGGCTCCAAGTCATTGTCAATGAGCTCAAGGGACTTGGAGAAGAAATCAAGGACTCTCAATTCTCCACCAAGTTCATGAGGTGTCTTCCCAAGAGATTTGATATGTTGAAGACCGTCATGGTGAAGACAACAATGAAGGAGAAGCCAACTCCCAACCAAGTCCTTCAAGAGATAATGGCCGATGATGAGTTTAGAGAAGATCATGAGAAGGAAGAGTTGGTGAAGAAGAAGAAGAAGGAAAATGAGAAGAAGGATGATGACAAGAAGAGTGTGGCATTCAAGGCCACATCATCCAAGAGCAAGGGGAAGAAGAAGAAGGAAGAGTCTTCAAGTGAAGATGAGCCATGCTCTAGCTCAAGTGGGCAAGAAGAAGAAGTGAGTGAACAAATGGCACTCCTTGTGAAGAGAATGGGGAAGCTCATGAAGAAGGGGTACCGGTCCAAGGGCAAGAGAAGCTCATCCAAGTCTAGTGACCGTCCCATGAAGTGCTTCCGGTGCAATAGCAAGGATCATCTCATTGCCAAGTGCCCATATGCAAGTGATGATGAAGATGCCATGAGAAAGGAGAGGAAGAAGCAAGAGAAGAAGAAGGAGGAGAAAGACTCCTTCCATCACAAGAAGAAGGGTGAATCTCATGTGGCAACTTGGGAGAGTGATTCATCCTCCTCAAGTGATGATGATGATGATGATTCCAAGAAGAAGAAGAAGAAGGGGCACGCAAGCATTGCCATTCAAGAGAAGCTTTCTCTATTTGGTGCTCCATCGTCTTGCTTCATGGCCAAGGCCACTAAGGTAAAACCTCCACCCGATAGTGATGATGAGAGTGATGATGATGATGACACCACAAAAGAAGAACTATGGGTCATGCTTGAGGATTGCAAAGGTGCTTTCAATGACTCTAGGAAAGAATGTAGGGGCTTGCGCAAGGACAAACAAAACCTTGAGCAAGAACTTATGGAGTTGAGGGCTTCTTATGAGAGTCTAAAGGTAGACCATAAGAAGCTAGAGATTGCTCACTCCAAGCTTGAAAAGGCTCATTCTTCTCTAGTTAAGAAGCAAGAGAAAGTGCAATCACAAGTGGTGATCATAGAAAAGAAAAATGTGTCCACATCATGTGATTCACTTGATGATTCAATTGTTGTTGCATCACTTGGCCCTTCATGCTCTTATGCCTCTACTTCATCTAGTAGTGTTAGTCATGCTTGTGATTCTACACTAGTAGTTGAAAATGAGTCTCTTAAGAAGGAAGTCAAGGAGCTCAATCACACCTTGGCCAAGGCTTATGGTGGTGAGGACCGCTTGCTTATGTGCTTGGGTAGCCAAAGAGCGTCTCTCTACAAAGAGGGATTGGGCTATACCCCCAAGAAAGGCAAGGCCGCTTTTGCTCCTCACAAGACTAGTTTTGTGAAGAACAATGGTAGCTATTGCAAGAGTTGCAAGCAAGTTGGTCATCTAGAGCATGCATGCAAGAACAAGAACACTAGTGCCTCCTCTTACAAGTTGAATGCTTCTTATATGCTTGTTAAGAGTGAGAGTGGTGTGAGTGCTAGATTCATTGGTACACCATGGATGAGCTCAAAGAAGAAAGCTATTTGGGTGCCAAAGACTCTAGTGACTAACCTTCAAGGCCCCAAGCAAAAATGGGTACCTAAGGCTTGATGTCTTCTTGTAGGTTAATTACAAAGCCGGAGGGAGGCATTGGGTGCTTGATAGTGGTGCATCAAATCATATGACCGGTGAAGATAGTATGTTCAAGTCACTTAACAAGAATGACAATGGTGGATTCAACTCCATCACATTTGGTGACAATAGCAAGGGTGATGTCATGGGGCTTGGAAAGGTTGCAATTTCCAATGACAAGGATCTCTCCAATGTGTTGCTAGTTGATACTTTGAACTTCAATCTTTTGTCGGTGGCACAATTATGTGACCTTGGCTACAAATGCATATTTGATGACAAGCAAGTTGAGGTGGTGAGCAAGGATCAAACAAATATCATCTTCAAGGGGTTTAGGCATGGAAGCTTGTACTTGGTTGATTTCAATGCTAGTGAAGCTCAACTTTCATCATGTTTGATTGGCAAGTCAAGCAAGGGATGGCTATGGCATAGGCGCCTAGGTCATGTTGGCATGAAGCAATTGAACAAGTTGGTGAAGCATGATCTAGTGAGAGGCTTGAATGATGTCACATTTGAGAAGGATAGACCTTGTAGTGCATGTCAAGCCGGCAAGCAACATGGGAACTCACATCCCAAGAAGAATGAGATGTCAACTTCAAGAGCATTTGAGTTGTTGCATATGGACTTGTTTGGCCCAATTCACTATACATCAATTGGGGGCAACAAGTATGGTTTTGTGATTATGGATGATTACACAAGATACACTTGGGTGTTCTTCCTCTATGACAAGAGTGAAGTCTATGATCTATTCAAGTCTTTTGTCAAGAGGGTGCAAAATGAGTTTGACACTACCATCAAGAAGATAAGAAGTGACAATGGGAGTGAATTCAAGAACACAAGAGTTGAAGAGTTGTGTGATGAGCTTGGAATTGTGCATCAATTCTCACCAACCTACACTCCCCAATCCAATGGTGTGGTTGAAAGGAAGAATAGGACCTTGATTGAGATGGCAAGAACTATGCTACTTGAGTACAATGTGAGTGAGAAATTTTGGAGTGATGCTATCAACACGGCGTGCTACTATAGCAACCGCCTCTATTGCCATGGGAAGTTAGAGAAGACTCCATATGAAATCTTGAATGGGAGGAAGCCCAATATTGCTTACTTTTGGGTCTTTGGTTGCAAATGCTACATACTCAAGAAGGGACAAAGACTTGGCAAGTTTGACAAGAGATGTGATGAGGGATTTCTTCTTCGCTACTCTACTTCTAGCAAGACTTATAGAGTGTGGAACTTGGCTAGTGGGCTAGTTGAAGAGGTTCATGATGTTAAATTTGATGAAACCCAAGGCTCTCAAGTTGGAGATCAAAATCAAGAAGATGTGGGTGGAGATCAATTGAGCAATGCAATGAGACACATGGACATTGGTGACATTAGGCCGAGGCAAGTGGATGATGGTGATGAAGTGCAAGTGCCAACTCAAGTTGTGATTGATGATTCCAATGAGGCAAGCACAAGTGGTACTCAACATCAAGATCAAGATCAAGGTCAAGCAAGCAATGCAAATGAGCTAGTTCTTCAACCTTCCAACATTGCAAGAGATCATCCTCTAGATCATATCATTGGTGACATTCAAAGAGGTGTACAAACAAGATCAAGATTGGCTAGCATATGTGAGCACTACTCCTTTGTGTCATTCATTGAGCCAACTAAGATTGATGAAGCATTGAAGGATCCGGATTGGATAAATGCCATGCATGAGGAATTGAACAACTTCACTAGAAATGATGTATGGGAACTTGTTGAGAGGCCAAAGAAGCACAATGTGATTGGAACCAAGTGGGTCTTCAAGAACAAGCAAGATCAAGATGGATTGGTTGTGAGGAACAAAGCAAGACTAGTGGCACAAGGGTACACACAAGTTGAGGGTCTTGACTTTGGAGAAACATATGCACCGGTAGCAAGATTGGAGGCAATTAGAATTTTATTAGCCTATGCTTGTGCTCACAACATCAAGCTCTATCAAATGGATGTGAAGAGTGCATTTCTCAATGGGTTCATCAATGAGGAAGTGTATGTTGCACAACTCCCGGTTTTGAAGATGACAAGAAGCCCAACCATGTCTACAAGCTCAAGAAGGCTTTGTATGGTTTGAAGCAAGCTCCAAGGGCATGGTATGAAAGATTGAGAGATTTTCTCATCTCCAAAGGGTTCAAGATGGGCAAGGTGGACACCACTCTCTTCACTAAGAAGATAGAAGATGACTTGTTTGTGTTGCAAATCTATGTGGATGATATCATCTTTGGATCAACAAATCAATTCTTTTGTGAAGAGTTTGCTAAGATGATGGCTAGTGAATTTGAAATGTCGATGCTTGGAGAATTGAGCTACTTCCTTGGTCTTCAAATCAAGCAAATGAAGAATGACACCTTTGTGAGTCAAGGCAAGTTCATCAAGGACATGATCAAGAAGTTTGGGTTGCAAGATGCTAAGGCCATTAGCACACCAATGGGAACCAATGGCGGCTTGGATATTGATGATAGTGGCAGGATGATTGAGCAAAAGCTATATAGATCAATGATTGGAAGCTTACTATATGTGACCGCTTCAAGGCCGGATGTCATGTTTAGTGTATGCATGTGTGCAAGATTTCAAGCTTCTCCAAGAGAGAGTCACTTGACGGCAACCAAGAGGGTGTTGAGATACTTGAAGGGTACTCAAGATGTTGGTCTATGGTATCCCAAGGGGTCAAGCTTTGAGTTGATTGGATACTCCGACTCCGACTATGCCGGTTGCAAGATTGATAGGAAGAGTACAAGTGGAACATGCCAAGTGCTAGGAAGATCTCTTGTGTCATGGTCTTCAAAGAAGCAAAATAGTGTGGCACTTTCCACCGCCGAAGCCGAATATATTAGTGCAGGGAATTGTTGTGCACAATTGCTATGGATGAAAGCCACTTTGAAGGACTATGGGATCAAGTTCAAGCATGTGCCTTTGTTTTGTGACAATGAAAGTGCAATCAAGATGACAAACAATCCGGTTCAACATTCAAGAACCAAGCACATTGATGTGAGGCACCACTTCATTAGAGATCATCAACAAAAGGGTGATATTAGCATTGAAAGCATTGGCACCGAAGATCAACTAGCCGACATATTCACCAAGCCTCTTGATGAGAAGAGATATTGCAAGTTGAGGAATGAGTTGAACATACTTAGCTTCTCCAACATGGATTGATGCACCCCATATATGACATGCCTCTCCTCCAACATAGCAAGGTAAAGTTGGTTGTTGCATTTCATGCATCCTTTGCTAGTTGTGTAGACATGTATACATGTGCATCTTGCTAGGCTCATTCATTGCAAATCAAATGAATTTGAAGGATATATGGCACCACTATTGTTTCTATGCTTGATTTGATCTAGTGGTGGCATATGACTTGTTTGTGAGCTTGTGAACCTAGTGTTGAATCTTTAGCACTTGCTCATGATGTGTATCTCAACATGGTCAAGATAACCCTTATTCTTATGAGGTGTGAAGAAGCTTGCCCTTGGTTCAAACCGAGATACATTTTCTAGGCATGTGGTTTAGATTTGGCCATAGTTGATTGACTTGTTTCTCTCATCTTATGCACCCTTCTTGGTCATTGATGACAAAGGGGGAGAAGAAAGTATACACCTAGGGGGTTTACACCTAGGGGGGAGAAATAAGTCACAAAGAGCAATGGAAGGAGATCAATTTTTATGATATGACCCAACCATGAGCACACAAATAGGGGGAGCAAGCTCATAGACTATTTGTTGCATATTGTGTGTGCATACATGATGATATGGAGCATTGCAAGCTAAATTCAATATTCATGCTTGTTTGGTGTATTGCTAGTATAAGACTTGATTGGTGAAATGAAGTACTAGCATGCTTAGGTGGTTTCTAGACATAGAGTTTCTCTTGTTCAAGTACCTTGGTTTTAATGTGATCTCATGAGGTATCTTGAGTTTTGATGGATGTCTAGATTCCCATGGTGCTAAGGAAGGTTTATTATCGCACTCCGATTGGTATCACGCTTCAAAGGTCAATTCTATAAACCTTAGTACCATTTTGGTTGTGGTAACTCTCACACAAGTTTCATCTATGCATGTGTGCTTGAAAATCGACCAAACATTTGATGCACACATGTAGGGGGAGCTACCACTACCAAAACTGGAATTAAAATGCTTGTCCAATCCAAGATTCATGATCAAAATGTCTTGGGCAAGCAATTCAATTTCATATTGAATTCAATTTCCATATCTTTGTGAGTTTGTCGAGGGGTTGTCATCAATTACCAAAAAGGGGGAGATTGAAAGCTCCGGTTTGGTTTTGGTAATTAATGACACTCAACGTTGCTAATGCTTTGCTCTAAGTGTGGTTAGACACATAGCAACGTGACGATGGATGATGGAGCATGGTGATCACGGTGACGAACATGGCGGACATGTGAGGTGATCAAGCTCCGATGATGAATGAAAACGCCCGTGGAGATCAAGGCGAAGGTATTCTTGATAGGGCTTTCCGGTTTGGTGATCAAGACACTATAGAGAGTGTGATCACATTTAGGATCGATAACCGACTATCAAGAGGGGTTTCCTCGGTTCATTCGCGGTCCTAAGTGCCTCTAGTTGTGACTTTGCATGATGCATGAGAGGCTAACTAGAGAGCTAACCCTTGTCGACGTGATCTTGAAAAGATACGCTAACTCCGGTACTTGAGAAGTGATCTACGCTGTGGAGTTAGCACCTTGGACAAGTGGTTTGGAGATTGGATCGACGACGGTGCGACATCGAAGATCATACAAGAAGGTGACAAGCCACAGGGCGCCAGATGCGGGCGCCGGACGCAGGGCCTGGGGGCCGGACGAGTCCGGCGCGTTGTGACGTCGGTGCACGGTGGGTGGCCGGGCACAGCGTGCGCCGGACGCGGCGGCGGACGCGTCCGACGGACCCCGGACGCGCACCAGAAAGTTTCTGGCCGGGCGCGTTCTCGCGTGGCTCGCCCGTCGGACGCTCGGCGGACGCGCGCGCCGGACGCTGGGGGATCACTGTTGATCGTCCGACGCTCTGTGACGTGGCAACTTCAAACTCCAACGGTCGGCTGGCCGCGGCGCGCTGAAGAGCGCCGGACGCGTCCGGCGGGCAGCGGCGGACGCGTCCGGCGCGTTCTGGAGCTTCAGCCCGAGGGGGCAACGGCTACTTTCGTGGAGGGGTCTATAAATAGACCATTGGCCGGCTTGGTGTCTCTCTCTTCGCCATTTCTACTCACTTGAGCATACTTTGAGCAGGAGAGACACTCCCCCACTCATCTCTTTGATTCCTTTGCTAATCTTGAGAGAGATTTGAGTGAGAACAAGTGATTTGCATTGAGAGTTGCATCTAGAGGCACTTGTTCATCGAGTGAGCTGCGGATTCTTGTTACTCTTCGGTGATTCCCGTCACCGTAGACGGTTTGGAGCAGCGGGTGGTGGTTGAGCTCGACTTGGTGATTGTTCGAGGCCACACCGGGTTCTTGTGAGGGGTTCTTGATCCTTCCCCGCGGGAGTTCGCGAAAGGATACTCTAGTGGATTGCTCGTGGCTTGTGGATCCTTGTCTTGTGTGGAGATTGCGGCTCCCCATTGGGGTCTTTGGCACTGAGCCAATTGAGCGGGCAACTCACCAAGCAAGTGCATCGCCACAACGAGGAGTAGGTTGCCGGGAAGCAAGTGAACCTCGGTAAAAATCATTGTGTTGATTTGTGATTGCCGAGGCTTCGACCTCCTTGTGCTTGTGCTTGAGCTCCCTAGGTGATTGGCTATCTTCTACTCTTCGCGGCGGTATAATCTTCGATCATCTCTTTACTTTCCGCAAAGTAGAATTGCTTGTTGTGGTCGGTCGGGAACCACTCTTTGTGTAGCTTAAATCCCATGGGTAGAATTGCTTGGTTGGTTTCGGTGAACCGACATTGTGTAGCTTGATCACCGTTGTTGTGTATGTTTTTGAATTGAGTAACCTTGCATGATAGAACGGCTTGCATAGAGTAGTCGAAGCACTTGCTTTGCACATTTGCCGCCTTGCTATCTAATTGGGTTGTCTAGTTTTATTGCTAGAAATTTTATTAGGCTATTCACCCCCCCCCCCTCTAGCCATTGTGACTTTTCAGCCGCCGGCAGCGAGGCCGGAGGCGAGGGAACGGGGGCCGCAGGCGGTAGTGGCGGCGGCGGCGCCCCTCGGCGGTGGTGTCGGCGGCGGCGCCCCCAAACCCTACACCTCTAGTAAATAAACTTGTAAAATGATGCACCACACATCTAGTTACGGCCATATCAACCACTATGTTTTACCCTTAATAAGTTTGACCCTATAAATGTGTTTTCCACTTTTACTGCCATTTCCATCGGATCTCTTATACTTCCATATATCTCTTAACAAATAAGAAATATAGTAGTTGCATCAGTTCTTCTATTGCATCTCTTGCCCTTATATTCTTTAATAGATCTTCTAGAGGTAAATATTCTTTTTTTTTTAATCTAGAGGTAAATATTCTTTAATTGACGTTTACCGGGGTTTTAGGCTTTGCACATTTTTTTGAGTATTTTGTGCAAACTCACAGAGACTGGAGAAACGAAGTTTTAGGCTTTGCCGATTACGAGTAAATTTTATTGACGTTTAATATTATATAAAACAAATAGTTAAATGTATAAGTTTACTAGAGGTAAGTTGGATCCACGAGCTTTGAAAGTATAGTAGTATACTTTCAAGTCTCTAAACTTGTTAAGGGTAGTTTCAAAAGAAACTTGTTACGTGTAGATTGTATGTTAGTAAACTTATAAGATGGTATACCACATATGACCATACCTTGCTTAGTAGAATGCTCCTATGGAGCTCACACTTCTCAGTGTCCCTTTTACTGTTACTAGTAACTTCTTGCTGTTGATATGAATGAAATGCTAGTTGCCAAAAAAAAAGCAACTTCACGAGATTTCTTATACTCCCATCTATCCCTTAATTAATGAGAAAGAAGATATACGTGCCAAAAAAACGATCTAGTCGCACGGAGATATACGTGCGTGTATTGTTGCTAGTCTAGAGGTGAAAGAATGAGAGGAAAATGAGAAATAGGACAGGATTCCAGTACAAATATATACACAGAAGAAAAGAAAGGATAAAATTGGTTCGGGATTCCTAATGGAAATTCGCTTCTAAATTTTAGGAGTGAAACTGTGGAAACCGTGTGAAGGACCCAACAAATGTGCTCCTAACATTTTTTTTTAGCCACTTGGAAACTTATTGATTTATAATAACAAAATTATTTTGGGAACTATTGGAGATATTGTGACACTCCTAACAAGTTTTGGAACTACGCATGCATTTAGCTCTAAGAAAACTTGTCTCCATTCAACAATTGTAAACTAGATCTATTTTCTTGCCGATTGATGTACAATGTATATATTCTGTAATTTCCCTTTCACCAGGGAGGGAGGAACGGTTGCTTCATCGTTCCATCGCCTTATCAATGCCCGCGGACATCGAAGTTTTTTTGATACTAAAATCACAAACCAGTGTGGTCAATAGCAATATTTGGATTTCGGAAATTATCTATCCTATAGGAAAAATTAAAATACGTGGTTGGAAGAATTCCAATGTGCTTCATATATCTCGTATTGGTTATGTGAATTGTACAAATCGTTTACGTTCCACTCAACAAAACAAAAAAAAAAATCAAACCATTAACGTGGTCATTGGGCTACTGGACCGCTCAGGGCCAGCCCACAGGTCTTTTTTTTTTGCGACGACGGCCCACAGGCCTTAACGAAGAAGCAAGTGAGAGGTCTCTCTCTCTCAAAACAAAAAGAAGAGGAATCCAGGCCCCACCTGTCAATAAACCCCCCCGCGCGGCTCCCTCCCCTCGCCGGCTCGCCGCTGCTGAAGGCGAAGGCGGAGCGGAGGGAGAGCCGCATCGCGCCGCTGCTCGGGACTCGGCGGGCGGCGGCGGAGGCGGAGGCGGAGGCGGAGCGCGGCGGCGTCTTCGTTTTCCGGGCCGCTCTCCTCCAACAGATGGCTCGCCGCGGCCGCTGCCACCGCCGCGCCGGCTCCGGCGGTGGTCCCTCTCCGCCCTGCTGGTACGAGCTCCTTCCCTCCCCCTAGCCCTAGGTCCTAGCACCGTCGTCTTCAGTTTGCTTCCGAGTAGATAAGCGGGGAGGCGAGATTTATCTGCTGCGGTGTTGTGGCCCGGAATCGAGTTCGCGTAGGTAGCGGCGAGTGAGAATTTGGTCGGTGTGGGCAGTGTTGTGGCTGGGGATTGTGTGCGGTAATACTGAATTACTGTTGTGAATAATACGAAGTTGCGATTGATGGAGGTTGTATTGCCGGGGCTCCCGTGGATGCGGTCGTAAAGCGAGAGACCATTTCTGAGCTCGGGTTTCCTTTTGATAACGGCAGTATGTTGAGGATGGTCTGCTGGTTTGTTTATGCCTAAATCAGATGTTTATGCCTAAAAATTGACATGTGGTTGATTCCTGTGTACTTGATATTTTTGTAGTTGGCTTGCATTTGGGCTCCAGCTGTCAAATGTGGGTTGCAGTTGTGTAATATTACTTGTATATTCACCAGCCATATTGTGGTGGCTCTGGGAAAACTAGATTATTGTCTTTTGCCAGGTTATTATAGAGGCCCATGCTGGCTGTTAGAGCAGTAACTTTATATGTATCATACCATTTTCTGACATTTACACTCTGCAATCATCCAGATCTGCACAATTCTGTCAAACAATTGCTGTTGACTCTCCTTATACATAACTAGTAGATAATAAATGATGTACATCAGTTCTCTTATTGCTTTTCTGCTAACTCTACAAAAATCATTTAGCATTAATAGATAGTATACATTGCTAGTATGCCAAGGATGTGGGTTCATTACTCATCTCATGTATGTTGACAAACCAGCTCATGTTATACCTAATATCAGACAGGGAGCATGTGTCATAAAACTTCAGCCAAAAGACTTGGATAGCTGGGCAATGAAGCAAATTGTTATAACTTTAAATTAAGTTCTGTACAAAAAGAGAAGCAACCTAATGTCAGCTATAAGTTTGGAACTGCACTCAGAGGTTGTTTTGTCTAGATCATGCTACAACCAGAGTGATGGCTATACTAATGATTTTCTTTTGTATTTCAATGTACACCCTTTCTTCCGTTAAGCTTCTTAAGTGAGCCTTAGATGTTGGATCTTATATATTTCCAAATTAGCTAGCTGGTTATGATGAAAGTTTGCTAATTAGCGATATATTTTGAAGAAAATAATTGCTGGGCCTTGGCTGTCTTTTTTGGGTGTTCTGGACTTTTGGTTGAAAGGTATGCGCATTAATGACGATGGCAAGTTATTATGGCAGGCTAATGTGTTTTGTATCTGATGCAGCACACTATATTGGAGGAACCTCTCCAAGGTGCTGATATATAGAAATAGCACAAGTGTTGAAGGAACCACTTCAACGTGCTAGTAGATAACGCCCTAAGGGCAGCCCGAATCCACGGACAATAATCCGAATCCACGGATAGTAAGAGCTCAATCCAAAGCTCAAGAACAAGATCTAATCCAAGATCTAAGATAGAAACATGAAGTTCTATTCATATGGTAGACGATACAAACAAGTTACATAGGTTGAGGGCATTGCCTCTATTTATAGGCTATGAGCCCTTACACAACTCATATATACCTAATATGACAACTAATAGCCTACTAGATGACAACTAATATGACAACTAATATATGACTCAATGACACCTAAGAAACAACTTGTAGAATAGCCTAGTATCTTGTAACATGATACATATGACATATGCCATGACATCACATTTCTTCTTAGCTAAGTGACTTCAATAAGCATGTATTAGAGATAGAATTCAGATTGACTTCTTCTTCTTAGTAGCAAAATCCAAGTTCACTTTTGTTATGGTGATCTTTCATGAACTAAGTAGATGTTTCAAGAATTATCCAATTGATGTCCCGCATCATTCTCCCCTACTTGATTGAAACTCGTCCTCGAGTTATCTTCATAAAGATCTTGTTGTGGATGATAAAGCGATAGATCAGCCACATTAAAAGTGTTGGAAATATTCATCTCTCTTGGTAAATCAACCACATAAGCATTGTCATTTATCTTTTTCAAAATAGGGAAAGGACCATATTTCCGTTGTCTTAATTTCCCATGAACTCCTGCGGCAATCTCTCTTTTCTAAGATATACCATCACTTGGTCACCAACATCAAATGACATAGGCCTTCTTTTCTTGTCGCCTAACCGCTTGTATTTCTTATTTGAGACTTCTAAAACATCATGAACCTCTTTGAATAATTCTGAATAATTTTCAGCAAAGCTGATTGCTGATCTTGAATTTTCCCTTGAGGGTAATTTCACTAGATCAACAACATGTCTTGGTATTTTAGTGTAGACAATAGAGAAAGGACTTCGACCTGTAGATCTGGGTTCTGAATTATTATAAGCAAATTCAGCAAGAGATAATGCTAAATCCCATTGTCCTTTCTTGTTTCCACATATACATCGAATTAAGTTACCCGAGAACTTGTTCACTATTTCTGTTTGGCCATCTGTTTGTGGATGTGCTGTGCTTGAAAATTTCAGTTCAGTGTTGAATCGTTTCCATAATGTAAGCCAAAATGCAGCTAGGAACTTGCTATCACGATCTGAAACAATTGATCTTGGAACACCATGTAGTCTAACCACTTCTCTAAAGAAAAGATTAGCCACATGATGAGCATCTCGTTGTCTTTCGACATGGAATGAAATGAGCCATCTTAGAGAATCTGTCAACTACAACATATACTTTTGCATCATTCCCACGCCTTGTTCTTGGCAAGCCAAGTATAAAGTCCATCGAGAGATCCTCCCATGGTGCACTTGGGATTTCTAATGGGATATATAATCCAAAGATTCGGACTTGGCCTTTATAAGTTTGGCATACAGGACACCTTTGCACAAACTTTCCAAAGCATCTCTTTTGAGTTGTGGCCAATAATAACGCTCTTGCAAGCTGGCTATGGTCTTGTCTCGCCCAACATGGCCACTAAGATCACTTGAATGCAGTTCTCTAATTAGCTTGTCACGTAGAGAACTTCTTGGAATGCATAGTTTATCATTCTTAAAGAGATAACCATCTTGCACCACATAATCTTTATCCAATGGCTTCCCTTGTAGATGCTTCAACCAGACTTGACCAAAGTCATCATCATGCTCATATAATTCCTTCATTTGGTCCATACCTGGAAGTTCAGCTTCAAAAGATGTTAGGAGGCAAGCACGCCGACTCAAGGCATCAGCCACTTTGTTTGTTGCTCCTGACTTGTGAACAATGAGATAATTAAATTTTTCTAAGTATGCTGCCCATCTTGCTAACATGCGATCCACATGTTTTTGATTTCTGAAATGTTTCAGAGATTGATGGTCAGTATAGACAATAAACTCCTTAGGTAACAGATAAACTTCCCAAGTTTTTAATGCTCTGAAAACTGCATATAGCTCTTGTTGATAGGTACTCCATTTCTGCCTTGCTTCACTTAGTTTCTCACTAAAGAAAGCAATGGGTTTTCTCTCTTGAGATAGAACAGCCCCAATGCCTACTCCACTTGCATCACATTCCAGCTCAAAAGTCTTGTTGAAATCAGGAAGTACCAAGACTGGAGCTTGTGATAACTTCTTTTTAATTTCTTGGAAACTTGCTTCAGCAAAGTCATTCCACTGAAACCTCCCTTTCTTTAAACATTCAGTAATTGGTGCCATAATAGTGCTGAAGTTTTTGACAAATCTTCTATAGAAAGTTGCAAGACCATGGAAACTCCTCACTTCTGTAATAGTCGTTGGAGTTGGCCAATCTCTTATTGCGGCAACTTTGGACTCATCAACATGAATACCTTCGCTTGTTATGATAAAGCCCAAGAAAAGTAATCGTTTCGTAGAAAAACACATTTCTTCAAATTGACATAAAGCTCATTCTCCTTTAGAACTTCCAAGACTTGTCGAACATGATTAAAATGTTCATCTTCATTCTTGCTATAGATTAAGATGTCATCAAAATAAACCACAACAAATTGAGATAAGAAGGGTCGAAGGACTTGATTCATCAAATGCATAAAAGTACTTGGTGCATTTGAAAGTCCAAATGGCATAACTAGCCATTCATATAGCCCTTCCTTGGTTTTGAATGCTGTTTTCCATTCATCACCAGGTCTAATACGAATTTGATGATATCCACTTCTTAAATCAAGCTTGGTGAATACCTTGGATCCACTTAATTGATCCAACATATCATCCAATCGGGCAATAGGAAATCTGTATCTTACCGTGATCTTGTTGATTGCTCTACTGTCCACACACATACGCCAAGAACCATCCTTCTTTGGTGTGAGCAAAGCTGGTACAAAGACATGGACTAATGCTCTCTTGGATATGCCCTTTTTGTAATAAGTCTTCCACCTTCTCCTTCAAAATAGCATGCTCTTTTGGGTTCATTCGATAGTGTGGCAGATTAGGAAGAGTTGCACCAGGAATGAAGTCAATTCTGTGTTGAATTTCTCTCATTGGTGGCAAGTGTTGTGGCTCCCCAAGTATACTCTGAAATTCAGATAATAGGCCTTGTACCTCTGCTGGAATTTCAACAACAGGATGCTTTTCTTCCTTAACTATCAATGCAGCACATAAATTTGCTTCTTTCATGTCTTCTATAAAATCTCTTGATGTTTTAGAAATAGCTAACATATTCTTCTCCTCTACTTTAGCAATAGAGCCATCCAATTTCTTAGGTAGGATTATAATCCTTCGCTTGTTCCAAATGAAAGAGTAAGAATTATCCCTTCCTTTATGTGTAGCATCCACATCAAATTGCCAAGATCTTCCAAGAAGAACATGGCTAGCATCCATGTCAACTACATCACATGACACATTTGAACGATAATATTTGCCCAAAGAGATAGGCAAATTGCACTGTTTAGTGATCCTCATGTTCACTCCTTTCTTGATCCAGCCAATGGTGTAAGGATTTGGATGATCATGAGTGTCAAGCTTCAAATGATTAACTAGGTTTTGAGATATTAAATTCTCACAACTACAACTATCAATCACCAATTTGCAAACCTTTCCATTCACAGTACACTTACTTTCAAATATCTTCTTTCGTTGTGTGTCGTCTGTAACAGAACCGACCAATTAATATAAACACAATGTACTTATGAGTCGCCAAAGCAACTTAATTAGCACACTGTGGCTATATCAACCCGGTAGTCCGTGAAATCTCGAAGGATTTCAAACTTTCAACAATACAGCCCAGACCGAATTGAGTTCAACATACAACAGTTCATAGTAGTACATAAGTTCACAAATAGTAGATTACATCGGAGTGCGAAATAATATTACAATACCGAGTTCAATTCCAAATTGCGGAAGCAAATAAAGTTTTGGTTCACAAACGCACACTTAGTTGAAACATAGTGCCTGGTCCAACATCATATCCGACAACAGCATAGAGGTACGATAGATAGATTGATCGTGCCCACGATCTACTCATCCCCATACGCAGGGTAGAAGCAAGTTGGGCAATACCCATAGAATATCTCACCATCTGCAACAACAAGGGAATAAAACCCTGAGTACAAGAAGGTACTCAGCTAGACTTACCCGTCATAAATGAAAATAAAGTGACACCAAGGAGTATGTAAGGCTTTATAAGTGGGGTAGCTGACTCATTTAAACTTGCGATAAAAGGTGAGCTTATTAATAATCATTTAGTTATAAAAGACTCTCTAGCTTAACATCTTTTAAGTTGGGTCCTGGCATCACTAGGTTAGCACACCGTACTACTTCATCTCCGAGTATGAGCAAACAATGCTATCCTATCCTTCGGGTTGAGCATACCAAGATCAACACATAGAGCCATAACCATCCTATTTTTCACAATGATTTGCGGCAGTGCCGCCATTTGCTCGGTCAAGTGTTCACCGTCCGGGGAACGATGGCGATTATAATCGATTGCAAACCAGTGGCGAGTATTCCTCACACAAACCACACTCGCCGCGGAACGAGTGACGGTCACCTTGGTCTATTCGGGTGGAGACACGGATTTCAACGAATACGGTTGCACCGGGGCATGCCCGGCTACCGGGTACCTCCGGCGCGACCGGCCACCGGCTTTAATACCGCGCCCTGTGGGCAACACACTCAACTCCGTTGAAATGCCGGCCCAAACATCCTCAAGGCTTCGCGGTCGGATGTCCGCATCCTTCCCGGCTATCTCGTGAGGCATTGTTCAACATGATCCGAGGACGTACAAAGCCATAGTCCCATTAAGTGACATCGCCGGAGTTTCCGTGGTCTAACACACCACAAACTCCGACTAGTCGTGATTTGACAAGGCCACATGGTTATGTTCTCTAACCAATCTCCATAGTATCAACCATAGGGTAGTAACCACCTACCTCGCGGATGAGGGTCAATCACCCGTCTTCTACCGATTCTAATTAAGCAGTGCTAAGCATATGCGTGATCCTGAACTTAATAGGGTAAAGTATTCAGGTGGATCAAGGTAATCATAATGCAGTAACGGTTCCAAGTCAACGCCTATTAACTTAATGCATTATAATAAATAAATGACTCAAGTAAATCATTTTGAAAACAGTAGGAGTAATGCTCCGGGGCTTGCCTTTCTCGAAGGAGCTAGGGTGATGGTTAGGGCACTCAGGCAAGTCAGCGTCCTGATCCTCGTCCTGTGCTGCCTCCTGCAGCACTGCTCCCTGCTGCTCCTCTCCTTCCGGCTCCTCGGGAACTACTGGCGTCACTCCTTCCGGCAATCCTGTATGATGCATCGTGCGTATGAATATCGGAAATGCAATACGAAATCAAAGCGTATGATGATGATGATGAACCAATCACGAAGTTACAAGGTAGTCAACATCATCCTAACATGTTACACCTTTTATAACCCTAATAAACATGGCAAGGACAAAGGTTAACCTAGACTCGACGATTAACCGATCATGATTACAAGCGGGGCATAACAGCAACCTATAGCTAGACTGCTCAGAAAAATCTACAAAAATTACAGTAGCTAAGCTAGGTAACAACAAGCCTACCATAAAATTTGCAGGTCAAAACAGTAAACCAATTATTCTATACAAAAAAGACAAGACAGCATTAAACCAAGACCTAAAAATACTTTGCATTATGAAAAGTGCCAAACAACAGATCTCATGTGATTAACAGCTACTTATAAGTATGAAAACACCCTAGAAAAATTATCAAGCCTAAACCTTGCATAAATAATTAATTATGAATTTCCTAAACTCTAAGCAAAGCAAGCACAATAATTAAACAGGGCATTTTCTACACATGACATATATAAATAATATTTTTCCTAGATAAAGCATCTCCTAACTAGAGCAACAAAACAAGAATCACATTTTTTTCGATAAACCTACAATTTATTATGCATTTAACAAGATTTAAGCAATTAAAGGCATTAAATAATACAGTACAGAAAAGTATTTAATAAAAATAAACCAATACTCTACATGCATAAAGCTCATCATAAGAAAAATATTGAAACTTGAATCACCCAAAATGGACTTAAAATGAGGGAGATATGATTTTTGAAAGATTTAAACATCTTTTCTGAAATTCATTTTTAAAACCGGGAAATATCCTAAACGCTACGCGCACCCAGCGCTTTCCCCTGCGGCGGCTGACGCGCGGGCCCGCGCTGCTACGCGTACCCGGCGCGGTGTACCCAAGGCGCACCCGCGCCAGTGGCACTGACTGGTGGGTCCCGACAGCGGGCCCACCTGTCGGCCACCGGAGGACGGGGCACCGCCGTCGGCCGGCGAGAACTCGCCGACGGCGGCACCTCCGGCTGCGCGGGTGGCACCGTGGTGCTCGTGGCGGCGGCGCGGACACGGGCGTGGTGAAGATGAAGCATCTAGTGGCCTAAATCGCAGGGCGCGGCGGACGGCGGCGACGCGGCGGCGCGGCTCGACGGCTGCACGCCGGAGCAAGGCTCGGCGGCGTGCTTGGATATGCCTACGGGCTGCGCGATGCCACGGCGGAGCTAGAGCGCGAGCTCGGGGGTGAAGACGACGGCGGGCGCGAGCGGACGGCGACACCGGAGAGCTCGCCGGAGCTCGGCTCCCGGAGGCGGAGGGGAAGACGGCCAAATTGGCCACTACCTTGGGACGATGCGAGGCAAGGACACGCGGCGGAGGTGGAGGAAGGCGAGGCGGACTCGGTGACGTGGCTAGGGAGGAGAATGGACGGATGGGAAGGCGGCTAGCCGGAGAGGGGCGCGGCGGCGGCCATGGCGGAGCTCCGAGGTGCTCGCTGTGGCGCGGGGAGGAGGAATTGAGAGGGGCGAAGTGAGCAGGGAGGCGAGGCGGGGCTTTATAGGCGCGGGCGCGTCCACTTTGGACCGGGGAATCACGGGCAGACGGGCGGGGCGGTCCGGCGGACGGCCATGGCGTTCGGCCCGGCGCCGGCGCGCTCGCTCAGCAAACGAGGCGGGGAACGGGCGTAGCGGGGCGAGCGCGCGCGGCGTGCTCGAGTGCGGGCGCGCGTGGCCGTTGCTTTGTCGGGGAGCTCGTGGCACTATTGCTTGGCGCGGCGCGGCGCAGCATCGTCGGCGATGGCCGAGGCGGCGCAGCACGGCAGCGGGCAGGCGAGGCAGCGAGTGGAGGGGGAACCGAGCTGGCAGACGAGGAGGCACACGCGGGCGACAAAAGGCACCTCGGGCGGGCGGGCGCAGCGAGGGCGGGGCGGCGCCTTGCTGCGGCTGGCTGCGGCGCGCGCGCGCGTGGCGGGGGCGAAGGGGAGGAGAAAGGGAACGATGACGGGTGGGGCCGGGTGGGTCCCACCGGTCCCACTTTTCAAATAAAAGTTTGACTGCCCATATTTTCCAAAATATTGCGAATTTGAATTTGGTCCAAAAACAAAAGTTTTCTCAAAATTAAAAGATGAATAACTTTCATGTAGAAAGTTTTTGCAAAATCGGCCTAGATTTGAAAAATAAAAATTTGGGCCTCAAAAATACATTTAAAATTGATTTTTAAAACTGTTTTTGCCATTTTTGAAGCACCAAAAGTCATTTTCCTAAATTGGGGTCAAAACAAAAGTTTCTCCAAAAATTCTTCTCTATAAACTTTGTTAAAGCCCCATTTTGAGAAAAGCACCACAAGTATGACTTCTAGAAATCACTTGAAATCACTAATTGCCTTTTTAAATCAAGCACAAAAATAATTGCTAAGAAAATGCCATAATGATGCTTATGTGATGATCATGCTCATGATGCAAGATTTTGCTAACCCTAAAACTGGAGTTGTTACAGCCTACCCCCCTTAAAGAAATCTCGCCCCGAGATTTGAGCGAACTAACCATTGCTTATGGAAATTCGGATATGCGTCTTTAAGGTAGTCCTCAGTCTCCCAGGTAGCATCCAGATCATCATGATGACTCCAACACACCTTATATGTTTTGACTGTTTTGTTCCGGGTCACTCTCTCCTTGACATCCAACAACTTTACCGGCTTCTCCTCATAGGTCAAGTCTGGCTGCAGTTTGATATCTGACATCTTGATCTTTTCCTTAGGGAGTCGCACACACCTCTTGAGCTGAGATACATGGAATACCGGGAAAACAGTACTCATACTTTCAGGTAATTCTAGCTTGAAGGCCACAGGTCCTTTCTGCTCTATGATTTTGAAAGGTCCTACATACCGAGGGGCTAATTTCCTTTTCACACCAAAACGTTGCACTCTTTTCATAGGTGACACCTTCAGATACACATGGTCTCCAACTTGAAATGTTACTGGCTGTCTTTTCTTGTCAGCATAACTTTTCTGGCGGGATTGTGCGGCTGCAATATGCTGTCGGATAAGTTTGACTTGCTCTTCTGCTTCTTTGATAAAGTCAATACCATAGTATCGTCTATCTCCCGTCTCAACCCAACTGGCAGGTGTTCTACAACTCCTACCATACAAAGCCTCAAAAGGCGACATTTTTATGCTCTCTTGATAGCTGTTATTATAAGAGAACTCGGCTAACGGCAACCACTTTTCCCATGAACCCTTCCATGACAAAACACAAGCACGCAATGAGATCTTCCAAAATCGATTCACTCTTTCGGCCGGCACGAAGTCCGAGGATGATAAGCAAGTACTATGCAATACTTGAGTATTCAAACCCTTCTGCAACTGTTCCCAAAAGTGAGCCATAAACTGCGGTCCTCTATCAGACACTATCTCTTTAGGTACACCATGCAATCTGACAATCTGCTGGACATAGATATCAGCATACTGAGGTGGACGATATGTTGTATGGACTGGTATGAAGTGTGCGGACTTGGTTAGACGATCCACTATGACCCAAATAGAATCATGACCCTTTGGTGTAGTGGGTAATCCAAGAATGAAATCCATCGATACATTCCCACTTCCAACGGAATTGGCAATGGCTGAAGTAAACCACCTGTCTTCAAGTGAACGGCCTTCACCCGACAACAGGTATCACACTCTGCTACATACTCTGCAACATCTCTTTTCATGTGAGACCACCAATACTGACGCTTTAGATCATGAAACATCTTACTGCTACCGGGGTGCATAGATAACTTGGACAAGTGAGATTCATCCATGATCTGCTTTCTAAGTTCCTTGTCCTGTGGTACAACTAGACGTTTATCGTACCACAAGATTCCTTGATCATCTTCCTTGAAGAACTGGGATGGCATGCTTTTGATTCTTTTCTTGATCTCTAAGATTGCATTGTCTGACTTTTGACCTTCCTTAACCTTACTCTCCAGTTCACAACTGATGCGAATATTGTTCAAGATTAAGGAATGCATAAGATTATGGCCTTCTACCAAATCTGACGAAAGAGCATCACTCTGAGATTTCCGACTCAAAGCATCAGCCACTACATTGGCCTTACCAGGGTGGTACTGCAACTGCAAATTATAATCCTTGATCAATTCCAACCATCTACGTTGCCTCATGTTCAAGTCTTCCTGAGTAAAGATGTACTTCAGACTCTTGTGATCCGTATACACATTGCAGGGGTTACCAAGGAGGTAATGTCTCCAGATCTTCAATGCATGCACTACAGCAGCAAGCTCTAAATCATGAGTAGGGTAATTCACTTCATGTTTCTTTAACTGACGAGAGGCATAAGCTATGACTCTCCCTTCTTGCATGAGCACACATCCCAAACCTATCTTGGATGCGTCACAATATACATCAAACGGCTTCTCTATATCCGGTTGCGCTAGAACAGGAGCAGTGGTCAACATTTCCCGCAGAGTGCGGAAAGCTGTTTCGCACTCTTCTGTCCAAGCGAACTTGTGCTCTTTCTGCAACAATTTTGTCATTGGCTTGGCAATCTTGGAAAAGTTGGGGATGAATCGGCGATAATACCCTGCTAAACCAAGGAAACCTCTTACTTCATGAACTGATTTGGGTGTCTTCCAATTCAATACTTTCTCTATATTGCTAGGATCCACAGAGTTATTCCTTCATCGGATAGGACATGTCCAAGAAATTGAACCTTCCGAAGCGAACTCACATTTGCTAAACTTAGCATACAACTTATGCTTCCTCAATCTCTCCAAAGACAATCCTTAGATGCACAAAGCATGGTCTTCCTTATTCTCCGAATATATCAGGATATCATCAATAAATACCACCACAAACTTATCAAGCTCCGGCATGAAGACCGAATTCATAAGATACATAAAGTATGCAGGAGCATTGGTTAATCCAAAGGACATAACCAAGTACTCATACAACCCATATCTTGTAGAGAAAGCGGTCTTAGGAACATCTTCGGTCCGATCTTAATCGATGGTAACCTCGATCTCGAGATCAATCTTCGAGAACACCTTAGCCTTTGACAACCGATCAAACAAGATATCAATCCGGGCGAGAGGATACTTGTTCTTGATGTGATCGAGTTAAGTAGGCGGTAATCCACGACCATTCGCAAAGATTGATCCTTTTTCTTCACGAACATAGCGGGACTACCCCATTCCGATGCACTGGGTCGAATGAGACCCTTATCTGCTAACTCTTGCAACTGCTTCTTAAGTTCCTTCAACTCATCAGAGGACATACGGTAAGGTCTCTTAGATATTGGGGCTGTTCCAGGCAACAACTCAATGCGGAACTCAATCTCTCGATCCGGTGGGAGACCCGGAAGCTCATCAGGAAAGACATCCGGAAACTCACATACTACCGGAATCTCATGTAGAGGGGTTACTTTAGTAGCATATACCACAGTGTCTAACGGAATCTTCCGAGGTAAGGGTACTTGGAAGGTGCCCTCCCCCATAGGATTCCGTATAGACACCATCCGATTGGTAGTATCCAAAACTACACCCCAATGATGCATCCAACTCATTCCTATGATAACATCCACACCTAGTCCGGCGAACGATCAAGTTCATCCGGAACCTCCACCGATCTAACTCCAAGGCTGCATCAAGTACCATTTGTCTCGTGGTGATGTCGGCCCAGCCGCACTCACCCGAAACTCTAAATTCAACTCCTTTATGACTTGACTATGCTTTTGTGCAAATGCTTGACTCATAAAGGAATGCGATGATCCAAGTATCAAACAAAACAAAGAAGCGGGAATCGGTTCACGGGGAACATACCAGCATCACGGGTTCTCCGTAAAGAATCTCCTCCAAAGACGTGTGATGCACACGAGCGGGCATTTGCTTCTTTGGATGAGGGCATTGCCGTAGAGGTGTCCAGACGACCACGGTTGAAGCAAGGGCCCATCACGCCGGCTTGGCACCAGCGGCATTGGCCCGTCCTGGTTTTCCCCGAGGCATAGGCATCCCGAAAGGCCTAGAGAACCTCCGCGATTCCGAGCCGGAACATTCTTCTTTCGTGGAGGCCTAAACTTAGACCCCGAACCATGGTTGCGAAATGGAGGACGATATGCAGGTGGAGCCCCTACCGGGAGGAACCACCTTCATTAGTCCTCTTACGGTTCTTAGCTGCAAAGCATGCGAGTTGTTCCGATTCTCCCGAGTGAGACGGTCATTGTAGAAGTCGTTGAAAGTCACACGGGTAGAGGTACCCATGGTCTTCATCGGCTTTGTACCGAGACCCTTCTTGAAAGCAAAGCAATCTTATTGGCTTCGGTACTCACAAACTCCGGTGCATAACGGGATAGGTTCTCGGAATGCATGATGATAATCCTTCACGTAACGATTCCCCATGGTCAAGTTATGGAACTCATTCTTCTTCATTGCCATAAGACTCGGGTGGAACATAAGTTGCACGGAAGTCACGAACAAGCGATCCCAAGTGATAGGTGACCCTCGGGAAAGGTGTGGCGATGGGAATTCCACCACAACCTAGCGTCACCTTCAAACATGTGTGCGGCATAGGTAGCCTTCATTTCCTCGAGATAACCTCAAAGCAAAGAAAACCTTTCTTCCATAGTGTTGATCCAAGCATCGGCCATGAATGGATCGGGGCATCCCCGAACACTGGAGGCTTGGTGTCCATGAAATCCTTGAATTCACCGAACCGATTAGGGCCGTCGATCCTCACGGTGTTTGTTGTTTGCTTCAAAGTTGACACGCGAAGTTGCTCTATGTTGCGCCGACTTCCCGAAACTGCGCAAACAAGCTCTCGCGGTGAGGGGAGGAGGGGGTGGTGCACCATGTGCTTCTTCCCCATCACGACCACCATGCCCTTCTTCCTCATCACGACCACTACCACGACCATTGCGGGTGATCGGCGCCATCTCGCATGTTTCAACCATAATATTGATCCACTATTAGGAGCTAAATCTCGAGGGTAAACGAATAAATAGATCATGCCTTGCGAAATTAATTGAAGGAAAATTAATTCATACAATTAACCACACATGGCACAATAATTCATTTTTCCACATCACAAACTGCACTAATAATATTAGGTCGAAACATCACATAGAATCTTACAATATCCATGGTTGCCAGCACATACGAACACTGGACTTTTTAGGCATAGCGACGACATAGCATTACAACAACGTGATCCAAGGTCACATCCAACTCTTACTAGCGTACCAACTACACACACACACACATAAACAAAAGAGTCGCAACGGACCACGAAGGACAGCAATCCAGCTAACACTAACCAACACACTAGTCTAGGCGCATAAGGCTAACACTCTCCTGGCTAGCAGCACCCTCAAGCGGAGACTCAACCCACTCTCCGTGCTGTCTCGCGTAGAGCTCCTCACGCAGGGCGTCGATATAGACCTCCTTCTCGTGCAAGTCCTCCCGGAGAGTGCGCTGAGCAGCCCTCAAACCACGTGCCTCAGTCCGGGCTGCATCCCGCTCTCCAACTGTACGGGCCAAAGTCTCTCCAAACTTCTTGATAGTGGCGTCACGCCTGCCAACTCTAGCCTGAAGCTCCTGGACCTGCTGCAAGGCCAACTTCTCTCTCTGATCAGCCTGGTCTCTCTGCCCAGTCATCAGTGCCATCTCCTCTCTGAGCTCCTCGAGCTTCTCCTCGAACATCTCCTGAAGCTCCTCCTTCTCTCTCTCGACACGCTCCAGCTGGTCGTGCCTGGAGAGAGCAAGCTCCTCCTGTGCTGCATACGCCTTCATCAAGGTGAACACAACACTCTGCGCAAGAGCGCGGCACGCGATCGCCTCCCGAGGTCCAGCAACTAGTGCCATTCCCGGAGCCCGCCTCCACGTGTCAATGCGGGGCTAGCCAAAGGAAAAACACTAGGAATGAGCCTCGAACCTCATTAGGCAACTCCGTCACCATCTTCTCAAGTATCGAGAAAGCGGCATCCGAGCACCATCGAAAAACGGTGATACCCTCACCCTTGGCCGTCCATCCAGTCCAAGTCTCACTATGGCCCAAGGATGGCACCACAACCACCACGAAACAAAGCCATAGTTCTTCCGGTCACCGGCGTCCCAAGAGTGCGTGGCTCGTGCCCGAGGGTAAGGGTAAGACCGTGCGAAGCCTCCAAAGGAGAGTGGGCAAGCCACTCTTCTTCGTAAAGGTACCAGCCTCCCGAGCTGGTGGGGACGGCACCCGACGCACCACAAGAGAAGTACTCCCACGGGAAGCAAGCTTGCGGTGGCGGGGCGGACGCGAACTCTTGCGAGCGGTCTGCTTGGTTCGAGCCATCTGAAAAGGAGTTTTATTTTCAATGAGCAACAATTTTAATAATTAAAGCATGGAGATGCGGAATCGAGACAATTTAATTATAAGGGAAGAGGAGAATGTGATGAATGACATGAGCATATATGTGAATCATGATGCATGCACGTTCCATACGTCCTCCACCGCCTAAAATTATTATCTAATACGGCTAGGCGGTGGCATACAAAACGTGCTCTCATATATCGGTAACTAGTCGGGCTACACGTTTCACGAAGTTAGTGTACCCGAGAAGATTCATTTCAGCCCAAGTCCCAATGAATGCAAGCGACGTAAAAATCCAGACACCTTCCGAACAAGGTGAAATCTCCGATTACTTGCACCCATTCCCAAGTGCATACTACCCAATAAGTCATCAGAAGACGACACCCTCACATGGGGTACCTTCTTATAAACATGTGTGAACATGTATATAATCCAGCACCAATAAACACTCCCCTAGATCGGCATTGCGTCCGATCATGCTCTCACAACTCACACTTACCTTGGCGTAGAGGCAAATCTGAACCATACACAACCATTCAAGTGAATGGCCCTCATACAAAACTGTCGTGTATGAGCGCGACAAATAAAATATGATGCAATAATCCCCCAAGTTAGTACTTATATAAGCCACCTAAAGTCCTTAATTGGGCATAAAGGATATGACTGGTCCAAGGCACATATATAAGTTTTTGAAAACCACACACCTTTGAAAAACCTATATATGAGATTAAGTGGCTATAAGTTCGTAATTAGTGTTTGCAAAACAAAAATCATTTTGTTTTAAGTATACTTATGAACAAGAATACGTTGAACCCGCTCCGATGCGGTATGTAATGAACCGACCAATTAATATAAACACAATGTACTTATGAGTCGCCAAAGCAACTTAATTAGCACACCGTGGCTATATCAACCGTAGTCCGTGAAATCTCGAAGGATTTCAAACTTTCAACAATACTGACCCAGACCGAATTGAGTTCAACATACAACAGTTCATAGTAGTACATAAGTTCACAAATAGTAGATTACATCGGAGTGCGAAATAATATTACAATACCGAGTTCAATTCCAAATTGCGGAAGCAAATAAAGTTTTGGTTCACAAACGCACACTTAGTTGAAACATAGTGCCTGGTCCAACATCATATCCGACAACAGCATAGAGGTACGATAGATAGATTGATCGTGCCCACGATCTACTCATCCCCATACGGGGTAGAAGCAAGTTGGGCAATACCCATAGAATATCTCACCATACGCAACAACAAGGGAATAAAACCCGAGTACAAGAAGGTACTCGGCTAGACTTACCCGTCATAAATGAAAATAAAGTGACACCAAGGAGTATGTAAGGCTTTATAAGTGGGGTAGCTGACTCATTTAAACTTGCGATAAAAGGTGAGCTTATTAATAATCATTTAGTTATAAAAGACTCTCTAGCTTAACATCTTTTAAGTTGGGTCCTGGCATCACTAGGTTAGCACCTGTACTACTTCATCTCCAGAGTATGAGCAAACAATGCTATCCTATCCTTCGGGTTGAGCATACCAGCATCAACACATAGAGCCATAACCATCCTATTTTTCACAATGATTTGCGACGGTGCAGCCATTTTGCTCGGTCAAGTGTTCACTTGTCCAGGAACGATGGCGATTATAATCGATTGCAAACCGGTGGCGAGTATTCCTCACACAAACCACACTCGCCGCCCGGTAACGAGTGACGGTCACCTTGGTCTATTCGGGTGGAGACACGGATTTCAACGAATACGGTTGCACCGGGGCATGCCCGGCTACGTGTACCTCCGGCGCGACCGGCCACCGGCTTTAATACCGCGCTGTGGGCAACACACTCAACTCCGTTGAAATGCCGGCCCAAACATCCTCAAGGCTTCGCGGTCGGATGTCCGCATCCTTCCAGCTATCTGTGAGGCATTGTTCAACATGATCCGAGGACGTACAAAGCCATAGTCCCATTAAGTGACATCGCCGGAGTTTCCGTGGTCTAACACACCACAAACTCCGACTAGTCATGATTTGACAAGGCCACATGGTTATGTTCTCTAACCAATCTCCATAGTATCAACCATAGGGTAGTTGAAAGTCCCTAGTTTGGTTTTGGCTAATTGATGAAACCTAGGACTAACCTTGTTTATCTAAGTGGTTGATTTAGAGAAAGGTTGTCCCCATGATGAGCATATTGAATATGAAGCATGACACGTGTCATGTGATCAAAGATGAAGATCAAGACGATGCTTGGCTCCATGGACCGGTGTTGAAGGTGAAGGGCTAGTCGAGGCTTCGGAGTGAAGGACCATGCGATGGTGAAGCTCGGGCAAGACTAGGCGCCGATGGACCGATGCACGGTGAAGGGCAAGTGAAGTCAAGATCGATGGATCGAGACGGTCACATGATGGTGTGAAGCATTCATATCATTTGGAGAAACAAAATGGGCTCAAGGCAAAGGTATAACCGATAGGGCCATTTTGTTTTGCACTCAAGACACCATAGAGGGTGTGAGTGGTTTAGGATCGATAGCCGCACTATTAAGAGGGGAAGTCTTATCGGCTATTCGACGCACGGGTGCCACTAGGTGAATTCATGAAGTGCATTGCATGTAGGACCTAGTGAGCTAACCTAACCTTTGGGAAATGTTTGAGAAAAGCTAACACACAAGCACATGGAGATGTACACTTGGTTGTGTTGGCACATTTACAAAGGTGGCGTGTTGGTGCGCTGTGGTTTGCAGGGTAGAGATGGGTTTGGGTCCCTCTCTTCCTCCCGCCGAGCCTGTGAGGCGGGATTCGGCGCTTTCGAGAAAAATGGTTGCATATTTTCTATTGCGCCGGATGCAAAATTTGGTTGAAATCATGCTATCTCTGTTGATCAAGTTGGTATACTTGTTGGATAGCATGTTGGAGAAGTTGGTGTCACGACACGGCGAAAGGCAGCTTCTGCAGGAGGCGCCGGACGCGCCTTGGGCAGGCGCCGGACGCGTCCGGCGCATTGTGAAGTGGCGCGAGGTGGATGGCTAGGCTCAGCGAGCGGCGGACGCGGGCGTGGCGCGTCCGGCGGTGGGTCGGACGCCGACCAGAAACTTCTTTTCTGGGTCGCGCTGTCGGACGCACGGCCGGACGCTCGCCGGACGCGTCCGGCGTGGTCTCGCTGTGGGCTCGAGGTCGAGCTGCTAGGTAGCGCCGGACTCGCCACTGACTCGGGCGGCGGACGCTGGTGGTTCACTGTTTAGCGTCCGGCCGAGTGATGCGTTTGAACGAGCTTCAACGGTCGGGCCGACGCGCGGCCGCGAGGGGAGGCGCCGGACGCGTCCGGCGCTTGGGCCGCGGACGCGTCCGCGAGTTGAAATCGGCCGGCCCGAGGGGTAACGGTTGGATTTCGCCTTGGGCTTATAAATAGCCCCTTGGCCGGCCATGGGGAGAACTCTTGCCCATTTCTACTCACTTGCTCATCCTTTGTGCTAGAGAAACACTCTCCCTCTCATCTCTCTTGCTTGTTGCTCATCCAAAGTGAGATTGAGAGATCACCTAGTGCATTGCATTGCTTGAGAGCATTCTAGTGGCACTTGTGGGTGGTTTAGCCGGTGGATTTCTTGTTACTCTTGGAGAGTACCACTCCTAGCCGGCTTGGAGATTGTTGGAGGCGTTGGCAAGAGAAGGTGTTTGTTCTTGGCCACCTCCGGTTGTTTGTGAGAGGTTTGAGCTCACCTCGTGGGGATCACGAAGAGCATCCTAGTGGATTGCGCGTGTCGTTGAGTACCTCGCTTGAGAGTGGTGTCTTGCGGTGCCTTGCGGGCGAGCCTTGAGGGGCTAGTGACTTGAGGGTCACACCGAGGAACCATCTAGGTGTTGGTCGACACAACGGGTGACGTAGCTTGGCGGTGCCCAAGTGAACATCCGGGGATAAATCATTGTGTTCATCTTGTCTCCCGGTGATTGGTCATCATCCTTTGTGTGTTGCCGATTGTGATTGATTGTTCATCTTATTGGTGATTGGCAACCTCGACTCTATGCGTTGGTATAACACGCTCCTACCCTCTCTTGTATTACTTTGATTACTTTCTTGCAAAGTAGAATTGCTTGCGTGGTCGGTCGGGAACCACAACTTGTGTAGACTAAATCCCGTGGGTGAAATTGCTTGTGTGGTCGGTCGGGAACCACTCCTTGTGTAGATTAAATCCCGTGGGTAGAACTCTTGATCACTAGTGGTAGCTATTGTTTGTGCTAGTGATCACCTACTAGAATTGTTTGGATAGGAGGCTTGCAACATCTAGTAGGCTAAGCAAAACTTGCTTTCCGCCATTTGTGTATCTAACGAAGTTTGCTTAGTGAGTTTGTAGAAATTTTTATAGGCTATTCACCCCCTCTAGCCATCTAGGACCTTTCAAGTGGTATCGGAGCCGAGGTCACCGTTTTTGTGCAAGGCTTAACATCCTACGGTGTTGAGATGGCTCAAATTGTGTTCAACCATGTTGGGGGCAAACCGCCTATGTTTGATGGAGTTAGTTCTTTTGATCATTGGAAGAGAAAGATGATCATGTATCTCGGTTCAATTCAAGAGAGAGTCTTGCAAGTTACATTGCATGACTATGCTATTCTTGATAATGATCATCTCACCGATGAAGATAGAGCCAACACAACATGCAATAGAATGGCTCTCAACACCTTATACAATGGCATTGATACAAAGGTGTTTGAGGGGATCAAGGACTTGGAGCGTGCAAGTGAAGTGTGGACAAGGTTGGGTGAGACCTATGAGGGCACCAAGGTTGTGAAGAGTGCCAAGTTATATGGACTCAAAAGTGAGTTCGAGAACTTCAAGAAGAAGGAGGATGAAACAATCATTGAAATGTTTCATCGCTTGCAAGTGATTGTAAATGATCTCAAGAGTTTGGGGCACAAGACAAAAGATGAAGACTTTTGTCATAAGTTCTTGATTTGCTTGCCAAGGAGCTTCAAGATGTTGAAGCTTATGCTACAAAGAGATGGGCTTGAAGGCAAGAAGCCAAATGATTTGCTTGGTGAAGTCTTGACATATGATAAGTTTGATCAAGATGATGAGAAGGTGGAAGAGGAGAAGAAGAAGAAGACCGTGGCATTCCAAGCCACATCCTCCAAGGGCAAAGCACCAATCTTTGAAGAAGAAGAAACCAATGAGAAAGATGGTGACTTTGAGATTGATGATGAGGCTCTAGCTCTTGTGGTGAAGAAGATGGGACACATGTTCATCAAGAGAAGAGGCTTCAAGAGAAACAACTTCAAGAAGCAAGAGCAACCAAGAAAGTGCTTCAATTGTGATAGCACCGAGCATCTACAAGCCGAATGCCCATATGAGAAGAAGAAGAACTACAACAAGGGCAAGTTTGAGAAGAAGAAGCATGAGGCCAAGATGACACTCAAGAAGGGCAAGAATGGTGCATTTGTGGTCACTTGGGAGAGTGACATTGATGATGAAGATGAAGATACAAGCAACAAGGCTATGGCTTCCATCGCCATCAACAAGAAGCCTTCATTATTCTCTTCATCACCATCGTGCTTCATGGCCAAGGAAACCAAGGTAAAATATGATGATAGTGATGATGATAGTGAGATGGAATATGCTCACGATGTTGATAATATTGATGATGATGATGAACCTTCTAAGGATCAATTATATGACTTGATGCAAGAAACTAGAGATATAGCTATTGCCAAGGAAAAGGAGTGCAAGAAGCTTTCAATGAAAGTAGCAATACTTGAGAAAGCCCTAGGTGAGCTTATGACCACTCATGAGTGTCTAGTGGAAGACCATGAGAAACTTGGTGATGCTCATTCTAAGCTTGAAAAAGCTCACTCACTTCTACTTGAGCAACAAGCAAAGAAAGTGGTGGTTGCATCATGTGATATAGGCCTTACTTGTGACATCATTGATGAGTCATTTTATCAACCTATCATCATGACAAATGCTAACCCTTCTTGTAGCACATCATCCACCACCACCACCGACTCTATCTCCACTACTAGTGATGGCTTCACTTGTGATGCTACACTAATGGTAGAGAATGAGACCCTCAAGAAGGAGGTGGATGAGCTCACTCATGCCTTAGGCAAAGCCTATGGTGGTGAGGCCCGCTTGCTAAAGTGCTTGGGTAGCCAAAGGTTCTCTCTTAACAAAGAGGGATTGGGCTATACCCCAAGAAGGGCAAGTCGGCCTTTGCAACTCCAAAGTCTAGCTTTGTGAAGAGCAATGGTCGGTTTTGCTATAGATGCAAGCAAGTTGGGCACCTAGAGCAAAATTGCAACAAGAAGCAACAAAACAAGAAACTTGACAATGCTATACCTTTTGATTCTTGTTATGTGCTTACCAAGGGTGTGAAAGGTGTACAAGCTAAGTTTGTTGGTACACCCATTGTTGGCCCAAAGAAGAAGGCAATTTGGGTACCAAAGAGCTTAGTCACTAACCTACAAGGACCCAAGCAAAAATGGGTACCTAAGCTTCATTGATTTGCTTGTAGGTGAATTATAAAGCCGGAGGAAGGCATTGGATTATTGATAGTGGGTGTTCTCAACACATGACCGGCACATCAAGAATGTTTGATTCAATTGAGAAGAATGATAGTGGCATTGAGTCAATTACTTTTGGCAATAACAAGAAAGGCAAGGTTGTTGGTTTGGGCAAGATTGCAATATCAAATGACATGAGTATCTCCAATGTGATGCTAGTTGAAAGCTTGGATTTCAATCTTCTCTCCGTGGCACAAATTTGTGATCGAGGCTACAAGTGCATTTTTGGGGCAAATGATATTGAGGTAGTTTCTCTTGATGGCTCCAACTTGGTGTTCAAAGGCTTTAGATATGAGAATCTCTATCTTGTTGATTTCAACACTAGTGAAGCTTCTTTGACAACATGTTTGATATCAAAATCAAGTTTGGGTTGGCTTTGGCATAGAAGGCTTGGACATGTTGGCATGAAACAATTGAAGAAGCTCACACAACACAATCTTGTTGAAGGCTTGAAAGATGTTGTATTTGAGAAGGACAAGTTGTGTAGTGCATGTCAAGCCGGGAAGCAAGTTGGAAGCTCACATCCAAAGAAGAGTATAATGAGCACATGCAAGGCATTTGAGTTGTTGCACATGGATCTATTTGGCCCAACTACATATACAAGTATTGGTGGCAATAAATATGGGTTTGTCATAGTGGACGACTTCACAAGATTCACATGGGTATTCTTTCTTAGTGACAAGAGTGAAGTGTATGACACCTTCAAGACCTTTCTCACTAGAGTTCACAATGAGTTTGACATGAGAATCAAGAAAGTGAGAAGTGACAATGGGAGTGAGTTCAAGAATACAAGAATGGAAGAATTGTGTGATCACTATGGCATTGGTCATCAATTCTCGGCCAAGTACACTCCAAAATCAAATGGCCTAGTTGAGAGAAAGAATAGAACATTGCTTGATATGGCTAGATCAATGCTTCATGAGTACAATGTTAGTCAATCATTTTGGGATGAAGCAATCAACACGGCATGCTACTACATCAATAGGCTCTATTGTCATACCTTGTTAGAGAAGACCCCATATGAGCTACTTCATGGAAGAAAGCCCAACATTGGCTATTTTAGAGTGTTTGGTTGCAAATGCTACATCTTGAGAAAGGGCACTAGATTGGGGAAGTTTGAAAAGAGATGTGATGAAGGGTTCCTACTCGGTTATTCAACTACAAGCAAGGCTTATAGAGTTTGGAACAATTCAAGTGGCATTAGAGAGGAAGTCCATGATGTGCAATTTGATGAAACCAATGGGTCACAAGATGAAGATGAGAATCTAGAAGATGTTGGTGGAACTCAATTGGTTGAAGCTATGAAGAACATGGATATTGGGGACATTAGAGCAAAGCAAGTGGTTGATGTGCAAGATGATAAAGATAAAGTGCTCAATTCTCCATTGAGGCAAGCTAGCAATGCTCAAGTGCAAGATCATGGTGCTAGTTCATCCAACGAGGACAAGTCAAGTGATCAATCAAGCTCAAGCAATCAAGTGCAAGTGCTACAACCACAACATGTTGCAAGAGATCACCCAATTGATAGTGTTATTGGTGATATTAGAAGTGGTGTACAAACAAGATCAAGAGTGGCTATGATTTGTGAGTATGCATCATTTGTGTCAACCAAAGAGCCAAAGAAAGTTGAGGAAGCCTTGGATGATGCCGATTGGATCATGGCAATGCAAGAAGAGCTCAACAACTTCACAAGAAATGATGTGTGGGAGTTAGTTGAGAGGCCGGAGGATCACAATGTCATTGGAACCAAATGGGTTTTCAAGAACAAGCAAGATCAAGATGGTGTTGTGATTAGAAACAAAGCAAGACTAGTTGCACAAGGCTATACTCAAGTTGAAGGTCTTGACTATGATGAAACATATGCTCCCGTGGCAAGATTGGAGGCAATAAGGATACTATTGGCTTATGCATGTGCCCACAATATCAAGTTATATCAAATGGATGTCAAGAGTGCATTTCTCAATGGGATCATCAATGAGTTAGTATATGTTGAGCAACCTCCCGGTTTTGAAGATGAGAAGAGACCCAACCATGTGTACAAATTGAAGAAAGCTTTGTATGGCTTGAAGCAAGCACCTAGAGCATGGTATGAGAGATTGAAGACTTTTCTTCACTCCAAAGGGTTCATTATGGGTAAGGTTGATACTACTCTATTCACCAAGAAGATTGGTAATGATCTCTTCATTGTGCAAATCTATGTTGATGATATCATCTTTGGATCAACCAATCAAGCATATTGTGAAGAATTTGGTGAAATGATGGCAAATGAGTTTGAGATGTCCATGATTGGTGAACTTAGCTATTTCCTTGGTCTTCAAGTCAAGCAATTGAAGAATGGGACATTTGTGAGTCAAGGAAAATACATAAGAGACATGTTGAAGAAGTTTGGGATGCAAGATGCAAAACCAATCTCAACTCCAATGGGCACAAATGGGAATCTTGATAGTGATCATGATGGCAATATGGTGAATCAAAAGGATTATCGGTCATTGATTGGAAGCCTACTCTATGTCACCGCATCAAGGCCGGATGTCATGTTTAGTGTTTGCATGTGTGCTAGATATCAAGCCTCACCTAGAGAGAGTCATCTCACGGCCGCAAAGAGAATATTGAGGTACTTGAAGCAAACAAGAGATGTTGGATTGTGGTATCCTAAGGGGTCAAAATTTGAATTGATTGGATATTCGGACTCGACTATGGTGGTTGCAAGATCAATAGAAAGAGCACAAGTGGTACATGTCAACTTCTTGGAAGATCACTTGTGTCATGGTCCTCAAAGAAACAAAATAGTGTGGCAATCTCTACCGCCGAAGCCGAATATGTTAGTGCGGGGAGTTGTTGTGCACAATTGCTTTGGATGAAGTCAACTTTGAAGGATTATGGCATCAACTTCAAGAATGTGCCATTGTTTTGTGACAATGAAAGTGCAATCAAGATGACACAAAACCCGGTTCAACATGGAAGAACAAAGCACATTGACATAAGGCATCACTTCATAAGAGATCATCAACAAAAGGGTGACATTTCCATTGAAAGTGTGGGCACCGATGATCAACTTGCCGACATCCTCACCAAGCCACTTGATGAAAGAAGGTTTTGCAAGCTAAGGAATGAGTTGAACATTCTTGACTTCTCAAACATGTGTTGAATGCACCCCACCACTACTTGACATGCCTCTCCTTCGACAAAGCAAGGTACCATTGGTTGACATGTCATTCATTCTTAGGATTATACTTATGGTAGCACATGTAGACATACAAGGTGCATTTGGAGCATTCATGATAAATCAAATGTGTTTGATGTATATATGTTTACCACTATTGCTTCTATGTTTTGCTTGATCTAGTGGTGACATATGACATTGCAATCCTAGTGTTGAATCTAGAATATTTGCTACAAGTGTTTAATTCAACATAGGCAAGATAACCCTTGTCATGAGGTGTGAAGAAGCTTGTCTTTGGTTCAAACCGAATTAAATGTCTTTGGCAAGTGGTCTAGATTGAACCAATTTTGACTAAAGTTTTGTTTACTCCATCAAAGTCCTTTTCTCTCCACAATTTGATCCCATTTTGGGCAATTGTTGACAAAGGGGGAGAGAAAAAGATGATTGAACATGATAAAGGGGTAAATAAAATTTTGGTGCACACAAGAAGGGGAGCAAGCTCATGAACAAAGTTGTTGCATTTGTTTGTGCATTCTCATATGACTTGCTCTTGGCACCTAGTTTTAAAGTTTTATACAAGTGGTGTCTCCTTGCTTGTGTGGTGCAATGCTAGTATAGGACTTGTATGATGAAATGATCTACTAGCATGCATAGGTTGTAACTAGACTCCCTTGCCTTTACAAGTGGTTCAAGAACTTTGTTTATAATGTTGATCTCACGGGGTTCTTGAGTTTTTGATGGATGTCTAGTTACTATATGGTGCTAAGGATGGTGTAAAAGGCAACTCCGATTGGTATCACGCTTCAAAGGTCCATTTCTTACACCTTAGCATCATTTTGGTAGAATTACTCTCCCCACACTTTTATCCATGCATATGTGCAAAGCTTCAAATCCAAACTCTATGCACATATGTAGGGGGAGCAATACTACCAAAACCGAACTTGCTATAATTGTCCAAATTCCTCTTGTGAGCTTATTGATTGGACAAGTATGACAAGTTCAAAATCTTTATTATAAAATCATCTTTGTTGAGGTTGTCATCAATTACCAAAAAGGGGAGATTGAAAGTCCCTAGTTTGGTTTTGGCTAATTGATGAAACCTAGGACTAACCTTGTTTATCTAAGTGGTTGATTTAGAGAAAGGTTGTCCCCATGATGAGCATATTGAATATGAAGCATGACACGTGTCATGTGATCAAAGATGAAGATCAAGACGATGCTTGGCTCCATGGACCGGTGTTGAAGGTGAAGGGCTAGTCGAGGCTTCGGAGTGAAGGACCATGCGATGGTGAAGCTCGGGCAAGACTAGGCGCCGATGGACCGATGCACGGTGAAGGGCAAGTGAAGTCAAGATCGATGGATCGAGACGGTCACATGATGGTGTGAAGCATTCATATCATTTGGAGAAACAAAATGGGCTCAAGGCAAAGGTATAACCGATAGGGCCATTTTGTTTTGCACTCAAGACACCATAGAGGGTGTGAGTGGTTTAGGATCGATAGCCGCACTATTAAGAGGGGAAGTCTTATCGGCTATTCGACGCACGGGTGCCACTAGGTGAATTCATGAAGTGCATTGCATGTAGGACCTAGTGAGCTAACCTAACCTTTGGGAAATGTTTGAGAAAAGCTAACACACAAGCACATGGAGATGTACACTTGGTTGTGTTGGCACATTTACAAAGGTGGCGTGTTGGTGCGCTGTGGTTTGCAGGGTAGAGATGGGTTTGGGTCCCTCTCTTCCTCCCGCCGAGCCTGTGAGGCGGGATTCGGCGCTTTCGAGAAAAATGGTTGCATATTTTCTATTGCGCCGGATGCAAAATTTGGTTGAAATCATGCTATCTCTGTTGATCAAGTTGGTATACTTGTTGGATAGCATGTTGGAGAAGTTGGTGTCACGACACGGCGAAAGGCAGCTTCTGCAGGAGGCGCCGGACGCGCCTTGGGCAGGCGCCGGACGCGTCCGGCGCATTGTGAAGTGGCGCGAGGTGGATGGCTAGGCTCGGCCGAGCGGCGGACGCGGGCGTGGCGCGTCCGGCGGTGGGTCGACGCCGACCGTAAACTTCTTTTCGGGTCGCGCTGTCGGACGCACGGCCGGACGCCGCCGGACGCGTCCGGCGTGGTCTCGCCAGGCTCGAGGTCGAGCCGCTAGGTAGCGCCGGACTCGCCACTGACTCGGGCGGCGGACGCTGGTGGTTCACTGTTTAGCGTCCGGCCGAGTGATGCGTTTGAACGAGCTTCAACGGTCGGCTGACGCGGCCGCGCGAGGAGGCGCCGGACGCGTCCGGCGCTTGGGCCGCGGACGCGTCCGGCGAGTTGAAATCGGCCGGCCCGAGGGGTAACGGTTGGATTTCGCCTTGGGCTTATAAATAGCCCCTTGGCCGGCCATGGGGAGAACTCTTGCCCATTTCTACTCACTTGCTCATCCTTTGTGCTAGAGAAACACTCTCCCTCTCATCTCTCTTGCTTGTTGCTCATCCAAAGTGAGATTGAGAGATCACCTAGTGCATTGCATTGCTTGAGAGCATTCTAGTGGCACTTGTGGGTGGTTTAGCCGGTGGATTTCTTGTTACTCTTGGAGAGTACCACTCCTAGCCGGCTTGGAGATTGTTGGAGGCGTTGGCAAGAGAAGGTGTTTGTTCTTGGCCACCTCCGGTTGTTTGTGAGAGGTTTGAGCTCACCTCGTGGGGATCACGAAGAGCATCCTAGTGGATTGCGCGTGTCGTTGAGTACCTCGCTTGAGAGTGGTGTCTTGCGGTGCCTTGCGGGGCGAGCCTTGAGGGGCTAGTGACTTGAGGGTCACACCGAGGAACCATCTAGGTGTTGGTCGACACAACGGGTGACGTAGCTTGGCGGTGCCCAAGTGAACATCCGGGGATAAATCATTGTGTTCATCTTGTCTCCGGTGATTGGTCATCATCCTTTGTGTGTTGCCGATTGTGATTGATTGTTCATCTTATTGGTGATTGGCAACCTCGACTCTATGCGTTGGTATAACACGCTCCTACCCTCTCTTGTATTACTTTGATTACTTTCTTGCAAAGTAGAATTGCTTGCGTGGTCGGTCGGGAACCACAACTTGTGTAGACTAAATCCCGTGGGTGAAATTGCTTGTGTGGTCGGTCGGGAACCACTCCTTGTGTAGATTAAATCCCGTGGGTAGAACTCTTGATCACTAGTGGTAGCTATTGTTTGTGCTAGTGATCACCTACTAGAATTGTTTGGATAGGAGGCTTGCAACATCTAGTAGGCTAAGCAAAACTTGCTTTCCGCCATTTGTGTATCTAACGAAGTTTGCTTAGTGAGTTTGTAGAAATTTTTATAGGCTATTCACCCCCCCTCTAGCCATCTAGGACCTTACAGTAGTAACCACCTACCTCGCGGATGAGGGTCAATCACCCGTCTTCTACCGATTCTAATTAAGCAGTGCTAAGCATATGCGTGATCCTGAACTTAATAGGGTAAAGTATTCAGGTGGATCAAGGTAATCATAATGCAGTAACGGTTCCAAGTCAACGCCTATTAACTTAATGCATCATAATAAATAAATGACTCAAGTAAATCATTTTGAAAACAGTAGGAGTAATGCTCCGGGGCTTGCCTTTCTCGAAGGAGCTAGGGTGATGGTTAGGGCACTCGGGCAAGTCGGCGTCGATCCTCGCCCCGTGCCGCTCTCCGCAAAGATCAAGCTCCCCGCTCGCTCCTCTCCTTCCGGCTCCTCGGGAACTATCGGGCGTCACTCCTTCCGGCAATCCTGTATGATGCATCGTGCGTATGAATATCGGAAATGCAATACGAAATCAAAGCGTATGATGATGATGATGAACCAATCACGAAGTTACAAGGTAGTCAACATCATCCTAACATGTTACACCTTTTATAACCCTAATAAACATGGCAAGGACAAAGGTTAACCTAGACTCGACGATTAACCGATCATGATTACAAGCAGGGCATAACAGCAACCTATAGCTAGACTGCTCAGAAAAATCTACAAAAATTACAGTAGCTAAGCTAGGTAACAACAAGCCTACCATAAAATTTGCAGGTCAAAACAGTAAACCAATTATTCTATACAAAAAAGACAAGACAAAGCATTAAACCAAGACCTAAAAATACTTTGCATTATGAAAAGTGCCAAACAACAGATCTCATGTGATTAACAGCTACTTATAAGTATGAAAACACCCTAGAAAAATTATCAAGCCTAAACCTTGCATAAATAATTAATTATGAATTTCCTAAACTCTAAGCAAAGCAAGCACAATAATTAAACAGGGCATTTTCTACACATGACATATATAAATAATATTTTTCCTAGATAAAGCATCTCCTAACTAGAGCAACAAAACAAGAATCACATTTTTCTGATAAACCTACAATTTATTATGCATTTAACAAGATTTAAGCAATTAAAGGCATTAAATAATACAGTACAGAAAAGTATTTAATAAAAATAAACCAATACTCTACATGCATAAAGCTCATCATAAGAAAAATATTGAAACTTGAATCACCCAAAATGGACTTAAAATGAGGGAGATATGATTTTTGAAAGATTTAAACATCTTTTCTGAAATTCATTTTTAAAACCGGGAAATATCCTAAACGCTACGCGCACCCAGCTTTCCCGGGCGGCGACGCGGGCGGGCCCGCTGCTACGCGTACCCGGCGCGGTGTACCCAAGGCGCACCCGCGCAGTGGCACCGATCGGCGGGTCCCGAGTGGAGTCCGCCCACCGGGCCGGCCACCGGAGGAGGGCACCGCCGTCGGCCGGCGAGAACTGGCCGACGGCGGCACCTCCGGCTGCGCTGGTGGCACCGTGGTGCTCGTGGCGGCGGCGCGGACACGGGCGTGGTGAAGATGAAGCATCTAGTGGCCTAAATCGCGGGCGCGGCGGACGGGCGGGCGCGCGGCGCGGCGCGGCTGACGGCCGCACGCCGGAGCAAGGCTCGGCGGCGTGCTTGGATATGCCTACGGGCTGCGCGATGCCACGGCGGAGCTAGAGCGCGAGCTCGGGGGTGAAGATGACGGCGGGCGCGAGCGGACGGCGACACCGGAGAGCTCGCCGAGCTCGGCTCCGGAGGCGGAGGAAGACGGCCAAATTGGCCACTACCTTGGGACGATGCGAGGCAAGGACACGCGGCGGAGGTGGAGGAAGGCGAGGCGGACTCGGTGACGTGGCTAGGGAGGAGAATGGACGGATGGGAAGGCGGCTAGCCGGAGGGGGCGCGGCGGCGGCCATGGCGGAGCTCCGAGGTGCTCGCCGCGGGCGCGGGGAGGAATTGAGAGGGGCGAAGTGAGCAGGGAGGCGAGGCGGGGCTTTATAGGCGCGGGCGCGTCCACTTTGGACCGGGGAATCACGGGCAGACGGGCGGGGCGGTCCGGCGGACGGCCATGGCGTTCGGCCCGGCGCGCGCTGCGGCTCAGGCAGCGAGGCGGGGAAACGGGCAGCGGGCGAGCGCTGCGGCGTGCTCGAGTGCGGGCGCGCGTGGCCGTTGCTTTGTCGGGGAGCTCGTGGCGCTATTGCTTGGCGCGGCGCGGCGCAGCATCGTCGGCGATGGCCGAGGCGGCGTAGCACGGCAGCGGGCAGGCGAGGCAGCGAGTGGAGGGGGAACCGAGCCGGCGACGAGGAGGCACACGCGGCGACAAAAGCGCGATCGGGCGGGGGCGCGGCGAGGGCGGCGCGCTTGCTGCGGCGGCGCTGCGCGCGCCGCGCGTTCCGAAGCGAAGGGGAGGGAGAAAGGGAACGATGACAGGTGGGGCCGGGTGGGTCCCACTCGGTCCCACTTTTCAAATAAAAGTTTGTCGCCCATATTTTCCAAAATATTGCGAATTTGAATTTGGTCCAAAAACAAAAGTTTTCTCAAAATTAAAAGATGAATAACTTTCATGTAGAAAGTTTTTGCAAAATCGGCCTAGATTTGAAAAATAAAAATTTGGGCCTCAAAAATACATTTAAAATTGATTTTTAAAACTGTTTTTGCCATTTTTGAAGCACCAAAAGTCATTTTCCTAAATTGGGGTCAAAACAAAAGTTTCTCCAAAAATTCTTCTCTATAAACTTTGTTAAAGCCCCATTTTGAGAAAAGCACCACAAGTATGACTTCTAGAAATCACTTGAAATCACTAATTGCCTTTTTAAATCAAGCACAAAAATAATTGCTAAGAAAATGCCATAATGATGCTTATGTGATGATCATGCTCATGATGCAAGATTTTGCTAACCCTAAAACTGGAGTTGTTACATCGTCGGCTTGGGGTGTAGAGCACAAAAGACGTTGAACAACACATACTACTTCATCACCCTCTTCTTCACAAAGGTCCTGTTCTTCCTCAACTTCTTCATCTTCATACTCACCATCACCATAATCATCTTCATCATCACTTTCCTCGGCGTGTAGTGTTGACTACCTTCCTCCTGGACGTTGCTCGATACATGTCCTTGTTCACCACACTTATAACACTTGACAACATTTTGGTTTCTCTTTGCTCTACTCTTCTTTGCAGCAGGCTTTTGTGTGGATTGTGTTGTTTTTGATTGTGTAACTTTACTCTCCATTTTGCTACTATAGCCTTTTGAAGATCCTTCTATGGGAGAATATGAATGAGATTTAGATACCTTCTTTGTCTTGGCATGTCTTTCAGCTCTCAATGCTAAGGTCTGTGCTTGATCAATCGACCAAATCTGTTGCATGACTAACTGATCTCTAATAACTTCATTGAGACCATTAATATACCTTGCAACTTGTTGATCTTCAGTTTCAGCAAGGTTGCACCTGACCTGCAGCCTTAGAAACTCCTCTGTATATTCCGAAACAGATCTATTTCCTTGGGAACAATTCTGAAATTCAGTGAAAAGAATTTGTTCATAATCAGCGGGTAAAAATCTAGCCTTCAAAAGTGCCTTCATTTGACGCCAATATCTTATGCGAGGTTCACCCCTCAACCTGCGTTCTTCTTGATGACGGTGCCACCATGCACCAGCACCTCCCTTTAGCTTATATGCAACCAAAGGAACTTTACGATCTTGGCTAATACTCATAATATCAAAGAATGTCTCAACTTCATATAGCCAATCAAGGAAATCTTCGATATCGACACTACCGTTAAAAGTAGGGATTTCAGCTTTCACCTTGTATGTATTTCTGCATAGCGAGCATTTCTCCTTGCATTTTCATAAAGATCATCTTCTTCATGTATTTCACTAACATCTTCGTCTTCTTGATCATCATCATGGGGTGATTTTCTATCCTCACCATGCTTTAGTTGTAGCTTGGCTTCTACTTTTTCTTTTGATGAATTAGCTTTAGTGCTAGCAGCAGGGGCATGATTTCTAATCATTTCTGCTAACTGATCAAACCTCCTGTTGAATGTTTCTTGTAACTCTTGAATTTGCTTTTCCGCAGCATCCATCCTCTTGCCCAAATCCTCCATCTTTCTTCTCCCTTGCAGGGTTCTTCAAAGAAAATGGCGGCCTGAGATGATCAACGAGGCTCTGATACCAATCTGATGCAGCACACTATATTGGAGGAACCTCTCCAAGGTGCTGATATATAGAAATAGCACAAGTGTTGAAGGAACCACTTCAACGTGCTAGTAGATAACGCCCTAAGGGCAGCCCGAATCCACGGACAATAATCCGAATCCACGGATAGTAAGAGCTCAATCCAAAGCTCAAGAACAAGATCTAATCCAAGATCTAAGATAGGAACATGAAGTTCTATTCATATGGTAGAGGATACAAACAAGTTACATAGGTTGAGGGCATTGCCTCTATTTATAGGCTATGAGCCCTTACACAACTCATATATACCTAATATGACAACTAATAGCCTACTAGATGACAACTAATATGACAACTAATATATGACTCAATGACACCTAAGAAACAACTTGTAGAATAGCCTAGTATCTTGTAACATGATACATATGACATATGCCATGACATCACATTTCTTCTTAGCTAAGTGACTTCAATAAGCATGTATTAGAGATAGAATTCGATTGACTTCTTCTTCTTAGTAGCAAAATCCAAGTTCACTTTTGTTATGGTGATCTTTCATGAACTAAGTAGATGTTTCAAGAATTATCCAATTGATGTCCCGCATCGTATCAAACCTTTTTTGGGGTGTGGGGACAAAAATGTGATATTTGTGGGTTCCAAAGCCATCGATTTGTTACAAATGTAGTCTACATGGAAGTGAAATTTTGGGGAAGATTGTGTGTGTATGGGTGGGGGGTATCGGCTCTCTCATATCTATATTTTGTTTATATGGAAAAGGAGCCCCTGTATCGACATTGTTTATCGAGGGATTTATTAAATACTAGTTTTTTGAAATAAATGAATCATACTCGGTTGTATTCCTCTCGATTTTGTTATCCTATTATATATTGTAGATTGTAGAGACGTTTAACGATATACCTATGCCTTCTATTTGGAAGATTCATGTTATTTGCTAGAGTTGTGACATATTTATGTTTTTGTGGCGTCACAATCTTATGACAAAAGTAGGGCTTGCTAAAAGTAATTAACCCGACCAATGTAGTTTCGTAGCGAGCGGTGGTCAATCTTGTGGCCAGATTTGGTATCATTAGCTATAACAAACACAGCCCGGAATACCTTTTGTTGTTTTGTATTGTGTTTTGGGCCCCGGAGCCTATGCTTACCAGAACATTATTGTAAATGCACATGAAGCAGATATTATAGCAGGAAACAATTGGTGCATGACCATAATTTACATGTTTGCACCTACTATGCAGTTTTCACGGCGTATTTTATCAAATATGTTTTGTTTTTTTGTTTGCGAAGCTATCGGTGTCCACTTGGAAACTTTGGCTAGGTTTTGTGTGTAAAGGTTTCCCTGCACTCTTCCAAAAAGACTATGAGAAACAGGAACTTAAGATGACAAAAGATGAGGTAAGTAAGTAAATTCATAAGTAAAAATGCATTTTGTTCATAGGTAGAATATCTTTTTTAAAAAAACCTAAACAAATTGAATTACGAAGGCTGAAGGCAAAGGACGACCGTTTTGCTGGTTACAAGAGCATTTGTGTCTTTGGCTTGGGCTCACTGTTTTGGGGAAGTGCCACCGGTTACCTTGGGCAATTAAAGGATAAGGACGACATGGTGGGCAAGCAACTTCCTAAGTGGATGGAAATTTGGTTCGGATACTCGGCCTTTTCACTTGTGTCAATGCTGATTGGTCTCGCTGCCTCCACTTTTCCGAAGTCGTCATGCTTAGCGCCTTCTCTTGCTGGATTCGGGAGCCTACAAGCTTTGCTCCTAGTTTTGGCGGGCTTTCACGTGGCGTCATTAAAGTACCATCCTTATGAAGTTGAGTGTCAGTACTCATTGATTGCTTCAAGCATAATCGTAACAATGTATTGGGGCCTCTGCGTCCAAGACCCTTTGGTATGGTGCACCGCATTACTTGAACAATGCAATAAACTATTTCGAGAAATCTTATTAAATACTGACATGTTTTCAATTTCAGATACTCCATATCTTGGTCAAATTGATCTTTTGGCTACCTAGCCTTATGATTTATGGAGCGTTCATGGGTGTTTGCAAGACTGGCAATTTGTCGTACGTGCTTGGACAAAACTTAAGACAAAGGTGCTGGAAGCTAAGACAAAAGTGCTGGCTCTAAAAAGCACTTGGATGGCTAAGAATCACACATCTAGCAACTATCAACTTCTGCCTCATATAGTCTCTCCTTGAAGGTAATTCGTTCAGCTGCTATTTATCTCTTTTGAAAATGATATTGTGATCCTATTGTTTCCTTCTTTACATATGTCATTGTTATGAACGTCGTTGGGGCTGCATGGGTGAGAGAGAGGAGAGGGCGATTGCTGGCTGCTGCACTACAGTACCGCAGTTACTGTTCACATGGTGGCAGCGGCTGAGGGAGAGAGGAGGCTAGGGTTGCAAGGGGTACTTCCCGATCTCCCGGCTCCCTAAGGGAAGCCGAGCAAATTTGATTGCTCTTGCTTAATTTGTATTGTGCCTCATGGGCTGATTATAAAGGATACATAGGACTAACGCCTCTTGTAGCTAGACAATATGGCACTATTCCTATTTACTCTAACATAAATAATAACTAAGATAATTAACTCTAATGGGCTAAGGCCCAACAGGCCATTGACTCCTCTAACAGTCATACTAACTAGGATGTTAGTGGCCCTCCACTTCTCCTGCCTTAAGAAGCATCAGTGAATTTGTCGGTTGCAATAGTTGAAATTAAGAGTAGGAATACAGGACAAGTGTAATGATTTAATTTGTGATTGAAAAGTCATGATATTAAGGATACAAATGTACTCAGAATGTAGGGTATATATGTATGTACATATTGAGCATAAGCATCAACACCAAAATCGGGGTTGATTTAAATTCCACCCTTTCACTACGCCCATAGTATGAGCATTGGTGGCTCATTGCTATGCCGACACCTGTTTCTGTACATTTTGCAAACAAGTGTATGCATCCAACTTGGATTTTTATTTACATAATTATCAAGTCCTTTGTTGTTTGTGGTCATGTAACTTCTGAAATGTTTTATTTTGCATGGCTGTGCATTGCGCTTCTGCAGCACGCCAGGAAGGGATGTTTCTTTCAGAACACACTTCATTTCGTTATCTTTATGAAAGCAATAGTTATATGTATATTCCAGGAGTGCCGACAGCCCGACACCAATTTAACTATGTATCACATGATGCATGAATTTCCTTCAAATTCAGTTAAAACAGTTCTGAGTTATGCAACTATATTTGTGTTCTTTGGTATATTTCACAAGATTTCATGAGTACACAATTACTTCTCATAGGCATAGGTTTTATAACTACACTGTTCCTGCGGTCAATTTTTTATTTTGGTTGTTCTCTAGATGTATGTGCCTTTAGTTCATGTGTGTACAAAAGATTGGTCATCTCATCTGATTATGTAAATTTATAGGTTGTAGTTGTCAGAAATGAAATCCCTTTGCTTCTAGACTTATGTGTTATGTGCAACGGGGATCTGTACCTGCTAGATTTTGCCTTGCTGCTCACCTGTAGGTAATATTCTTGTTACTTTCACTTGCTAGAAAGGAAGATATCTTTGTTGCGTACTGTTGGGGTGAAGCTTTACATTGTGGGTCTTCTATTTGAATGTTTGTGGCATCTTGCAACTATAGGTTCAGTCCCTTGTGTGCTACAAGTGTTACGTTTCCTTTTGTACATCTTTTGTTTTATTCCAGGGTGCTACAGGCGTTTTGAACAGCTTAAAACTTTAAAAACTCACTTATGTTGATCCTCATCACATTTGAGTTGGTGACATATGTGCTTGTTGTAGGTATTGTGACTGCATCTGCTAGGATGAAAACAGCTAGAGCAACAGTCTTCCTTCTTCCAGAATTCTGCTATGGTTCTCCGTCTCAGAGGTTTGTAGCATCCCCTAGATCAATTTTTTTAAACCTTCCCGTCGCGTTTCTGAATTTTTAATCCTTTAATTCTTTTGTTTATGTCATGTGTCGCTGATAAGTAGGCACTCTATACAAAAAACAGAGTGTGACACAAGAAAAACAAAAACAAAAAACTTTGGTTGTTGGTCAGTTAATTAGTGGCACTCAGCTTTTATGAAAAAGAAACTTTGGTTAAGATTTCACATTTACTTTCAGTTGCACATAGGTGGTGACTTTCTATTCAGAATAAATTTATGGTTGATCAATTTGATGCACTAATTATATAAGATATAAAATAAAATGATGATTTAATTGTCTGCTTCTTAAACGTTTTTGCCCTGCTAGGAATATATACACTTTTGTGTACTCAGATTATATGTAAGCCACCTTGTCTATGGCTAAGATATACAATTTTGTTCACCGCTGTTTTAGTTTATCCATAGCTTTATATATCTACTCTAATGATCACCGTGTATTTGGATTGACATTCTAAGCTATCAACTATAGCTTTATATGACTGAACAGAACCATAATGGCTGGCATGGTCACACAGCTCATGTTTGTGAATGCTCTATCATTCGGTATTAGATGATATGATATCTTTACTCTGCTGCAAAAATGTTAATGATAATTATGCTTTGTATCTTAGTTGTATCTATCGATTATAAATTGTTTATCCTCAAATCATTGTAGGGCGTCTGATGATCTAGTCTGTAGGATATGTGTAGATTTTAAGACTGTTGGCGCTGTACTGGTTCCTAACCTTATTTGTCTAGCAGCTTAGCAACAAATACCAACCGGAGTATCAAAAAACAGCTGCCACAACAATGTATTTATCGACTGGTTCATAAAATCGAACTGAAATACTAGGCTTTAGGTAGCCCAATTTTCAAGAACAACTTAGTAATAATTTGTTGAACTACATTTCTCTCAGCTTTCAAATTACCCTTTTGTACTCTCTCTGTATTTTGTGCATTTTGAACAAATAAACATAATATAATTTTTTTGACATGGGATGATAACAATGACATTTTTGCATGTGAAGATGAAACGCTCTGTTGTGACTTGTAACTCATAAGTATTTTAATCAGGCCAAGTAAAATTTTGCTAAACTCAAGGATATATGTATGATATAAGTAAATCTTTGCCTTTTCGTTTGTAGTCCGTTGTTCCATTTCAGCATTTTTCTGGTATTCTCACAAATAGACATCACTTGCTTTGGCAGGCTGCTCATCAAACATGCTCCAAAGCTGTTTTTTCCTACTCTGTGAAGGTTCTCAAGATGGTGTACATGATGAAAGAACAAAGATACCAAATCCAGCTGTAAAGGCTCTCAAGATGCTTTGGTTTCTTTTTTTTTTCCCTAAGATTAGATTTAGATCAAATGTACACTAGTGTTTGGTTTCATAGGCCAGTCTACCAGGGAAGGTGTCGGTTGGCACTTGAACCTGTTAATCTAAGAATGGTTGATGAAACTGCTCAGTGTTATAGAATCCGAAAAATTGCCAATTTTGGTCTCTGTTAGCATGGCAACCAAGATTCTTGGCTCAAGCATGCTCACCACTGTGGTAACTGTATCTTGTGCTGCTATATATGGTTTTATGCAGAGGGGGTGTTGATGAACATGAAGGAAATACAAATTTTGTTGTCTGAACAGGTGTGCTGCTTGTTGTGTTTGTTAAATATTTTTTTTTTCAAAAATAGCTAGTTGTTTCAATGCTTCCTGTAGTTTACATTGCAGCATACACCCTCCAGCAAATATGACTAGAATTTGAAGACACCTTTCCTGTTGTGAAAACAAGATGAATATAACTTTTAGAATGCATATATCACAAAGTATAATGTGGTTTTTATTTCTAGGAACCACAGAAGGTGATGTTGATACATAGAATACAGTACATGAGTGCTTTCCAGTTGTGTTTGTTTGGATATTTGATGGAAGTAGTTGCTGAATTCATGGAAGTAAGTTACCATTGAGAAGATTTTGTTGAGCAATTTCAGACTGCTGATTCAGAAGGCCTGCAGCTTCTGATGACCTACATTGTTTCAGAGAACCCCTCTGTGAGTTAGGAGTTGCAGCTCACCAAATTCCTTGTACTTTAAAAAAAAAAACCCTTGTACTTTCCGAAGAAGTGAGTGATCCCATCAAAAGGGGGCCTATATCTTCTGAAACACGAACTGTTGCATCATGATGCTCAGAGTCAGAGAGAAAGGGAACTGACAGGAAAGATTTCAGAATTCTTGCCTCTCGGTTCACAAAGCCGTCAGTACCGACGCCGCTGCCGCCCCGCCCGCTCGTGCACTCATCCACCCGACGCCGCACCGCACCGCACCGCAGCTGGGGGAGAGCGGGAGCCAGGGGGAATCGACTGGGAGCAGAAAATTAACACACGGGAGAGCCGACCAAATCACGAACACAAGGAATCGATAAAATTATACAGTATAGGTCTTCGAGTCGAGACAAACCGGGTCAAAAGCACAGGAAATCGATGAAACTATATAACCCCACAGAAGGAGGAAGACGCAACGCAGGCAGGAAGTGTCGACGCCTTTTGCCGGGGAAGGAACGAAGAAGGCAGTCAGGCATGCAGCGGCAGCACGGTGACGATGTAATAACAGGAGAGCCTAACCAGCACTGACTGGTGGGAGCCACGAGACAGAGTCCGACAACAGATGACCCGAGCGACATGCGCCGTGCCGGCGCGAGTCCCACGTAGGCCAGTGGTATGACGCGTGGCACGCGCACCCGTCCTCGTTGGAGATGGAGGCGCATATCCTATCCACGTGTGTGCTGAGCGATCTGTTTGGAATTCAGAATGACGCGTAGCAGAAAATGTGCTCTTTCAAATGTTAGCCAGAGCCACTTATGCAACACAAAAAATTACAGACTTTCTCAGAAGAAAGAAACGCCATGCAGGAGAGAACAGCTGGAGGAGAAGCTTGCCAATAAAAGTGATGAGGCTGAGATGCTGAACTAGAAGATAGGGCATGCTTAGAACTGGCATAGGAAGAATCAACGGATTGAGCCACGCTACATTTGTGGGATATGCTAAAAAAAGCATATAACATGATAGTGTCAAAAGTCAAAACATATACTGCGTGGTTAACTACCTGAAAGATGTCACCTTCCTTTCTCAAAGTTTCGATTATCTATCATTTTTTGCATCAAAACTACTGAACCTGTCATTCTGTACTTCCTATCTACAAGTGTAGGGCTATGGCTCCAAAAATGAAAACAATATTTGCATTATTAGGTTCTTTTATTTATGCACGAAGCTGTACCAAACAATCAACCATATAAATATAGAGCAACTTTTTAAACACATCATTTCATTAGGACGAAATAGAGTGTACATAGAGTATAAGGGAAGATAGTCCCCAATCAACCCTAACAAACAAAGAAACCTACAGCCCACAGCCTCCACACCTCTGAAGGGCAGGATCAGTTCTCACTAACTCTTCTGCTAACATTGCATTTCAACTCAGTAAGTCCTGATAGATGCCATTAAATATCAGTATCAGCTTCTTATATTTTATTAGGCACAGTGTCTAAAAAAGACTAGCAACAACAGACACCCAAAATCCATCAATCTAGAAACAATTATTTATGGCCATTTACACAGTGGTAGCCATTTACAAGTTAACTTTAAGAGAACTATCTTACCTAAAATATTTTTCTGAAGGAACTTTCCAAGTGTGTGAGTTTGCATGAACCAACTTGTTTTGGGTTAATAACGGGGTCCCCTTGCCAACCCCAACCTAAACTCAGTGCTAACCAGAAGATTAGTTGATGGTACAGTAGTGCCTCAAGAGAAATACACTAAAGTTTTATTACCACTAAGTCATAGAACATATGTAGTGAACAAACTAATTAAAGAATCACTTTCTGATGATATCATGCCAAGAAACCCTTCATGGTTTATAACTAATTGGTCGTTACTTTGGATTAACAAACCAGTGTTAACAAAATTGAAACTATTGTCAGCCCAAAATAGAACTGACATTTCTTTTTTAATGGCAATGCACAAGAGATGATTCCTTAGCTTCGATTTTTTTTAAGTAATTCAACAGGAAATTCTCTGGAGCAAACAATGGAGACCTACCTGCATCTCATTGCACTGTTCCTCTACAAATGACTTCAGTCACTTCATATACTCTCCATTGACCTCCTCATTCTTCTGCTTCAATTCAGTAGGAAGGACTGCAGTTGCAGTTTTTATCTGACTAATTATATCCATTATCATCCCCAAGCTTACTAAAGAAATGAAAAACCTATGAATCAAATATCTCTGATAGAACAGGGTGTTGATCGTCTTTATTTGTTCTATCTTCTTCAATCTCTTGGAAATCTGACATGGTATTTGCACTTAATTTGGAAATCTCCTTGCAGTGATGCTGTTCTGACAAGTGACAACAGATGTACCAAGCTTTTCCTTAATTCATCAAACCTCAAAAAGTATGTTGGGAGGCCAATCTTTCGACTTACAACACCTGCAACAGCAAAGGCACCAGAAACCTTCTCAGGGCTAGCATTGTACAGGATAGCAGCCAGCCCATGAACACAAGCACCTAGAACAACAACAAGGCATATCTTTAAGCACACTAGAAAAGGAAGTGTGTTTTGCGGCGCTCTACCATGCAAATTTATCTACAATTCTTTTAAGTATATGATATTCATAGAATGAGAACACAACTATTGCAGCCAAATAGGACTGAAAATTTTCCACAGTAGTTGTATGAGTAATTCTTGCAGTGTTGAGAAGGCCCTTGCCATAGCAAGTACAATAGGGCACAAGAATTACTCAAACTAAACTTAATGCATACACTATTGCAGATATTGTCACAATCTTCAAACAAGCAGCACATGCATGTGTGAGTCACTTGCAGTGCTGAGAAGTCTTTAGCTTACCAGCTTCTGAGCAACATCCGTGGACAATCAGTTGAATCAGTCATCAGCTAGCAATGGAAGGAATTTGTTTTGTTAATTCTTGTAATCAATGATACATAATCAACTTGAATACATTAATTGCCTGTCACTGGTACACCAAAAACTACAGAAATTATCCATTTCTTAGCATAGGCAGTACCACGACACTCGGCAATTCATTGATTTGGTTCACAAAATGATAGCAATATAACTACACAGTAATATAAAACCACCAACACATAGACCATGTACGCTTAATAGACAAGTTGTTTCATGAAGAATCAACAACACATGCTAAAAGGTAAATAAATTTGGGAAACCTTAGAGGCCTACAGATAGTTTATTCAAGCAATTGCGTAATAAAAAATGAGAATCAATCAGCATCAACTAAGCTGCTTATTTTTAGGACGTCGTAAGCTGTCCTTGAGAAGCGTATGAGCAGAAATAAAACCACATGCTGTCAACAGCTAGCAAGTCAAAACTACCAACCAGATTAAGGTGTCCAATTGCCTTTGATGTCTGTGCAGTGGATAGTTCTCAGTCATTGCGTCTATTTGGTTCTACTTATTTGGATACAGAAACAAATAGACTCCAATAACAGAAAGCAATAACAGGCTAACATTTTCTCTTGGAATACTGTTACAGAAATCCAAATCTTATATATTAGTTCGCTACACAGTTTCTTCAATAAAAATTTAGGTCAAAACCAATTTCTTTTTTTTTTATCACAGGTCAAAACCAATTTCCCAAACCAGTGAATAGGACAGGGCCATTTCGATTGACAGTATGAGCAGAGCCATGAGACTGAACAAAGTCCAATAGAGGATCAGGAGTGTCAGGTTGTTTCTGTAGAAGATACTGTTGGGTCATCCAAATTCACAAATTCTTGTGCAGATCCAGAAAAGTTAAATGGACACAGGACACTTAGACACTCGGTGGTGGAAAAAAAAAAAAATCTAGGAACAGATAAGTCAACTGGAGAGGGGGCTCAGAAGGGGTCTCACATCTTCATCAAAATCTCACAGCTGAATTCGACACCATCATCCTCCTGCTCTTCCTCGTAGTGCAGCTGCCATTGTTTTGCTCCTGCAAGGAAGGAGTATATGAAAACACATTAGGAACAGTGCGGCACCGGAATATGTGAACAAATCACAGCAGCAGCGGCCCCAAACTGGTGCTGCCAAGACAAAGGAGGAAATGGAGGCTGCGACCTACTGTACATCCTCAAGGGCAACTTCTAGGAATCCTCATCCTGCTATCGTTTAGGCAATCGATTTGAACCAAAATGAGGAGCTAAGCCAGGTGGGCTGAAAAAGATGTAAGGAGCAAGGAGGGGGAAACCTGACCGCCGGATCTGGAAGCTGGGAGGCCGCCCTCTTGGTCGTGGCAGCCGCCAGCGGAACCCTAGCAGGGCATCGCATCCCTGCCATTTGCATCATCGGCGGACATCAGCGAACTTCTCTATCGCAGCAAGGTGCGATAGTGGCGACGCGAAAGGCGGCGGCCAAGTAGTACCGGCGCCATCGTGGCCCAGCGCATGGAACCAAGCCTCGTGGCCGTCCGCCGATATCAGCCCCGCCTATTCTCGTCGGTGACGGCGGCGACCGGCGAGCACCGAGCCCGAGGGGTGCCGGCGGCGGCGGGGTGAGGTGGAGATAGGAACGGGGAGCTCTGGTTGGGGTCGTTTTTCTAAAAATGATGAGGATCTGGAATTTTGTCCTCTTTGCGTAGAAATAAGTTGGTTTTTTAGTACAGTCATTTTTTTTAAAAAAAGAACCATTGCTTTTATCTTACTATTTGGACACCCTATATCATTATAATTACAAGATAATAACCTTATTATCATTATAATTATAAGATAACCTACATGTTGCTATGGTTGTGAAGAATTTGGAATAACATTAAAGGTCAAATTTTGACATAGTGAAGTTTTAGCGGATGGGCAAAAAGCTGCTATATATTTGACAAACCAAATATATAGCAGCTATCCTACGCGTAAAATATTTGGCCTTCTCTCCTGGATTCGATTTTTATGTCCCTACTCTTCTCAGATCTTATGTACTCTCTTTTTTTTTTCTTTACAATTTAGCCATGGACTTGTATACCTCGATCAATGTTCTTGTGTATGTGCTGGACTACTTGTTTATGCTGATTTTCTCGGGGACGGGGATCCCCGTCGGGTGTAAATTCCCCGCGGGGATCGAGGATGGGGAGAAAATGTCCCCCGTGACTGTTCGCGGGGATGGGGGCGGGAATTATTTCCCCGCGGGGACGGGATGGTGGAGTGATCCCCGACGGGGAATTCCCCGTTGCCAACTTTACTCGTGCCAGCGATTGCACGGTCCGCACGCGGGGATTTAGGCCACGTGAGTTCACGTGGAATGCTGAATGACGAGAATAATCAAGTCAAGGGATTTCTACAATTTTTACGTCACGTTGGCACTCCAAAAACAACGCTGTTAGCGTGGAGGATGGGAATGGATGAGCCTGTCGTTGGGGGCAATTATTCCATGAGAATATGATTATGGGTTAGCTAATGTTGGAATTCCAAATTAATGAAGGACTCATGGCCAAATAAATGAGTACATGTGGTTAATTTAATATAGACACATGGTTAAATAAATGAATAAATAAGGAGGTGGGAAAATTCAATGTGTTCACAGAATATTCCTCTATAAAAGGGAGTCACTTTCACCCTTTGTTATACAAGCAAAGTGAATACAATATAGTGAAAGACTTCCTCCTCCTCCATCTATTTGTCTCCTGATTCATCTAGCTAGTGCGTGTTTGTGTGCTTAACTGTGAACGATTTCTAACAGCTACCGGCAGAAATGGTATTCAAAGTTCCTACTAGTGTATTATTAGTATTACACTGAACTTAAAACTGATTATTTATATTCAATACCACAAAAGTAGGAGCAGCAACTCGCCAACAAATCATCCTTAATATAAATACACTTATTCATAACTATGAATATAATGGGCATATAAATAGTAAAAATCTTAAGAGCGTAAGCCTAGCCCACCACCGTGGGATTATTTTAGGAACGGACGATGCCACAATGCAAAAGACCGTGGTGGGATCACGACCTTGCCGAAAATGCAAAAGAATTCGGTTATTGGTACGGCAATAACGATCACAGCAAACGTAGTAAACCATGTGTCTTGACCAACGTGATTGATTGCGTATTTTCTCATGGAGTCATACATATGCACCCATAGTAAGATCAACAATCCCTACAAGACACAAACTTTCAGTTAGCGTATACATACACACTATGATCACAATAAACCACACAAAACAACATGTTAAAAAAAAGTATTTACCAAGAAGCATTTACCACTGATTTTAAGTAATCATATATATAAGAAACATTTACCAAGACCAAAACGTAATCGATTCAAATGAACTATATACGTATGTATATGTATGTATGTATGTATATATGCGGATCATCGCACTGTGCACGTACCCGGAAGAGCAACTTGAGCATCCTGTTGACGGTATTTTCACCGATCCGCTGCAGGGGGTCCGCGGACCGTCCGCTGTCGACGTCTGCCAACGCGCCGCCGCCTCTAGCGCTACTACTGCAACTGCAATGGCAGCCGCACCCTCCCGGCGGCGGCATAGCTAGGTGACCCGTTCCGATGGGGAAGAGACCAAGACACGGACGTCGTCGGCGCGTTGGTGCGTGGCAATCGAGATTGGAAAACAGGTACGTACGGCCCGTGCCGCGCGGTCACCCTAATAAATCCCTAACTAATTAGCCCTTCCGTGTCTGAGACGAACAGTCTATATTTTTATATTCCGTGTCTGAGTCGAACAATCTATATTTTTATATTTACTACATATTTGTCCTATGATAAGTGTTTTTATCTTTGACCATGAATTTTAACAAATTTATTTATACATGGTCCATGACATGAAAAAAATGTTTTTAGATTTACATTAAGAAATACTTTTATTTGTAATATATAATCCATATGTTGTGAAACTATAAGAATATTTAAAATAAATAGTTCGCCAAATCCACATCAACCCTAGCCCTAGTTCGCCAAATCCACATGCATAAACCAACCTCAGTAGCACAAGCAGGACGTGTGGAGCTGTCAGGTTCCCCCGAGTAGGCCGCTTAGGCGTGGTCTCAAAAAAACAAAACAAGCAGGGGCGCCGACGTCAACGGGACAGTGGATCGCCATCGGGACAGTGGATCGCTATCCAGGTCATGCCGCGAGGATAAAGAGGCAGGGGCAGGATTGTCTTTTCACATGCCCGATCCACGCTTGCAACGTGACCTGGCGTGCCACCCCACCAAAAGTGGCAAAAATTAGGCACCAAACACTGTAGCGATGGCAAATCTGTTAGATGCATCCTAAGGATGGCAATCGGAGCACGAGCATTCGCTAGGATGGCAAATTTTTTAATATTCCCAAATCTTGCAGTTTGCCATCCCTAGCGTGAAGCGATATTTTAAACGTTCCCCTTTTTCGTTAGCGGTTGGGACCAGGGGCTGGGTGTCCGGTGATGGTGTCTGTCAGGCGATCGTCGACAGTTACTCTATGGGCCTAATATTCGCGGTGTAACACCCTGAAATTTTGACATGTTTTGAAAAATCATTAAAAGTTTGAATCTTTTTAAAATAATCTTGTTGGATACCTGAGTTAGGGGCACCCTAAGCCCTCGACTGATTCAGATTAGCCCTGACATCGACAAATCAAACCCACCATTATCTTTCGCCAAAGTCCTTGGAAAAAGCCCAATACCGAGTGTCGAGGTATTCGGTCCAGGCGTCAGGCCATGCTGGGCCGGCCCACGATTGGGTCTCGACGGCCCCGATTGCCACACACGCCAGACAAAACCACCTCGACTCGAGGTCGTAAGCCCCGCTCGACCGAACCCTCGATTACGGATGTCCGCGCGGGTGAACGAGCCCCCCTCGAGTACGACATCCCCTCGACCGGCTACCTTTTCACTCGCTCCCGCCTAACTTTATGGCCACAGTCGCGGTAACAGTGGGCATTAAGCCTCCTCGCCTAACCGCGTGGCTACTGCCGCGGTAACAGTGGGAGGTACGCCGGTCGATTCCACCTTTTACTGCCCATACTCGGTAATTCAGCGCATCCAATCGCACTGTAACGCCACGCTGCGCACTGTGCCCGTTCGGCACCCCCTCGAGACGCAATTATCAACACATATCTCGCGTTTCCTGGGGATCGGTCTTGTCAGCACAGGCCTCGATCCCTCTCAAACATCCCTCGAGTGGGTCTTCAACCACCTCGGATGGGACGGCAACGGGGAGGCGCACGCCTGAGCACAGTCGCCAGTCCATCACCGACTATCAACCACATCGTCGCACGCACAAGAAGGGCAGGCTGTCACCCTCGAGCACGTCGCTACAGGATTCGCCATGCCGGGCGCACGCCTTTACAGTCCCAACGACATCATCAGGCATCTTGTCCTCGACGTCATCGCCTACGATAGCCCTAGGAACCTTGTACCCCTGTGCCTCCTCTTCGCCTATAAAAGGGGACGCCAGGGCCTAGTTTGGGTCAACTGACACCAGAGCGCATCATCGCACAACACTCACCTTGTATTCACCCCTGTAGAAGCACTTCGGTGCAAGATAATACAAACTCTCTCTCCCCCGCTGGACGTAGGGACTTCTCTTGCCTGAACCAGGATAAAAATCTTGTGTTCTTCTTGCATCACCATCCAGATTAGGGAGCATGTTGGCGGTGCTTAACTCATTTCTAACCCCACCAACTTTAGCCTAGGCAACACTAATTCTCACCTCGAATAGGGCTCTACTCTAACTATTTCCACGGTATAGTGCGAGATTCCTTGTTTTGCGGGCGTACACGAAATATACCCAAAATGGACCAAGACATGAAGAAAAACACTTGTGTAAAAACACCTTTTATTTTTGGTCCAAGCAAACAAGAGAAAAAGAGGAGAAATCCAAATTCGAGGCCAAGGCAACCGAGAATCACCGGCATGGGCCGACCCGGAGGCCCAACAAGGAGGCAACCGACCAAAGCGAAGGCCGGCGGGGCCCAACCCCAGCGCGGCGCGCTGGCGCGCGCCCGTTTGAGCGTGGCCCGAGCCCAGCTTTGGTTGGTCGGTTCGTTTGCCACCTCTGATGGTCGGTTCGGGGGTGTTTTTGACATTTGCCTTGCGGAAACCGACCATCCCACTCCTATATAAGCATGGGCAAGCCTCCTCCTTCAACAACAATTCATTATTCATTTTAGTTCTCACTCTTCACCACACCTCCATTCTACAAGTGTACAATAGAGAGAGTAGAGCCACTCTATCTAGCCTAGCTAGAATAGAAGTAAGGAGTGAGAGAGGAGCAAGAGTAGAGCATCTCTCCAAGAGAGCTCTCGGGAAGCTAGTCTTCCGCGAGGCGGAGTGCGGATTTGTCGGCTCCTCCTCGCTTGTACCTCTACGACGTCTTGCTACTTGAAGTAAGACATCGTGTTTATCTTTCGGTAATACCTTTGAGTAAGTTATTCTTGCTTGTTATCTTCTTGCGGGTTCGTCGTTCGTCCCGTGACGGAAGCTCTAGTAAGAGGACCCCGATAGAGACGGGAGCTCGATCACCGCTAGAGTTGTAGCGGACGGCATAGACGTGGTGTCTAGGCTAGGACCTACCTTCGTTTGCTTCGTAGCCCATGGTTGAGGTGTTAGGCGGCAGGTGGTGACAGCCCTGTCCGTCCCTTGTAATCCCCCACGTCCGGTTACGCCGTAGAGCCTCAGGCCGGCATCACCTAGCAGACCAGGTGCGATCCGGTGCCCGAAGTAAGAAGTATAGCATCGAGTTTAACTTTCTCCTAGGACTTTACCCTTAGAAAACCTCACTACCTCAGCTATCCTACTCCATCTCTGGGCAACCTCTGTCTAGAATTAACTCACAAGCCGTTCTTCATGAAAGAAATACGATACCCGATTACTCACCGGGTGAAGTGCTATAACGGTGATTTCCGTGCTTGCGGATTTGGCTGCATACGCTAAGAAACGCCAACAAGCATTTCTGGCGCCGTTGCGGGACGGTTGTCGATTAGCTCGAACCTAGATTGCCGTGTACCTTGACCTACCTTTGCTCCACTTCTTTTGTTTTATTTTTAGAAAACAAAAATATTCATGGAGCAACCAACCATTTACAACCTATCCGCTCCGAAGGGCGAGCTCATTCAAACACCCCAATCCTCAAAGCCTATCACAACTTCCGAGTATGAGCTCCGCCCTGGCTTTATAGCCATGGTTGGGGACCAAGGCTTCTCAGGCTTGGAATATGAAAACCCATATGATCACCTACGGGAGTTTGAGCAACTCTGTGTATGCCTGACCATTGCGGGCATGTCACAAGATACATTGCGGTGGAAATTGTTTCCCTTTTCCCTCCATGAAAAGGCGAAGCAATGGTACACCCAAAACGTAGGGAAAGTAAACGGAGATTGGGAAGAATTGCGTAAGCATTTTTGCTTCACATTCTACCCTATTTCTCGTGTCGCTTCTCTACGACAGGAGGTGCTCAACTTCCAACAAAAAGAGAACGAAACCATAGGTGCAGCCTGGGAATGCTTTTTGATCCTAACAAGATCAGGCCCAGACCTGTCTATTCCTAACCATGTACTCTTACAACATTTTTGGTTAGGATTAGACAGAAATTTTGCCCTATTGCTCGATGTAACTACCGGAGGGTCGTTCCAGCACAAAACCACCGAAGAGGGGCAGGCTCTCTTGGATCGCATCCAAGAGAATACTCCTCCCTTAGAACCTATCCATGTAGAACCCGAGCCAATAAAAGAGGATGTCTCTTCGGCATCAGCCGAACCTTCCCAATCCATAGAGAGACCCTCTCCCGAACCAGAACCTAAGACGGAAGAACCCATGGATCTTCCGATCTTCGAGGATGAGCTTTTCGAAAATCTAGGAAATACCTTGCAATATGGATGTCGCACAAGACCACCAATTCCAGTCGCTCCTAGCGAGCCCCTTGACAAACTTTTTCTCAAGGAGTCAGTTAGAGAGTTGACTTTTGTTATGAGCACGGAGTGGGTAGCAGAAGGTGAGCTCTCGTCTGAAGTAATTCAGATTCACGCTCCATCTTCTACCCGTCGTTGCAAAATTCAGCGGAATTGGGTGGACGCTTTGTATAATCTCATAGTTGGGGCGAATTTGATGTCCCATTCCTATGCATCCACATGTTTAGGAATGGAGTCATTTACTCCAACAACACGGTCCTTAAGAACACCATATTCTATTCAAAAAGGACTAGGGATTGTACATAACGTGACACTCCACCATGGAGATGTCGAAATGTCCCTGGACTTTCTTGTCTTTGACATCCAGGAATTAGACATACTCATTGGGCACCCCCTGGAACCACTCTTTGACGATCCGTCAAAAACAGGGGAAATCAACATGAAACTAGGGAGAGAAACATTCCCGATTCAAGTCACTAGAGCCAGGAACTTAGTGGCCGAATCTCCCCCTAGTGTGCCCATAGAGGTTCTAGCGGTTGACATGTTTGAGTCACCCGAATCGTCTTTAGATAAAGATGCCGAGTTCTTTATAGAAGAAAAAGACGAGTTTGGGGAGACAGTTGATCTTCCTATAGGGGAGAAACCGCCTAGACCTCCAGTTGAGCTTAAACCCCTACCCAAAGGCTTACGTTATGTTTTCTGAACGGCGACACCCAAACTCCTTTGTCATCATAAGTGACCAACTTAGTGATGAGGAGACGATCAAACTCATAGCCGTCCTAGAAAAACATAAGTCGGTCTTCGGGTATTGTCTAGATGATCTTAAAGGGATAAGTCCAACGCTCTGTACCCATCGCATTCCCATAGAGCCATCTAGCATACCGGGAACCTCAGCGTAGGCTAAACAATGCGATGCGGGAAGTCGTGAAAAAGGAAGTCCTGAAACTTTTTCACGCCGGGATAATCTATCCCGTACCACACAGTGATTGGGTTAGCCCAGTCCAAGTGGTTCCCAAAAAGGGAGGAATGATGTCATTGAGATCGCTAAAAATGAACTCATACCTCAACGAACGTCATAGGATGGCGAATGTGCATCGATTACCAAAAACTTAACAAGGCAACAAAGAAGGATCACTTTCCGCTCCCCTTCATTGATGAAATGTTGGAACGGTTAGCGAAACACTCCTTCTTTTGCTTCCTTGATGGGTATTCGGGATATCATCGATTCCCATCCATCCAGGATGATCAAAGCAAAATGACCTTCACATGCCCCTACGGAACGTACGCGTACCGTAGGATGTCGTTCGGGTTGTGTAATGCACCCGCGTCATTTCAACGGTGCATGATGTCTATCTTTTTGGACATGATCGAAGAAATCATGGAAGTTTTCATGGACAATTTCACTGTCTATGGGAAAACTTTTGATCATTGTATGAACAACATAGACAGGGTCTTGCAAAGATGTCAGGACAAAGATTTGGTACTTAATTGGGAAAAGTGCCATTTCATGGTCCGAGAGGGCATTGTCCTGGGACACTTAGTGTCCGAGAGGGGAATCGAGGTAGATAAGGCTAAGATAGAGGTTATCGAGCAACTACCTCCCCCGGTAAACGTAAAAGGAATCCATAGCTTCTTAGGTCATGCGGGGTTCTATAGAAGATTTATCAAAGACTTTTCTCAAATCACTAGACCCCTCACGAACCTATTAGCCAAGGATGCTCCTTTTGAGTTTACCGATGAGTGCTTGAAAGCATTTAACACTCTCAAGCAAGCACTCATCTCTGCACCTATCATCCAACCTCCCGATTGGTCTCTACCTTTTGAGATCATGTGTGATGCAAGCGGTTATGCTGTTGGTGCGGTCTTAGGCCAAACCAAAGATAAAAAGCATCACGCGATAGCTTATGCCAGCAAGACTTTGACAGGAGCTCAGCTCAATTATGCCACAATAGAAAAAGAGCTTCTTGCTGTAGTATTCGCTATCGACAAATTTCGATCTTACTTAGTGGGCGCAAAAGTGATCATTTACACAGATCACGCCGCCTTGAAGTTCTTGCTCACTAAGAAAGACGTGAAACCACACTTGATCATTTGGATTTTTTTGCTCCAAGAGTTCGATCTAGAAATAAAAGATAAGAAAGGAGTAGAGAATACCGTAGCGAGATCATTTGTCGCGTTTGCAAGTCACTAACATGCGGGATACGCCCATCAATGACTTCCTCCGCGATGACATGCTATTGGCGTGTGGTGCAACCCACGGTATGCAAACATTGTGAATTACATGGTTGCGGGACATGTACCACCTCGGAGAAAGCGGGGAAAAAGTTTGGAGGTTGAGAGCGTCGTCATTTGTGGGATGACCCGTACATGCGAGTGTGTGTTGACGGTTGTTAATGATCAATTTTATATGTCAACCAGAGAGAGAAAGAGGGGTATAATCTGTTCACCACCATAGACTTAGGGTTTAAAGCGACAGATTCCACAAGTTTTGATAAATATGTGTTTTCGCGGGGATTATCGGGAAAACATCCAAGGAGGCCCACATGTCATGATTACATAGAGAGAAAGACCGAACGGGTAAAATTGTATACTCTAGAAGACTCCGGAAGGCGAACCACAGCGGAGACCCCACTGGCATAGGGGTGAGTCGGCCGACTCCCCCTTGGGTCGGCCGGCCGGCTACCTCCACCAATCAGTGGAGGCTCGCGGATCTTGCCTCCACCGACCTTGAGGAGCAATATTTATCATCCGTTTAGGTCGGTTTGATCCGATGGCTGTGGTGCATCCTAGGGGCTATATATTGAGAGCCATTTTTGGCCCCGGGCTTGAATTGACTAATTCATTCTAGAATTCATTATTCAGAGGTAGCCATCGGCAAAGCCGGGGTTTAGAGAGAGATCTCCACCGAGAGAATTAGAATAGCTACTCTAGATCTTCAAGTTCTACATAGGTTTAGACTAGATAGAGGAAGAATCGGGCCTGTGCTCGGAATTCCGGATCTTCATCATCGAAATTGGTATTATCTTGTATCTATTCTTGTGACTTTATTCTAAATATCATTATGTTTCTATTTATTATGTTCCTAGTTTATTCTAGTTCTACATTTGATATGGTTATGATTGGTAATAAGTTTATGTATATGTTTGCAAAGCGCTTAGCTCTCTTCCGGGGGGTTAGGTGGTAGATTTCATGTAAGCATGGTGCTTAGATGCCGTTTACTGCAAATGCACCCTATTGGCCGGGTCGTGTGGTAGATCGCGGAAGTGACGGTTCCGTTGAGTCCCTACGTATTCCATCCCCGTTGGTAGGTCTAGCGAGAACCAAAGTTGCGTAGTAAGTCTGCTATGTCTTGGCTTGTTATAGCAATGATCCTTATACATAAATGAAGAGTCTTTTGTCTTTGTATATGATAGTGTAGAGTTGGAGTAGATGAATGACTTAGTAGATTAGAACCTACATAGGATTTATATTTCTTGCACTAATCGAGATGTCAACCTACCTTTGTGAGTAGTCTATATCTAATCTCTGTGTGATTTATACCCGAGCTTATTACTTTATATTCCCTTATTTATCATGGTTTACCCCTCGCAAAGTATGTATTGTGTGCAATCAATCGCTCATAAGTAGTCGTGTTTAGCAAGTTTATCTCATTGTTTAAGTCCGTAGTTCTTTCCTTTGAGCTAAATATAAATAACGATACCGGAATACTTCGGTAAAATGCTACGATGGTGTATTATCTGTTCGCTTGCGGATCCCATATTTTTTCTTGATTAGAGGAGCAGTTTTCTATACCAACACTTCGGCGCCATGCTAGGGATGACAACTTAGCGTGAGTGGTGTTAGAGGTGTCAACATGCATTTTGGCGCCGTTCCGGGAACGGAATAAACTTTTAGAGAAAAATTGCTTAAGCGAGATACTTAGAAAATGAGTGATTGTCACTAGTCACCTCTACTTTGGCGAGTTCACCCTTTGTTGTTTTTCTTTGTCTATATTTTATACGGGGTATTAGCGGGATTGAATCGATTCATTCAAACTCTCAATCATCGAGAATCGGTTCAATCAAGAAGGAAGCTCGTCACCAATCAAGATGGTGAGAAGACCTTCTTGGAGTTCTCTGCTCCAACTATAGAGAACATCATGGTCGAGATCGGCAATACACAATAACATGCGTTTGAGCTCAAGCCAAGTCTCATCAACATGGTGCAAGCTATCCAATTCGGTGGAAAGGTACATGAAGATGCAAGTACACATCTACGGGACTTCATGGAGATTGGAAACACCATCGCCATAGATGGAGTTAAAGAAGACCTCATACTTCTTCGCCTCTTTCCATTCTCACTAGTGGGAAGAGCTGCGGTGGTTCTATGCCAACAAAGAAGATATCAATACATGGGCGAAGTGTTCCAAGGCCTTTCTAGCAAAATTCTTCCCAATAGGCAAAACCAATGCCTTAAGAGGAAAGATTACCAATTTCCAACAGCAGAAGACGGAGACCATGTCAGAAGCATGGGAGCATTTGCAAGGATACATTCAAGATTGTCCCCATCATGGAATGGAAGAATGGTTACTCATGCAAGGTTTCTATCACGGATTAACTCCAAAGACGCGTGAGCACCTAGATGCAAGCTGGCATTTGAAGGATCATTTTTATCACTCACTCTTGGGAGAGCTAAAAGACTCATGGAGAAGATAGCAGATAATCAAAGTGGTCCCAAGACAATATTCAAGATTGTCACCAAAGTGAAGAAGCAATAGAAGAAGTGAATGCATTATCAACCAAGATGGATGCCTTACTCCATTGGCTTGACCGGAGGGCCAAGTACAAGGAAGATCAAAGAGCAATTGAAGCAACATATAAGCGAGAATTCAAGTCCGTCGTGAGAAAGGTTCCACATTGGGTGCAACCATCCATTAATCAAGGTACTCGGTCGAGTAATTATGCAAGGCAACCTACTTTAAGAGAGTTGGCTCTACAACGGTCCAAGATCAACTCATCTATGGAGGATAGGTTTCTTTGCTAATAACAAAATCTTGGAAAACTTAAGTATTAAAATGGATAGTTTCTCCTCGCCATTAATGACCAATTAGAGTTCAATAAGAAAATAGAAGAAAGGTTAGCTAAGTTGGCCGTTGCATTGCTGTTGCCACTAACCCTGGCCGAGGTGAGATCTATTACTACAAGAAGAGGAAGTTCCACGAGAGATCCTCCCTATCCAAAAGGAGCAAAAAGGCCAACCATGCTACCACCGGTGGCGGAAGAAGAAGACTTCCAACTGAGCTAGAAGTATTACCACAAGAATCGATCTGAAGCGATTACAAGATCGGAAGCAAGACAACAATTTCGAGATACAAACTACCTACCGTTTCCTAGGAGGAAGAGGACCACATGATCGGATGAGCGAGTTTGGTAAGTTCGTGGAGGTAATTCAAAAGTTATATGTCAATATACCTCTGTGGATGCTATACGAGTCCCCACTTATGCCAAGTACATAAGAGATATTCTTAACAAGAAGAGACCACTTTGCCATCCAATGAAGTGATCAAGTTAAGCAGAAGAATGTAGTGCGGCCATCCTCAATCAACTACCGAGAAAAAGAAGAAAGATCCGAGGATGTCCCACTATCGGCTGCACAATTGGAGATCAACATTTCAATAACGCACTCTGTGATCTTGGAGCAAGTGTCGGTGTGATGCCCCCGGCGGTCTACTATAAGCTCAACCACTTTGCACTTGAGCCAACATCAATGTGTCTACAACTAGCCGACCAATCGGTTCGTTATCCGTTGGGCATTCTTGAAAACATTCCGGTCAAGATAAGAGAATTCTTCGTGCCGGTAGACTTTGTAGTCTTGGATATGCATCCGAGACTCAAAGGTGTCACTTATACTTGGAAGACCCTTCTTAAGTACCGCCAATGCACACATTGATGTCGGGAAGGGAGAAATCAAGTTCACTATAAATGGGCAAGAAGAGCAATTCGCATTCAAGTCGAAACAAGAGCTCAACAAATCCGCGAAGATGGTAGAAGAAGATCGAGACAGTACAACCACCGAGAGACGAGAGGATGCATCTCTGGGATCATCGAGGAATAAATATTTTGAAGGTCCAATTCGGAGGACTTTAAAAATCCGAATCCTCGCCGGAAGGTAACTCGGTATTTATCCGCATTTAAAATTTGCATCTCTTATAATTTTCTTAGGCATATTTATTTCCAGCATGGCATTATAAAAATTTCTCAGCCCCACATAAATAATTTTATGGTGTGTGACAACCCGTCAAAAATATTTTATCGTGGTGGCACAAAAAAATCTATCATTTCATGCATTTAAATTAGTTTACCTTCATTTAAATTTCTGCATTGTTTATAATTTTTATCATGGCATTTAGTGCTTGGTGGGTCCCTCACCATAGGTCCCACATGTCATAGACTACACCTCACATACATCAAATCACATAATTTCATCCACTTCCACTCACCTCCACTATCCTCTCTTTTCCACCGCCAAATCCACTCAACCGACCAAAATTTCTGGATTGACAAAAGATCACGCAATAGCATGTGAAGTGGCAGCCATGTTGGCCACCTTGGATGGGTCGGCCGACTTTCCCCTTCCTCCTCTATAAATAGGCCTCCTCCCATGGTTTCCTTGCACCACCCACACTCCAGAATTTTAGCCAAACCTTCTGCTCTCGACTTCGTGTTTCCTGGAGAAAGTTAGAGAGAAGAGGAGAAGAATAGGAAGAGAGAAGAAGTGAGAGAGTGAGCAAGAGTTTAGTAGCAAGTGAAGGGAAGGGAATGTGCTGAGTAGATGATCACAAAATTAGTGGAGATGCTGTCCAAATAGGATAAAGAAAATCTAAAATCAAGGGGAGGTTCTGTCAAAATCAAGACTGAAGTTTAGAACTTTTGTCATGAAGAACGACTAACCCCTGGACCGCTGACTCTGGACGGCTAACCACTAACCTTGTGCTAATCCTTCTCTCCACTAGTGTTTGTTTTTGTTTGTTTTGAGATACTTGCAGGATGAAGAGTGCCATGAAGGGACTCGTTGGAGCTGTCCGGAACATCAGGACAAGAAGTGCCTCTCGCCAGAGCTCGGTGGCTGGTTCCGACATGAGTGTTGACCCACCACCAGAAGCACCAGATGCACCTGTAGCAGCACCTGCACCGCCACCAGCATCTCAGAGAGTCCTCATGAGAACATCCGACCTCGCCCTGAGAACCGCCCAGGAGAAGGAGGTATACAAGAAGCTCAAGAACAAGCGTTTCATCCACACGCCAGTCATCGATACGACACTTCTACTAGCAATAGGCAGAACCAGTGAATGAGAGAGCACCTCGAAGAGTTCGCTCGGAGAGGGTGACAGGAAATCGTGAACCAGTTTGGCGTGGTGCCGAAACCGCCCGAGAAGAACCAGCACATGCCAGTTTCAATGAGTGGAATGTACCTCAGCACCACTCATTAAACTCATGGGTGTACCCACCACAAAGCCAACCACATCAACCATTCTATGGTTACTACCCACCATACAACACCCCAGGAACATCAGAGCCAGGACCATCAGAGCCAGAACCCTCACAGCCACCAAGATACTCTTATGACCCCTTTGGTACCACCGATGAAGAAGAAGAACCCCACCAAGACTCGAGCCACGTCGCCATTCGATGCCACCGGTTTCATTTTCACCCAAAGCGGCACTATGATGAACAAGTAGCCTTCAAAGACACAACACCACGACACTACGAATCGCCATGATCGAGAGGTGGAATGACCGGCTCAATGGAACGAGAACACCACCCGAGACATTAGGCACCATTCGGGAGAGCCGGGAAGAAGCGCTTCCATGTTGCATGGCTTGGTGGACTGTTGCACATCCACTATCCACCACCACCGCCGCAAGGCTAGCTTGGGGGAGGACCCCCATTATCAAGATAAGTATTTCTTTCCTTTTGTTTCAGTTTGTTTGTTTTCAGTTTGTTTATTTTTCTTTGGTTTGTTTTATGCATTGAAAAAAAATCAGAAAAACTAGAAAAACCCAATAAAAATTTGTCTATTTGTTTTAAGAAGTTTACTTTCTTTAAGTGTGTGTTTACATTTCAAAGTTTGCCTTAAGATGAAAACCAAATAAAAAGAATGTGCAAGTTTGTTTTCAATCCGGTTTGCTCTAAATAAAAATGTGTAGACTTGAGGATTGCATGATGGAAATGATGAATAGTTGCTCTGCTCTAATTCTTTGCAAGTACCTAGCTTTAAATTTGAGTTCTCCCAAGATTTGGATACACTTGTTTGACAAGTTTGGATTTACTCTACACCTGAAACCTGTGGGAGCATATGCTTAAACTAAGTCTAGGTAGTTGACGGACATGATATGATGATAGTACATTTGCTTGTTCATTGTGTTCCAAAATGCCACTAAATTCTGGAGATTTGTTTGTGAAAATTATAAATGATTCATGATGAGTTCCTTATATAACGAGAGAGTTAAAATTCCTACCACAGCCAAACTTGATCATTAGAATAGGAAGCCTCCTCATTTGTTAGGGCTCGTCTTTGTCATTTGTGTTGTATCCTTATGAACTCATCATACGGCTAAATCTTGGTTTTACACACTCACATGCACCACTGCTACTTCTACCACGGAAGTACGCACCACAAAAAGCCTATTATTATCCATTGAAATTGTTCTACTCTTACACCGAGAGTGAACACCCAAAAATATTCCCCTGTTCATTTACGCTAGCCACTTATCCAAAATCAATGCTCCAAGTGTTCCATTTGTTCCCAATGTGAAGTTGTCAAGATTGAGAAGTGTTCCATTCAAGAAGTATTTCATTCCTTTTTGGGCTGCAAGAATTGTAAAAAAAAAAAAAAAGAGAAGAGAAAAGAGAAAAGAAAGAAAAATTTATGAGCCCGAGTCTTTGTCAAGTTTCCAAGTTCAAGTTCCAAGAAGATTCAAGTGTTGAAGTAGTTCCAAGTTTCATCCAAATAAAGGAGCATTGATAATTCCTTTGTGCACCCCTTCTCCTCCCACAAATATTTCTCTCTATTTTATATATATCATCCACATATAAAACCACACATGCACACACCGATTGGTTGTATGTTGAGTTCCTTCGGATCCATGGTTCGATCATGCCAATGCATTAGTTCTCCACACCTATGAGCTCCATATAAACCTTTATTAGAGTAGGGTGAGAGAGAGAGAGAGTGAAGGCTCATCTATAAATGCCTTGAACCACAAATACTACATATTCTGAGAGTAAGAGAGAAGGCATACCTCCTTTCAATGCCTTAGAGAGGATCCAAAAATACCACATTTTGAGAGACTTGAAAGGGTTGTATTAAGGAACTCTGAGTTTTATTGAAAATCTTGTAAAAACTCCAGAACAGAGGTGGAACAACAGAGCATGAGACAACAGTGCTTGACTTAATTGTTCTGTCTTTCAACTACTCAAGACCCAAGTGCAGGTAAAAGCCCCATGGTTGAAAGAAACATGAGTAAGTTTGGGAGTTATGATAGTTCACTCTAGTCTGGGATGAATTCTTGTTTAGAGCATGTGTGTTTGTTAAGCATGAAAGCATTGCAGCAACTCCTGATCCATCTTCTGTAGCTATTTGCTCAGGGACGAGCAAAGGGTAAGCTTGGGGGAGTTTGTTGACGGTTGTTAATGATCAATTTTATATGTCAACCAGAGAGAGAAAAGGGGTATAATCTGTTCACCACCATAGACTTAGGGTTTAAAGCGACAGATTCCACAAGTTTTGATAAATATGTGTTTTCGCGGGGATTATAAGGAAAACATCCAAGGAGGCCCACATGTCATGATTACATAGAGAGAAAGACCGAACGGGTAAAATTGTATACTCTAGAAGACTCCAGAAGGCGAACCACAGGCGGAGACCCACTGGCATAGGGGTGAGTCGGCCGACTCCCCTTGGGTCGGCCGGCGCTACCTCCACCAATCGAGTGGAGGCTCGCGGATCTGCCTCCACCGACCTTGAGGAGCAATATTTATCGTCCGTTTAGGTCGGTTTGATCCGATAGGTTTGTGGTGCATCCTAGGGGCTATATATTCAGAGCCCTGGCCCCTGGCTAAAACCTAATTCATTCTAGAATTCATTATTCGAGGTAGCCATCGGCAAAGCCGGGGTTTAGAGAGAGATCTCCACCGAGAGAATTAGAATAACTACTCTAGATCTTCAAGTTCTACATAGGTTTAGACTAGATAGAGGAAGAATCGGGCGCTGTGCTCGGAATTCCGGATCTTCATCATCGAATTGGTATTATCTTGTATCTATTCTTGTGACTTTATTCTAAATATCATTATGTTTCTATTTATTATGTTCCTAGTTTATTCTAGTTCTACATTTGATATGGTTATGATTGGTAATAAGTTTATGTATATGTTTGCAAAGCGCTTAGCTCTCTTCCGGGGGGGTTAGGTGGTAGATTTCATGTAAGCATGGTGCTTAGATGCCGTTTACTGCAAATGCACCCTATTGGCCGGGTCGTGTGGTAGATCGTGGAAGTGAGTTCCGTTGAGTCCTCTGTATTCCATCCCCCATTGGTAGGTCTAGCGGAACCAAAGTTGCGTAGTAAGTCTGCTATGTCTTGGCTTGTTATAGCAATGATCCTTATACATAAATGAAGAGTCTTTTGTCTTTGTATATGATAGTGTAGAGTTGGAGTAGATGAATGACTTAGTAGATTAGAACCTACATAGGATTTATATTTCTTGCACTAATCGAGATGTCAACCTACCTTTGTGAGTAGTCTATATCTAATCTCTGTGTGATTTATACCACTGAGCTTATTACTTTATATTCCCTTATTTATCATGGTTTACCCCTCTTTTGCCAAAGTATGTATTTGTGCAATCAATCGCTCATAAGTAGTCGTGTTTAGCAAGTTTATCTCATTGTTTAAGTCCGTAGTTCTTTCCTTTGAGCTAAATATAAATAACGATACCGGAATACTTCCGGTAAAATGCTACGATGGTGTATTATGCGTTGCTTGCGGATCCCATATTTTTCTTGATTAGAGGAGCAGTTTTCTATACCAACACTTCTGGCGCCATGCTAGGGATGACAACTTAGCGTGAGTGGTGTTAGAGGTGTCAACAAGCATTTTGGCGCCGTTCCGGGAACGGAATAAACTTTTAGAGAAAAATTGCTTAAGCGAGATACTTAGAAAATGAGTGATTGTCACTAGTCACCTCTACTTTGGCGGGTTCACCCCTGTTGTTTTTCTTTGTCTATATTTTATACGGGGTATTAGCGAGGATTGAATCGATTCATTCAAACTCTCAATCATCGAGAATCGGTTCAATCAAGAAGGAAGCTCGTCACCAATCAAGATGGCGAGAAGACCTTCTTTGGAGTTCTCTGCTCCAACTATAGAGAACATCCGCACTTTGGTCCAGCAATACACAATAACATGCAGTTTGAGCTCAAGCCAAGTCTCATCAACATGGTGCAAGCTATCCAATTCGGTGGAAAGGTACATGAAGATGCAAGTACACATCTACGAGGACTTCATGGAGATTGGAAACACCATCGCCATAGATGGAGTTAAAGAAGACCTCATACTTCTTCGCCTCTTTCCATTCTCACTAGTGGGAAGAGCGAAGCGATGGTTCTATGCCAACAAAGAAGATATCAATACATGGGCGAAGTGTTCCAAGGCCTTTCTAGCAAAATTCTTCCCAATAGGCAAAACCAATGCCTTAAGAGGAAAGATTACCAATTTCCAACGACGAGAAGACGGAGACCATGTCGGAAGCATGGGAGCATTTGCAAGGATACATTCAAGATTGTCCCCATCATGGAATGGAAGAATGGTTACTCATGCAAGGTTTCTATCACGGATTAACTCCAAAGACGCGTGAGCACCTAGATGCAAGCTATTTGAAGGATCATTTTTATCACTCACTCTTGGGAGAGCTAAAAGACTCATGGAGAAGATAGCGAGATAATCAAAGCTGGTCCCAAGACAATATTCAAGATTGTCACCAAAGTGAAGAAGCAATAGAAGAAGTGAATGCATTATCAACCAAGATGGATGCCTTACTCCGGCTTGGCTTGACCAGAGGGCCAAGTACAAGGAAGATCAAAGAGCAATTGAAGCAACATATAAGCAGAATTCAAGTCCCGTCGTGAGAAAGGTTCCACATTGGGTGCAACCATCCATTAATCAAGGTACTCAGTCAGGTAATTATGCAAGGCAACCTACTTTAAGAGAGTTGGCTCTACAACAGTCCAAGATCAACTCATCTATGGAGGATAGGTTTCTTGCTAATAACAAAATCTTGGAAAACTTAAGTATTAAAATGGATAGTTTCTCCTCTGCCATTAATGACCAATTAGAGTTCAATAAGAAAATAGAAGAAAGGTTAGCTAAGTTGGCCGTTGCATTGCCTGTTGCCACTAACCCTGAAGCGAGGTGAGATCTATTACTACAAGAAGAGGAAGTTCCACTAGAGATCCTCCCTATCCAAAAGGAGCAAAAAGGCCAACCATGCTACCACCAGTGGCAGAAGAAGAAGACTTCCAACCTGAGCTAGAAGTATTACCACAAGAATCGATACTGAGAAGCCGGTACAAGATCGGGAAGCAAGACAACAATTTCGAGATACAAACTACCTACCGTTTCCTAGGAGGAAGAGAGGACCACAGTCGAGATGAGCGGTTTGGTAAGTTCGTGGAGGTAATTCAAAAGTTATATGTCAATATACCTCTGCTGGATGCTATACGAGGTCCCCACTTATGCCAAGTACATAAGAGATATTCTTAACAAGAAGAGACCACTTTGCCATCCAATGAAGTGATCAAGCTAACCGAAGAATGTAGTGCGGCCATCCTCAATCAACTACCGAGAAAAGAAGAAAGATCCAGGATGTCCCACTATCGGCGCACAATTGGAGATCAACATTTCAATAACGCACTCTGTGATCTTGGAGCAAGTGTCGGTGTGATGCCCGCTTGCAGTCTACTATAAGCTCAACCACACTGCACTTGAGCCAACATCAATGTGTCTACAACTAGCCGACCAATCGGTTCGTTATCCGTTGGGCATTGCTGAAAACATTCCAGTCAAGATAAGAGAATTCTTCGTGCCGGTAGACTTTGTAGTCTTGGATATGCATCAGACTCAAAGGTGTCACTTATCCTTGGAAGACCCTTCTTAAGTACCGCCAATGCACACATTGATGTCGGGAAGGGAGAAATCAAGTTCACTATAAATGGGCAAGAAGAGCAATTCGCATTCAAGTCGAAACAAGAGCTCAACAAATCCGCGAAGATGGTAGAAGAAGATCAGACAAGTACAACCACCGAGACGAGAGGATGCATCTGCGGGATCATCAGAGGAATAAATATTTTGAAGGTCCAATTCGGAGGACTTTAAAAATCCGAATCCTCGCCGGAAGGTAACTCGGTATTTATCCGCATTTAAAATTTGCATCTCTTATAATTTTCTTAGGCATATTTATTTCAGCATGGCATTATAAAAATTTCTCAGCCCCACATAAATAATTTTATGGTGTGTGACAACCCGTCAAAAATATTTTATCGTGGTGGCACAAAAAAAAATCTATCATTTCATGCATTTAAATTAGTTTACCTTCATTTAAATTTCTGCATTGTTTATAATTTTTATCATGGCATTTAGTGCTTGGTGGGTCCCTCACCATAGGTCCCACATGTCATAGACTACACCTCACATACATCAAATCACATAATTTCATCCACTTCCACTCACCTCCACTATCCTCTCTTTTCCACCGCCAAATCCACTCAACCGACCAAAATTTCGGATTGACAAAAGATCACGCAATAGCATGTGAAGTGGCAGCCATGTTGGCCACCTTGGATGGGTCGGCCCGACTTTCCCCTTCCTCCGCTATAAATAGGCCTCCTCCCATGGTTTCCTTGCACCACCCACACTCAGAATTTTAGCCAAACCTTCGCTCTCGACTTCGTGTTTCGGAGAAAGTTAGAGAGAAGAGGAGAAGAATAGGAAGAGAGAAGAAGTGAGAGAGTGAGCAAGAGTTTAGTAGCAAGTGAAGGGAAGGGAATGTGCTGAGTAGATGATCACAAAATTAGTGGAGATGCTGTCCAAATAGGATAAAGAAAATCTAAAATCAAGGGGAGGTTGTCAAAATCAAGACTGAAGTTTAGAACTTTTGTCATGAAGAGCGACTAACCCCTGGACCCGTGACTACGGACGGCTAACCACTAACCTTGTGCTAATCCTTCTCTCCACTAGTGTTTGTTTTTGTTTGTTTTGAGATACTTGCGGGATGAAGAGTGCCATGAAGGGACTCGTTGGAACTGTCCAGGAACATCGGGACAAGAAGTGCCTCTCGCCAAAGCTCGGTGGCTGGTTCCGACATGAGTGTTGACCCACCACCGAAGCACCGGATGCACAGCAGCACCTGCACCGCCACCAAACATCTCGAGAGTCCTCATGAGAACATCCGACCTCGCCCGAGAACCGCCCGGGAGAAGGAGGTATACAAGAAGCTCAAGAACAAGCGTTTCATCCACACGCCGTCATCGATACGACACTTCTACTAGCAATAGGCGGAACCGGTGAATGAGAGAGCACCTCGAAGAGTTCGCTCGGAGAGGGTGACGAGGAAATCGTGAACCGGTTGGCGTGGTGCCGAAACCGCCCGAGAAGAACCAGCACATGCCGGTTTCAATGAGTGGAATGTACCTCGGCACCACTCATTAAACTCATGGGTGTACCCACCACAAAGCCAACCACATCAACCATTCTATGGTTACTACCCACCATACAACACCCCGGGAACATCGAGCCGGGACCATCGAGCCGGAACCCTCACGCCACCAAGATACTCTTATGACCCCTTTGGTACCACCGATGAAGAAGAAGAACCCCACCAAGACTCGAGCCACGTCGCCATTCGATGCCACCGGAGTTTCATTTTCACCCGGCAGCACTATGATGAACAAGTAGCCTTCCAAAGACAACACCACCGACACTCGAATCGCCATGATCGAGGTGGAATGACCAGCTCCAATGGAACCGAACACCACCCGGACATTAGGCACCATTCGGGAGAGCCGGGAAGAAGCCGCTTCCATGTTGCATGGCTTGGTGGACTGTTGCACATCCACTATCCACCACCACCGCCGCAAGGCTAGCAGGGGAGGACCCCCATTATCAAGATAAGTATTTCTTTCCTTTTGTTTCAGTTTGTTTGTTTTCAGTTTGTTTATTTTTCTTTGGTTTGTTTTATGCATTGAAAAAAATCAGAAAAACTAGAAAAACCCAATAAAAATTTGTCTGCTTGTTTTAAGAAGTTTACTTTCTTTAAGTGTGTCTGTTTACATTTCAAAGTTTGCCTTAAGATGAAAACCAAATAAAAAGAATGTGCAAGTTTGTTTTCAATCAGTTTGCTCTAAATAAAAATGTGTAGACTTGAGGATTGCATGATGGAAATGATGAATAGTTGCTCTGCTCTAATTCTTTGCAAGTACCTAGCTTTAAATTTGAGTTCTCCCAAGATTTGGATACCTTGTTTGACAACTGGATTTACTCTACACCTGAAACACGTGGGAGCATATGCTTAAACTAAGTCTAGGTAGTTGACGGACATGATATGATGATAGTTACGACTTTTGTTCATTGTGTTCCAAAATGCCACTAAATTACGGAGATTTGTTTGTGAAAATTATAAATGATTCATGATGAGTTCCTTATATAACGAGAGAGAGTTAAAATTCCTACCACGACCAAACTTGATCATTAGAATAGGAAGCCTCCTCATTTGTTAGGGCTCGTCTTTGTCATTTTGTGTTGTATCCTTATGAACTCATCATACGGCTAAATCTTGGTTTTACACACTCACATGCACCCTTGCTACTTCTACCCCGGGAAGTACGCACCACAAAAAGCCTATTATTATCCATTGAAATTGTTCTACTCTTACACCGAGAGTGAACACCCAAAAATATTACCTTTGTTCATTTTGCTAGCCACTTATCCAAAATCAATGCTCCAAGTGTTCCATTTGTTCCCAATGTGAAGTTGTCAAGATTGAGAAGTGTTCCATTCAAGAAGTATTTCATTCCTTTTTGGGCTGCAAGAATTGTAAAAAAAAAAAAAAAGAGAAGAGAAAAGAGAAAAGAAAGAAAAATTTATGAGCCGAGTCTTTGTCAAGTTTCCAAGTTCAAGTTCCAAGAAGATTCAAGTGTTGAAGTAGTTCCAAGTTTCATCCAAATAAAGGAGCATTGATAATTCCTTTGTGCACCCCTTCTCCTCCCACAAATATTTCTCTCTATTTTATATATATCATCCACATATAAAACCACACATGCACACATCGATTGGTTGTATGTTGAGTTCCTTCGGATCCATGGTTCGATCATGCCAATGCATTAGTTCTCCACACCTATGAGCTCCATATAAACCTTTATTAGAGTAGGGTGAGAGAGAGAGAGTGAAGGCTCATCTATAAATGCCTTGAACCACAAATACTACATATTCTGAGAGTAAGAGAGAAGGCATACCTCCTTTCAATGCCTTAGAGAGGATCCAAAAATACCACATTTTGAGAGACTTGAAAGGGTTGTATTAAGGAACTCGAGTTTTATTGAAAATCTTGTAAAAACTCGGAACGAGAGGTGGAACAACGAGCATGAGACAACGGTGCTTGACTTAATTGTTACGTCTTTCAACTACTCAAGACCCAAGTGCGAGGTAAAAGCCCCATGGTTGAAAGAAACATGAGTAAGTTTGGGAGTTATGATAGTTCACTCTAGTCGGGGATGAATTCTTGTTTAGAGCATGTGTGTTTGTTAAGCATGAAAGCATTGTAAAAGCAACTCCCGATCCATCTTACGTAGCTATTTGCTCGGGACGAGCAAAGGGTAAGCTTGGGGAGTTTGTTGACGGTTGTTAATGATCAATTTTATATGTCAATCGAGAGAGAGAAAGAGGGGTATAATCTGTTCACCACCATAGATTTAGGGTTTAAACGACATATTCCACAAGTTTTGGTAAATATGTGTTTTCGCGAGGGGATTATCGGGAAAACATCCAAGGAGGCCCACATGTCATGATTACATAGAGAGAAAGACCGAACGGGTAAAATTGTATACTCTAGAAGACTCCGGAAGGCGAACCCAGGCGGAGACCCACTGGCATAGGGGTGAGTCGGCCGACTCCCCCTTGGGTCGGCCGACTGGCTACCTCCACCAATCAGGTGGAGGCTCGCGGATCCTGCCTCCACCGACCTTGAGGAGCAATATTTATCGTCCGTTTAGGTCGGTTTGATCCGATGGCTGTGGTGCATCCTAGGGGGCTATATATTCAGAGCCCCTGGCCCCCTGGCTGAAAAACCTAATTCATTCTAGAATTCATTATTCGAGGTAGCCATCAGCAAAGCCGGGGTTTAGAGAGAGATCTCCACCGAGAGAATTAGAATAGCTACTCTAGATCTTCAAGTTCTACATAGGTTTAGACTAGATAGAGGAAGAATCGGGCGCTCGTGCTCGGAATTCGGATCTTCATCATCGAAATTGGTATTATCTTGTATCTATTCTTGTGACTTTATTCTAAATATCATTATGTTTCTATTTATTATGTTCCTATTTATTCTAGTTCTACATTTGATATGGTTATGATTGGTAATAAGTTTATGTATATGTTTGCAAAGCGCTTAGCTCTCTTCCCGGGGGGTTAGGTGGTAGATTTCATGTAAGCATGGTGCTTAGATGCCGTTTACTGCAAATGCACCCTATTGGCCGGGTCGTGTGGTAGATCGCGGAAGTGACGAGTTCCGTTGAGTCCTCTATATTCCATCCCCGTTGGTAGGTCTAGCGAGAACCAAAGTTGCGTAGTAAGTCTGCTATGTCTTGGCTTGTTATAGCAATGATCCTTATACATAAATGAAGAGTCTTTTGTGCTGTATATGATAGTGTAGAGTTGGAGTAGATGAATGACTTAGTAGATTAGAACCTACATAGGATTTATATTTCTTGCACTAATCGAGATGTCAACCTACCTTTGTGAGTAGTCTATATCTAATCTCTGTGTGATTTATACCACGAGCTTATTACTTTATATTCCCTTATTTATCATGGTTTACCCCTCTTGCCAAAGTATGTTGTGCAATCAATCGCTCATAAGTAGTCGTGTTTAGCAAGTTTATCTCATTGTTTAAGTCCGTAGTTCTTTCCTTTGAGCTAAATATAAATAATGATACCGGAATACTTCTGGTAAAATGCTACGATGGTGTATTATATCGGTAAACTGCGGATCCCATATTTTTCTTGATTAGAGGAGCAGTTTTCTATACCAACACTTAGCGCGCCATGCTAGGGATGACAACTTAGCATGAGTGGTGTTAGAGGTGTCAACAGTGTGCTCAGACGGCATACTAAGGAGATGTGTACCGGCAGCAGAAGGGATGCAGATCATTGAAAGCTGTCACTCGGCACCATACGGAGGCCACTATGGAGTATTTTGCACTCAAGCAAAAATCTAGCAGTGCGGATTCTTCTGGCCAACGATGTATGCTGACACCAAAGAATTCATTCGGAGGTGTCGGAAGTGCCAGTTCCAGGGTGGCATCACAGCTCGCAATGCAATGCCCCTCTACTTCAACCTTCAAATAGAAATATTTGATGTGTGGGGCATTGACTTCATGGGACCCTTCCAGAAGTCCCAAGACTACGAGTACATCCTTGTTGCTGTTGACTATGTCTCCAAGTGGGTGGAGGCCATGCCATGTCGAGCAGCTGACGCAAAACATGCCCGAAGGATGTTCTACGAAATGATCTTCCCTCGCTTTGGCACACCACGCATGGTGATAAGTGATGGAGGATCACATTTCGTTGATTGAACCTTCAGAGCATTCCTGAGAGAGCTGGGGGCCAAGCACAACATCGCCACACCATACCACCCACAAACCAATGGCCAAGCTGAGACCTCGAACAAACAAATCAAAAATATCCTGCAGAAGACGGTCAACGACATGGGGAAAGGATGGAAAAGTAAGCTGCCTGATGCACTCTGGGCATACGGGGCTTACAAAACCCCCATTGGCATGTCACCGTTCCGGCTTGTGTATGGAAAGAGCTGCCATTTGCCGCAGTAGAACTCGAGCATCGAGCCTAAGGCAATCAAAAAGCCGGAACATGGACCTCAAGCTAGCCGGAAGAAACCGCCGCGATGACAGATCTCGAGCTTGAGGAATGGCGAGAGAAGGTGTACCACGGTGCCAAGCTCTACAAAGAGCGAACGAAGAGGTGGCACGACAACAGGATAAAAATCAAGGAGTTTCGGCAAGGTGACAAGGTCATCTTGTTCAACTCCAAGGTAAAATTATTCGGTGAAGGGAAGCTTAGAAGCAAGTGGAAGGGACCATATACCGTCATCGACACATCGTTTCATGGCGCAATCACGATCCGGGACGACAACGGTAACATCTCAAAGGTAAATGGTCACCGCTTGAAACCTTTCCTTGAGCCTTCTTATCGTGCAAGGTTAAACCAAGAAATTGATAGAATAGATTTAGTCATGCCGGATAATTCCTTGATTTAATTCAAGGCATGACTTTCATTTATTCTATTTTTCTTGTGTTTATATAAAAAAATAATTTTGTCCAAAATATCAAAAATCTTCTAGATTTTCAATCAAAATCCAATTTTCGCGCAGGAATCAAAATCACCGGCAAATTCGAAAATCAAACAGCATCGCCCGGAGATGGAAGAAGGGCGAAGGCGCCCCCGGACTAGTGCGCTCGTGCCTCGGGCGTGCGCGCGCTCGATTGGCGCCCTCCGGTGCCCGATTTTCTCCCATCTCCTTCCCGTCTTTGTCGATCTTGATGATCCCGGTGATTCTCGATCCGATGCGAAAGAGATGCGGGGATGGCCCATTTTCACCTATAAATACCACCCTCCACCTCTCATTCTCTTCACACCAAGACAAGCTTTGTCTTCTACCTCTCTCTCCCTCTCCAAACCGGTAAAGGTTGCCGGAAGTTTTGAGCGCCAATGGCGAGCCATATTCTAGCCCTCTACAACTCCGCTCGCACTCCCATAGTGAGGCTCCTCCTTCGCCCAAGAGGACCTAGAGAGAGAGGCCATGGCTGTTGAGCCTATAGCTACGCTAGCACCATGGAGCGGCGGGTCCGGCCATGGGGACAAGCATGAGGTCAACGGCAAGATCAAGACCTCCGCCGGTGCCAAGGTGAAGGCCGCACCTACACGAAGGGCGACCCGGGGCAATCCGCCTCAAATCTAACCTCTCCAAGATGGGAGAGCCAAGCAAGCCTTCATCGGCATCACTCTCCAATGGCACCTCATCCTACCGTGTAGGGCCGCGAGCCAGCTTCAAAGATCCGTAGGTATAGACACGCCCTAACGGCGGCCGTGGAAAAGGGGTCATGCCAAACCCCGCAAAAAGGGTCGCCCTAGGCCGGTAGGAGCATCCTCGGGCCCTGCTCCATGAGTCCCTAGGAAGAATCTTGGAAAAGCTCCTCGAGGAGAAAAGTGGCGAACCTCGCCGAGGATTCCCACTTTAGCTTTCCTCAATAGTCGCCTAAAACGGGCTCTACGACATTGCGGCCGAGATGGAATCGAGTTAGGAACTAGGGACCTCGGGCACCTTGACCTAGTCAAGGAAGTGAGGACTTGCGCCGTAGTTTCTCCACTAAGCTTGACGGGGTAGTGCGCGCACTCCAGGAACAAATATGCACGCAACCCACCGGTAGAGTCCCCACAAGCAGCCTAGGCACGCGCACACACGTTTTTCACTTTCGATCATTTCCTTTCAGATTTTAAATTCCCTAAGTGTGCCGATTGTATCAAGCTTTGATTATCAATGAAATATTTGTTATATATATATATATATATAGGGAAATTCCATTATACTCTTACGAGTATGTACTCCCATCTCTAAAAAACCATACTAGGTATGTGTCAATACTTGTTTATCGGGTTTCAGTATGTTTATATACTCATTTTAAGATACTCCATGTCTTTCTATGCTAAAAAATTTCAAAGTAACATAAATTTTTTGATATATTACTAAAATGCCACTACTTTGTACTATATAAAATATGTATGACCATATACCCAATGTATGCATGCATACTTGACATATATAACACCCCGGGTACTCTAGTATGACCATATACTTCGTGTATATACACTTCGTTCGGTCATATACACCATAAATCTAGAGATATAGAGATAGGAGTACATACTCTTAAGAGTACGAAAACCTGTCCTATATATATATATATATATTGTGTCTTGTCTCCACTTGTTTTTGTGTGCATTTTAAGAAAAAGACAGGTACAAAAACAAGTGTGGGGGAGGCACCTCGCTCCTTGACGCGCAAAGATTTTCGACACGACAAAAACACAAGTTTGCGCGCCCTCTCACTCCCTGCTAATTCTCTTTATTGCTGAAAATAAAATAAATAAAACTAAAAATGTTGCAAAACTCCTTCTCCTATTTTCACCAATCGAGAACGAGTTGCATACTTTTTATTCCTTGCTATCTTGATTGGCGAGGTGAGATATAGTAGAATGATATGAGACTTACCAACTCGTACAATGGACTTGGGTAGTTTTATGCAAAAAGTCAAAACTTTTTAGCAATTGCTCCTCATATGATAAGTGCTATGTCCTACCAGAGCCAAATTTCTACGCTTTCACTTATGCACAAACCTGTTTTAGCCACTTTTAGCGATGTCAAGTCTTGAGATTCTTGCTAGAGATGGCCTTATCCCCAAGATCATTGCATTCACCCACCAAATAAACACGCCGACTCTCACACTGAGAGCCGCGCACAGCATTCGCCCACCAAATAAATATGCTGACTCTCACATTGAAAGTCGCGCATCATATGCACCCTACCTTTCCACCAAAAACGCTCATTTCTTACACTGAGAATTGAGCACATATATTCCACGCCTTCTCCCTCTTCCACCAAAATACTCCTGTCAATAAGTCATGCATCTCTCTCCATCATTCATTCAAAGAAAGGTATGGACTGTTATTGGAAAGATCCTACAAAAGGAAGCTTAGATCACAAATAAGGAAGAGTTATTTTTCTCCAAGGTCTTGAGATAAAAAAAAGAGAGAAAGAAAGAAAAGAGAAGAAAGAAAAGAAAAGAAGAAAAAAAAAGAGTTAAGGCAAGTTTTAGATTTGTTCTTCAAAGTCCATACCTTCTTACAATTTTCTCTTCAATAAGAGAGGAAGCATGATCAGGAGTCCACAAATATTTTCTACACTTGCACTTGCACTTGCATCATCTAGGGATATGGCCTTCTCTTCATGACATCCAGCTGGCTTGACATTGAAACTGTTCATCATCCATACCCAAAACTCCACATATCAGCCTGTAGTGGTAGGATGATCAAGAACACCTGGATAGGACTAGCCACCTGAAAAAGAGCGACTTGAGAGTATCACATGTGGAGCTAAGGCTATCTTTGCGAAAATACTAAAAACCCCAAGTCTCAAAGCATGGGTAGTGTGAGTTGACTTGATTTCAAGCTATTCCTCCTTCAATAGCAGGAAGATAACTTGTTAGCCACCATGAATGTTCACAAATGCAGGAAAAGCTCGAAATAATTTGTATGCAGGTCAAGTCTTGGGAGAATACAACCACCTAGTTCTTCATCCTTTACTCGAGGACGAGCAAAGAGCTAAGTGTGGGGGAGTTGTTGCGGTTCTTAACTCATTTCTAACCCCGCCAACTTTAGCCTAGGCAACACTAATTCTCACCTAGAATAGGGCTCTACTCTAACTATTTCCACGGTGTAGTGATTCCTTGTTTTGCGGGGCATACCGAAATATACCCAAAATGGACCAAGACATGAAGAAAAACACTTGTGTAAAAACACCTTTTATTTTTGGTCCAAGCAAACAAGAGAAAAAGAGGAGAAATCCAAATTCGAGGCCAAGGCAACCAGAATCACCAGCATGGGCCGACCAGAGGCCCAACAAGGAGGCAACCGACCAAAGCTGAAGGCCGGCGGGGCCCAACAAGGCGCGGGCGCGCCTGAGGCGCGCGCGCGCCCGTTTGAGCGCGGCCCGGGCCCAGCTTTGGTTGGTCGGTTCATTTGGCGCCTCTGATGGTCGGTTCGGGGTGTTTTCGACATTGCCCTGTGGAAACCAACCATCCCACTCCTATATAAGCATGGGCAAGCCTCCTCCTTCAACAACAATTCATTATTCATTTTAGTTCTCACTCTTCACCACACCTCCATTCTATAAGTGTACAATAGAGAGAGTAGAGCCACTCTACCTAGCCTAGCTAGAATAGAAGTAAGGAGTGAGAGAGGAGCAAGAGTAGAGCATCTCTCCAAGAGAGCTCTCGGGAAGCTAGTCTTCCACGAGGCGAGTGCCGGATTTGTCGGCTCCCTCCTCGCTTGTACCTCTACGACGTCTTGCTACTTGAAGTAAGACATCGTGTTTATCTTTCGGTAATACCTTTGAGTAAGTTATTCTTGCTTGTTATCTTCTTGCGGGTTCGTCGTTCGTCCCCGTGACGGAAGCTCTAGTAAGAGGACCCCTGATAGAGACGGGAGCTCCTGATCACCGCTAGAGTTGTAGCGACTGGCATAGACGTGGTGTCTAGGCTAGGACCTACCTTCGTTTGCTTCGTAGCCCACGGTTGAGGTGGTAGGCGGCAGGTGGTGACAGCCCTGTCCCTTGTAATCCCCACGTCCGGTTACGCCAGTAGAGCTCGGCCGGCATCACCTCGGCACCAGGTGCGATCCGGCGCGAAGTAAGAAGTATAGCATCGAGTTTAACCTTCTCCTAGGACTTTACCCTTAAAAAACCTCACTACCTAAGCTATCCTGCTCCATCTCTCCGGGCAACCTCTCGTCTAGAATTAACTCACAAGCCGTTCTTCGTGAAAGAAATACGATACCCGATTACTCACCGGGTGAAGTGCTATAACGGTGATTTCCGTGCGCTGCGGATTTGGCTGCATACGCTAAGAAATGCCAACGAGCACGCGATACAAATTCACTCATTGGTGCTTGGCCCGGGGTCGAAACACCGACAAATCCTCTCATAGATTTAATTTATGTTGTGAGTAGATTTTATAAAAGAAAAAAAGTCGTTTGTGTTTGCTTGTTGATCTTATGGTGGTACCTCCCTTGGAAATCAACCTTGATTTCATTTTGAATCCCATTTGAAAATTGAAATCATCCTAAATACCTCTTAAATAAATTCTGGAGAAAAGAAAAGGAATAAAAAGCATCTCGGGCTCAAACTCTCCTCTCCCCTTCCCCTTTGGCCCATCTTCCTTCTCCTCTCTTCTCGTGTAAGCCACACGAAGGATGGCCCACGTGTTAATGACACGCTTCTGTGAGTCACGTAGACAACACACTAGAGACAGATTATTGCTAGGATCACACAAACGGTATGCACGCAGTGATGAAAAACTATTTTCAAAGACCGATAAATTCCTAGAAAATTCGTAAAAATACTAGTGTCGCTCCAGAACCTACCCATACCTTCTCCATGACTTTTTATTCAATAGAATATTCCCAGAAATTCTGCCAACATTTCGCCACATTATATTAAATTCTAAAAATCATATCTCCTCGTTTGTAATCCCGTTTTCCACAAAACACCACCTAAATTCCTCTAAAATCTTGATCTATTTATTTGTTATGTACCACCATATAGTTTGTTGTTTGCTTTTGTGTTTGCTTTTTTATGTTGAAGCGGTAGTCTTATTCGTTTGCGACGATTGACGAGGGCGACGACTCGACGAAGGCGAAGACCTTGATTATGTCGGATCAGAAGGCGAGTTCAACGAAGGCAAGTCCTAACTCCCCCTCTTTCCATTAGTACCATGTTATACCATTTCTAGTATAAGCTTGAATTTATAATAATGATAAATATTGTGATTATGAATAATTGTGGTTTAGGAATTGAACTATGTGAATATGATGAGCAATGAAACTAAACTTATTTGACGGGAACGAGTGAGGGTAATTTACGTGGGACCAATTACCTTGGTAGGTTCGCTTTGTGTGGGTTCCTATGAGATATACTCATTTCGCCTCGTTTAAGGATCGATTCATAGGCCATCTCACCTAGTCGATATACGTACAACCACATGTCTATATGGGTGGACTTGAGGTCACACCCGTTAGATAGATAATTCCTCAAGGAGGCCGGCGTGGAAACAAACTAACAAGAGAGGACACAAGCTTGCCGGGTGATCTTTCGTGGTCTCGTCGGCATGGTTGCTTATGGGTCTTTCATGTAAAAGTTATTGTTGTGCCATGTGTGAGCACCCTTTTTATTTAACTGATACTAAGTGATCATCCAACGGATGCTAAGTGATCATCCAACCACTAGATATTCGAGGATGTTGTGTGATCATCCCGATGCGTGTGGGTTCTAACCCCGAGTAGGTTGTGGTGCAATTATATGAAAACTCGATGTCGTTCCATCCGGGTACGAGATCTTGTTAGGCCTATCCTAATCAGCGATCATGGTTGGGTTGTGTCGATCATGTGTGGAAAATTGTACCTCTCGTAGAGTGTAATAATCCTATTCGAATAGCCACATCCTAGTAATGGGGACCCATTAGGATGAAGTCCCCTTTGATTATACTTTCAATGTTAAACTCGTGCTAATGGTTTTAGTTGGATATTAATGTAAACTCAAGAACCGGCGATCGAGAAGGATAATGCTCCCAGTGGTCAAAACCTCTTTTGTAAAATAATATTACCATCTCCACCATCCATCTTTGTTGGGCCTTCCTGAGTACTTTATGTACTCACCGTTGTTGACTCATAGATAATGATCTTGAGGAGGACTACGAAATCAACAAGGAGATGAACTACTACGACTAGGAGTCACACAATGACCAATTAGAAAAGCTAGAGGATCGTGCTAGGACTTAGTGTTTTCGACCCGCTCATGCATGCCCGTGGATTGAATAGTGTACCGCTCCGCTATAGTTCCCACCCCTATGTAATAAAATCGCCCTTCACGGTGATGGAACATCATTAGTTATGTAAGGTCTATGGCTATGTCATTTGAACATTGACTATTGTAAGACCTTATTTCTATTATCAATAAAGCTCGGTATTTTATATCAAATATATCCGTGTGCCATTTCTGTTATTTGTCCGTATTTGTGCATGATCGAGGCACAAATAAGTTTGCACTTGGACTTCTAAAATTAGGGTGCGACATGGTCCAGCGAGAGTTTTCTTTCGTTCTTCCTTTTTTTTTTTTTTTTTCGATCTCTCTTTATGAGATTTGAGTGATTTGACCCATTTGATTACTCAAGTAATTTGATGGTACAAATCACACAAATGAAAGACAATAAAAAAATGTGAGGTACAGGTGTCCCCATATCAAGCTAACAACATCAAAGCTTTATTCTAATTTCTACATCAATCAATTATAGGTGTCGTTTATATACCTCTATTAGGCTAGTATATAAGATTCTTAATAAGCAGCAATAGGGGAAGAACTTCAGTAATGTCTCCAGCTAAATAAAAATAAGAAAAAAGGTAAGGTCCAGCGTTTCTGTTGGCACAACTCACATTTAATCAATCCAAAGTTTAGCTTATTAGATTCGTGCACCAACCAATTCAACCCTTAAGTTGACAGGGAGAGGTGAGCAATTCACTTATTCCAACACCCTCTTCATGTTGAGGCTTCGGTGAGAGATCTCCAGGCCCGTGAAATAGGACGAGCAATATTTTTTGTTAGTTTAATTGCATTAACCAGGATTCAAACTTGACCTTTTGGCTTTGATACCATATTGGGTTGCATGCACCAACCAATTCAACCCAAAAGATTAAGTTGATGGGGAGAGGTAGGCAATTCACACTGGGAACATATGCTATGCAAACCAACCTCCGTGCAAACTATACAAACTTTAATCAAGACCGTAGAAATCTAATCTGATGGCTAGAGTGTGGGTTTTTTTAGCACTTAAATCCTCCCACTCATTCCATCCTAAAGGTGGAGTTATTTTTTAACACTTAAACCCCTCCACACTCTAGCCAACAGCCCGGATTAGATTTCTGCGGTTTTGATTAGATTCCTCGGCGATCTTGTTGTATTGTATATATATTTTTATACAAAAAATTGCAGTTTTATTTTGTTGCATTTTAACGTAACCTGCATTGGGTTCCGAAAATAAAAAGACCATTAAACAAAATCATAAATCTGACAAAATTTGATCTGTGCGAGGAAGTTAACAATTCACAATTGTTTCTGATAAATACAAAAAAATGTCAGGCTACAAAGACAAATAGCAATTCACAAAAGTAAGAATTTACTTGTATACTCATCCAAACTAGTCGATTGTACAAGAGTGTTGGCTGAAACCATCCAGAAAGTATAGAAGCGGAAAACCAAACTAGGTACGTTACTCTGTGGAATTATTTGGGATGTTCGTGTTCATATATCCATGCATTCATCCAGGCAGCCCATCAATAAGCAAAAAAACACAGACACAGCCGTAACGAGAGTACCCAAAGGACATATACTGAACATTAATTCTTCTATGCTGTGGGTGGTCATGTATATTCTCATCCAATCGACCAGACAGACCCATAGTAAGACGATCAGTCCCTGTAAAGTAAACCAAGAAGCAAAAGGTATGGTAAGAAATTATCTTTTATTATGACAACTAACCAATATGCAGTTATAGTGGAATAAAGCAAAACATGAGTTATATGAATTGCGATGCCCATATATCTATTGCCAATGAATTGCGATGCCCATATATAAAGTTGTTTCAAACCGGTTGTAGGGGATGTGTCATGCAATCGACGACGTAGCACTACGTACCCGTAAGATACATTTGATAGCTTTATCGGCGGCAGTCTGAATCTCCTCATCCATGGCTAACCGCGCGTCGGCCACCGTCGCCGGCGGTGGATCCTCCTCTCGACGGTGTCCTCGAGGTCCACCACCAAGTCCTCCGTGCCGCCCCTCGGGACGACTCACCTCCTCTTGCTCCGCGGCCGCCGCAAGGGCAGACGCACGAGCCGCGCTGTATTAGCGGCTTGGATAATTCTTCCATCGATCGGTCTAAGGCGTCGGCGACTACACGATTATATTGGCAGTAAATATAGTTTTATATATGGGGTAAATTAAACACACGCTCGCACGTAATTTATATCCGAGCCTAATTGCGACTCGGGTTCCCGTTGTAAAATAGACATATCTATACGTTATTATATTTGTATATATTTGTAAGCAATTTATATACAGGGCCGGCCGGCCAGGATTAGTGTTGTTTGTTCGACTCAGAAAGAACCGGAAGGAGTCAGTAGCAATTCAATCGATCTATTATTCCCTTGTCCATCGCCACCGCCGCTGCCGTCGCTCTCCGGCGGATCTCCGTCGACGTATCGCCGGGTCATCGATCGACCGATCGACGATGCCTTGCGAAGCATGTTGCTGCTGCGACCGCAATGAACCGATCGAGGAAGACGGAGGAGGAGGAGGAGGAGCTGCGCGCGTTACTTGACGACGTCAGAGGACGGTACATGGAGCTTGCTGCGGAGAGGGACCCTGTACGAGACATATTGATAGCCACCAGCCTTAGGCTCGCCAAGTTCATCCTCCGGGTATGTATATGTGTGTAAATTCAGGTTCAGGTTTTCTGAGTGATGATAAGCTTGGCTACACAATCAAATCCTTAGAAACCGTGCACTAACAGTGGGTACAGACGTAGAGTTGTTCTTTTTCCGAGAACAAGTTTAGTATGTTTTGCATTAAGAAGAAGTTAATTGAAAAAAAGCACATCACATTATAGTGAGATGCATGACACTAGTGATGGGGCTTGAACACAAACAAAAGGCATGCACCATTGGACGGTGGAACACACACTGGTTTGACTGATTGTGCGACCGATTGAATAGAGAAGTGATGGTACTAGTTCCATGCCCGCTGTATTCTACTGACTATTGCAATTAGCAATTTTCTTTCTTGATTTAGATATTTATATGTTAACATTTTATCTTTCATTGTGTGGCCGTTTTAGTTGTTTATTATGTGTTGAAAATCAGGACTATATGTTTATGTTGTAGATTTATTGCTTTTTTAAGTCCCTATAATCGTTACTCCATCCATTGACCCTTGT